>CM022481.1:25758878-25791956 GCA_011952105.1 Coreoperca whiteheadi | reverse complement strand
TAAAAACCTGGCTGCGGCCCTCTGCTGTACATCTGTCTCTTCTACACACCTAGCTGTGTATACGAGACCGGAGAGGGCGAGCGAGAGAGAGGGAGACAACACTGCCCTGCCTTGGCAGTATAAAACCAGGAGTCAGACTTCAGCAGCTCTGAACTTGTGGGCAGGCTGAGCGGATTAAACACCAGCTAACAGGGTTTTCACACTGGAGTCTGGTGTGATTTGGGAAATGATTGAAATATCACAGAGAGATATTTGTGGATGATGGAGAGGCCGCTTTGTGTGCCGTTTTATTTTCGGTCCTTGGATGCTTAAGTTGATCAGATAGTGAAAAATGCTTGCGGGGGAAGTGGATAAGCTGAAGAGGAGGAGGCAGAAATGTGTCTTTGTGGCAACACCTGTCGTCTGATTGTTGGATAACCGCTGCTGCGCTTCTGCTGGAGATGGAGCCGCTGTTATTTTGGGTTTACGAAAGACGAGGAAGGCGAGTGGTGGCTGACCATCTGAGTGATTTCAAAGTGATCTCCTGGCTTTCCCTTGAGCTCAATGACAGGGGGATCTGACGAGGGACGGTGGAGGCATGGCGAATGCCGGTCAGCTCAAACCAACGCCTGTCATCTACGGAGAGCTGTTGAACATCTCCAGCAACTACACCCATGCCAATTTCACGACGAAAGCGGAGGCCAAGGACAGTAACTTGGCTTTCCAAGCGGGTCTGGCCGTGACCTTAGCGCTCATAACTTTCGCCACGACGCTTTCAAACGCGTTCGTCATCGCCACCATTTACCAATCCCGAAAATTACACACCCCGGCAAACTTTCTGATCGCCTCCCTGGCCGTCACGGACCTCCTGGTGTCCATTTTGGTGATGCCCATCAGCGCGCTCTACACGGTCAGCCAAACCTGGACACTGGGGCAGGTGGTGTGTGACATCTGGCTGTCCTCGGATATAACGTGTTGCACCGCGTCCATCCTCCACCTGTGCGTAATTGCGCTGGACCGCTACTGGGCCATCACGGACGCGGTGGAGTACTCCAAGAAGCGCACGCCGGGGCGCGCAGCCGGCATGATCGCCACCGCCTGGGTGATCGCCATCTCCATCTCCCTGCCGCCGTTCTTCTGGCGCCAGGTGAAAGCAGAGGAGGTGACGAGCTGCAACGTGAACACCGACCACATTTTCTACACCATCTACTCCACCTTCGGCGCGTTCTACATCCCCACGCTGCTGCTCATCGCCCTGTACGGGCGGATTTACGTGGAAGCCCGAAAGCGCATCCTGAAGCAGTCGCACAAGCCGGGGAAAAGGCTCACCTCGGCGCACCTGATCACCAACTCCCCCGGCTCGGTGGCGTCCACCACCTCCCTGAACTACGGGACGAACGACATCTCCTCCTGTGACACTACCTCGTCCGCGAACGTGAACCAAGTCAAAGTCACTGTGTCCGACGCGCTGCTGGAGAAGAAGCGGATCTCCGCCGCCCGGGAGAGGAAGGCGACCAAAACTTTGGGAATAATCCTGGGAGCCTACATCATTTGCTGGCTCCCGTTTTTCATTTACACTCTTCTAGTGCCTGTCTGCGAGTCCTGCTTCCACCCGGAGTTATTTGACATTTTCACCTGGCTGGGTTACCTCAACTCCTTAATCAACCCCATCATTTACACCATGTCCAACGAGGACTTCAAACAGGCTTTCCACAAACTAATACGGTTTAAATGTTGCAGGGCATGAACGATGATTGCCAGCCACAATACCCCCCCCCCTCCATACGCCTAACCATCTGTATAATGCCAGAATCGAATCAAATCCACCATCACCCCCAGATATTTCACTCCCCAGGTCACCAACATCCAGATTGTTTATGATAATGTGGCTGCAGAACGAGCTTTTAGCTGATAGATGGTGCAGAGGACTGTGGAAATGCATTGACCTGCCATCCAGTCTGCATTGTGTTATCTGATGGCACTGCCTAATGAATGGCTGTCATTTCCTAACCATTGGAATTAAAAAAGAGAGAAAAACAACAGGCGGCCGCTGTTGGCGCAGAGGAGAAGTGGCAGTGGATGACGCGGACGCTCTGTGACTGGTTGTGCAGGTGATAGTGTCATTGAAATGACTTGGAGAAAGCCCATAGCCCCCGATGCAGGGGCCCCGCCTGTACGTGCTGCACTGGACTGTAGCCTACAGACTTACTTTGCCATATGAGTTTGACAGTCAACATCAGTTGGCTTGTAAGCACAAACAGCTTAGGACTAAGCTACCATGAGCCCCAAGGGCAAAAAATACGATTTGTGTTTCATTTTCCTGACTCAATAAGGGGAAATACTGGTGCCTACAACAAGTTTAATTGAGTTCCTCAGACGTGCCTGGCCCCGATGGAGATAAAAGCATGAGTTTAGCTTAAAAAAAGGTTCCAGGTTTGGTTTGTTCTTGTGGCCAGTGTATGTATTTTCTTTTCTTTTCTTGCTGTGACTGATGTTCACTTTAAACAAGGCTCCAAAATGAGTGTAAATGTATGAATCTGTACGCATCAGTGTGATTTTTACCTGAATTTGCTGAAGAGTCTGGATTCTGCTCAGCCGAATGGGTATTACACTGTAAAATAGTGCAAAGTGACGGACTCTGAGCGAATGAAGAGCCGAGGCGATCTACCAGGCCTCTTGTTAATGCGTTCTTAATTGTTAATATTAGCTTTGATGTTCCATTTCATGTCAGGCTAAACAAACACAAATCCAAGTCTAGTCGAACAGGGTTGATGATGCGCGGTTCCTACAGTCATCCCTTGGAATTTGGCATTTGCGTCTAAAACGCTGAAAAATGTCACGGTATTCTGATCAGAATCAACCCTTTTCCTCCCACCAAACTGTCACATGTTAAATGTCACGCTTTAGCTGCTGCTGATCCCTTAAAAGAACATTTTTAAAGCAACAAAAAAAAAAATCTAACTGAAAAAAAACCCCAAATCTGTTTGCTTGCGGGTTGTCAGTAAAAGATGCAAAAGCTGTAACCACGACGACGACGACGACACAGCAGTGGTGATGGAAGCCATGCTGCACGCGTCCAGGGCTGTGGCCACCACTGCGGACACTGAGGTCATGTCCTTGGCATTATGTCTGGAAATGTGGGGGCTTTGACAACCTGAGGTGGAGTGGAAATTGCAGACAAATTACACATGAATGGCCCATTCTGCAATTTCTTGGAGTCAAAATTCTTAAATTTAAAGTGTTTTTTTTTTAAGGCCAGAAAATAAATTACACTTAAGGGATTTTCAGTAGTAGTCTACTGCTCTACTGGAATTAAACTCTTGGCATTTTGTGTGAGGAGATTACATAAAGTATGATATCAAAGTTAAAGTAAAAATATTACATAGAAAGAAAAACTTTATTTTGGTGTCTAAAACCCTGGCTGCGGCCCTCTGCTGTACATGCCATGCAAAAATATCGGTAATCTAAGAATGCGATCGCACAAATGTGTAGGAAAAAAAGCCAAAAGGCTTATTTACCGAATAAAAAGAGTAAAAACTGATTAATTGTCCCTAAAAGGAAATCCACAACGCTGCCACACAACAGCTGCAGGGAGGTTGTTGCACCAGTAGAAGCAGAAAGAGACTCTGTAAAAAAAGACTTTTTTTAAACAGCGTTATACATGACAGCCAGTCGTGCTGTGTGACGCTAATGTCCCTCACAACGTCACAGACGGCTGCCAGAGAGTCATGACCACACTGGCTCCACACTTGGGGACTTTTTCGGCAGCCACGTTGAATGTCAGAGCCCATCGCGGCGTGGACGCACTGCCCTGCTGCAGCTCTGTGATGAATAGCCTCTCTGTGTACAGTATTGATCAGCTCGGTGTGAAGCTCATCTGGTGGCGCTGTCAATCCGATGGAGGTTGCATTTCATCCCGGGTTAGCTTCTGCTGTACAACGCTTCTGCACACATCGGCGATGCACTGCAACCGCTCTGCTCTGGAGGATGAAATCCAGCCCACTTGGAGCACAAAAGAAAAAAAAAGCACTGCTGCTGTTGTGAAAACTGAAAAATATCAATAAAAAGGTCTGTGGCGTCACGAGGTTACGATAGTGTGCCCACAGTCTCGTTTTTCCGATTAAGCATCTGTTTTAAATGTGATTCTGAGGCCCAAGTAGCCCACTGTAAAAGAGAGAGTTGACATTTCTTTTATCATTCAATCTGCTGTGGTATTTGGTCTGCTTGGTGGCGATAAAACATTACACAGATGTGAGCTGATGGATATGCCGTGCGACGGCGTTAACGGTTCATGAATGCAGTTATGAATGCCTAATGAAATGCATGCCTGCTTCAATTTTGCACTTTTCTTCTGCATATCGGAATCGTTGCATCCTTGTCCGTGAGGCCGATTATATATTAATGTGCTCAGCTCAGCGCACAGACAGGGTTTCTTCACTGTACGGCAGTCGGCCATTGTGTTACAGGGTGTAGGTTTAGTGCAAGTTCTGCATTTTGCACCTTATGTGATGTGCGTTAAACCCTAAATGTGCACTTCCACATCACCTGAAGTTTATTATCCCGTGTCCCAGTTCGATTCTGCATGCTAATTCTAAGCAGCTTTTAAGTATGTACTGTGTTCGCGCTGCAAAACTACAGTAAATATGCCCAGAAACATCAGCATGCAGACCAAAAAACGCGTGATTTTTGAGTGTGCTTTTGCTGCACAATGAACTGCACTAAATTGTAAAGTATGTCGATTTTGCAAAAACAGCATACTGTTACAATTAGTATTTAGTGTATGGACGTGGGACACAGCATTAGTCTAGCTCTGTGGGATCCAGTATGTGAGAGTGTTGTGTTTACTAGTGACAGACCGGTGACCTGTCCAAGGTGCTGCCCACCTCTCCACTAGTGCATGCTGGGAGAGGCTCCAGCTCCCATGACCTGTAGGAGGTTTAGAAAAGGGAAGGATGGGATAAGTACCTCCTCTAACCAGGCCCGCTTTTTGGTCTGTTTGCTTGTGTGTTTGCAGGAATCAACTCTGTCTCTTAGAGTTTATTTCCGTGGGATGAACCGGTAGCTCACCTGGTAGGGCCGAGCCCAGCGTGCGGGGGCTGGGTCCTTGCCGCTGTGGCCCCGGGTTTGCTGCAAGTCGCCTGCATGAAGTGCTACGTTCCTGTGCCGCACAGTAGGCGTAGGGAGGTGTTTGCGGTGGGTTCTGGGTGCAGGACTTTGACACTGGAGACCCAGGTTTGCCTCCTGAGTGGGGTCAGGTTCAGGCTACCAAACCCATTTAGTAAAGGTGAGGGAAATTTTTAGAAGGTGAACACGTCTCGTGAGGGTACATGTCCCTCCTCATAACACATTTGCAAAGCTAATTTTTTGATAAATGGGAAAACCGCATGGTTGACCTCCAGGTTTAGCTCGCAGTCTTCTTCTTCGCTGCCTTTGCTGGCGCATTGTCTCTTGGCACGTTACCGCCACCTGTAGATAGAGCGATGCGTCCTGAGTTTGCTTTCTGGGGTTTTAGGCAAAATATAATTATGATATCATGTTTATTCTCCTGTGTGTGTCGTGCTTAGTGAGAAAATTGGGTAAAAGGGAGTCAGTAGGGGTCCTCAGCTCAAAACACTGCTTTTCTGTGGCGCATATGTACCTTTAACTTTCATTTTTGTGCTATTTTCTCACCTGAATGAAGAAAAACAATGGGCACGTGTATCCTATGATTGTGTATCGCTATGTGTATTTTCACTCACATAGTGAATTCATTCATTAACGCCCCACCGTCAGCTATTTTTTAACTGCTTTATATACGGTTAGCTAGTTTGAACTATTTTATACACAGTTAGCTGGTTTAGTCCAGTGGTTTCCAACCTAGGGGTCGGGCCACTCCAACGGGTCACCAGATAAATCTGAGGGGTCGTGAGATGATTAATGGGAGAAAGAATAAAAAAACCAAAGCTAGCTAAAAATGGTGGATATCGTAATTTGCAACCAAACTTTTGAAATCTTCCAGAATGTTGAAACGGTCCAGCTCAGACTGGCCTCGAAGAAACATCCATCAATCCCATTAGACTAACGGCAAACCCTGAGCCAATGTCATTCTTTCCTTTTGTCAGAAATGAATATTGTTGGCTCCTTTTGAAATCGATCAGACCGCTGTGGCCTCCTGATTACTGTTTCCATGGTTTGATGCTCGGCTAAACCATGGCAACACAGGCTCTGCTGGAAATGTGTCATGCTGCAGAAGCCAAATAAACCCATTGACTGGAATATAGATGAAGCCAGAGAGGTGATGTCACACCGTTGTGCCTGTTTTTCTAATAATTAGTTGATTTATTTTAAATCAAGAAGCTACATGTTTTATAGATTTTTTTAAAGCAAACGGAGGCTGACTGTGAAGTGTCTGTGAATATTCTGCTGCTGTCTAGGAAAACCTGGAGGCACAAATCTACAAGTCATATTTGTGATATTGTAACATCTAATTTTCCAGTCTGTTCTGTGGAAAACGAATCAGAAGAAACCGATTTCAAGCACCGACAGAACACCTGTTTGGGTTCCCACGTGCAGACAAGCTTTATTTCACAGCGCAAATATCAGTGCTGAACCAGAAAATGTCCTCTGATATTTAAAAACAGCCCCCCTCTCTCTGCTTTACTGTCCTTCACAGCGCTTTGTCTGCAGAGCAGCGACAGATTTTTACCTCTCGATGGTATCACATGTTTCATTTTTTGCTCTCTGATGTTTTGGCCTTGAAGGCGGCTGGACTACACAGTCCTGCACTAAATGAAACTGCATTTAAGGATTGTCAAAAGGGCTGCTTTCACATTTCCCTCTATTGTTTTAATGCACACTCTGCAAATGTCTATCTCATCAAGTCATTTTTTGTCTGTTAAAACAATCTCAACTCAAAGTCCACCCGCTGGCTTGTTCTGCAGCTTTCGACCGTATCTCACAGTTTTCTTCAGCAGATGGAGTTTGCTCTGTTGTCAAAGAACTTTTGATGTTCACACTTTACATTTTTCTGAAATCAAAAAGTATTTCTGGGGGGTATTTTAGCAGCAGGGGTGAAAGAAGTACTCCGATCCTTTGCTCAAGTAAAAGTACCAATGCCCCATTACGGGTAAAAGTTCTGCATTCAAAATCCTACTTAAGTAAAAGTACAGGAGTATTATGAGTTCAGTACACTTATACTAGGCAATATATTATTGAAAGTATCATCAGTAAAATGATTGGTTCTGCAGTAAAATGTCTCCTGTGACTGATATCTGATTCTAGCTGACATTATTAGATTGTTAATACTGATGCATCAATGTTAGAGCAGCATTTTACTGTTGTAGCTGCTCGAGGTGGAGATACTTTATATACAGTTAGCTAGTTTATATACAGTTAGCTAGTTTTAACTATTTTATATAAAGTTAGCTAGTTTTAACTACTTTAAATACAGTTAGGTAGTTTTATTAAAATACATAGTTAGCTAGTTTGAACATATACAGTTTGCTAGTTTGAACATAAACAGTTAGCTAGTTTTAACTACTTTATATACAGTTAGCTATTTTAAACTCCTTTATTTAGCTTCTTTTTAACTACTTTTTATACAGTTAGCTAGCTTAGTCCACCAGATAAATCTGAGGTGTTGTGAGATGATTAATGGAAGAGGAAAGAAGAAAAATCAAAAGTTAGTGACCTCTTTTGGCCTCAAACAGGTATTTAAATCAAACAAAAATTGTACTTTACTACTTGAGGATATCTATATACTTAGTTACTTTCCACGAATGGAGAGTAGACAGGAAATATAAGGAGAGAGAAATGCAACAGAGTTCACCAACAGGACTCAAACCAGGGAGTTGTTTCACAAAAGCGATTTGCGAACACTGATATGCAGATCAGATTACTAATACAAAATATAATCAACAAATACATTATTATGTACCGGTTGAGACAAGACTTAATTGATCCCCGGGGGAAAATTCAGAAGCTACTCAGCAGTATATAAAGTAATTAAAGTGGGAGGCACCTTAACCAGCTGGAACATTAAAGTGATGGACACATTAATGCATCAATAATTATCATCAAATAATATAATATACCTGCATATGATTCTGAAATGGGCCATTCTGCATAATGAGTACTTTTGGTAGGCTACTTTAAGTATACTTTGAAAGGAGAGGAGAAAGAAACATGTGATGGTTTGTGTAGGCGAGGTAAAGCTCAGTGAAGCAGCCCACTCTCAAACAAACAAAAACACACACAAAATATCTGAACAGAATCTATTCAGCACGACGTCGCAGCACAAGAAACAACAAAAACAGGACAACAATAAAGACGTTAAAATAAATTCGCACACAGACGGTGTGAAAGGATGGAGAGGAGTGTGTGTTAGTGAGTGGGAGGCTGTGTGTGTGTTCAGTAAGAAACACACTGCAGCTCCTCAAAGCCACCTGTGCATCAGTCAGCGTCCCCTCATCGCCACTAACATATGCCCTCCTCCTTGAATTTTGCATGAGTTTTGTCATGCGATGAACTGGCGGTGAAAACACTATCGTGATAAATAATTGAGCGGGAATGTACAGTATCTGTCTTCTACAGCATGCTGAACATCGGTCCTATTTACAGAGGAATCCTGATGAGCTGCTGCGAGTGTGAAATCCTTTCTCCACAGCTAAAAGGCTCAAGATTCAAACGCGTAATTAAAGAACACTGTGTCACTGTGGAAAAATCCAATAAAGTCCTGGATTCACAGTTTTACTTCAAACTAAAAGTTGGAATCAGGAGTAAAATGCACCAAAATGACCAGAGGCTGCGGTGGAAAGTAACTCAGTTCTTTTGGACGTACTGGTACTTTACTTACGAATTTGCATTACGTGTTACTTTGAACTGAGGGAAATATTAAACTTTTTACTGCGCTACATTGATCCGACAGCTTAAGTTACACTTACTTCTCAGATTAAGCTTTTACAAAAACACATAAGATTATAAAATAAAGCACATTGTTAAAGCTTAAACCAGTTGTTCCCAACCTTTCTGACTTGTGGCCTCTTATAAACAAAAACCCTTTGCATGCAAGTAGTTAGACAGAAAGTAGCATTTGGGTGGAATACTGCCTTGGTTGCACTTTTGCAGTAAGTCGTCCTGAGAAAGCAAATTAGTAATAACAATAAAAGTCTGCAGCCATGCTAGCAGCTCTGTGAGGCTGCAATAGGCACAGCACTGCTTTTGAGCTAAATGCTAATGCCAGAACGCTAACATGCTCACAGTGACAATGCAGGTGTAATGTTAACTATGTACAACATCTTCATTTAGTGGGTTAACATTTGCTAATTAGCAGTAAACACAAAGTACAGCTGAGGCTGATGGGAATGTCACTGTAGCGTTTCCCACTGTGGGTTCTTTTCGGCAGGAATCAGCCGTAAATTGTCGGCCATAAAAAGAAGCAGCACCTGCATAATAAATGGCTTTAATAGCACCCTTCATTGTAGGTCATTCCTTAAGATGACGGCAGACACATAAAGGCGAGCACGGCAATGATTAGAATTATAATTCAGGCCGTGGACGAGGCAGGAAGTCTGATCTCCCTGCGAGCCCCAGGATGGAGGCAAGACTCATTGAGGTGAGTAGATGGTTGTGAACTTGCGCTTTGTGTTTTCAGATCAAACGTTACAGGGACTCAGATCACAGTCAGATCCACGAGGACGGCGTCACGTCACCACCTCTTGACATCTGAAAATGAGCGGGGAAAAGAACGAACGTAATAATCGCTACAGCAGTTACCTGTTCAGGTGAACATCTGACAAACATTTATCAGAACGGGAACTAAAACCTTCAGAGGGAGAAAAAGAGGACATTAGTGACTTTGAAGAAATTACTGTACCTACATATTTAATATGAGTTCTGTCTTTCCGCCCTGGACAGCACTGAGAGAACATGAGAAACGCATTACTGTGGTACAATCTCTACAGTGTAAACTAACTGGACTGAAATACAGTGACGACCCACGAGGACTGAGGTCATGCCTTATGCCTTTGCATCTTTTGCAGAACAGACTCTCATATGAATCCGTTAACTGTGAAGCTACAGCCAGCAGCTGGTTAGCTTAGCTTATACTTGAAACAGGGGTAACACCTACCGGCAGCTCTAAAGCTTCCTGATTAGCACGTTACATCTCGTTTTTTAAAATCCATATAAAAAAAAACAACCAAAGTGTAAAAATGACAAGCTGTCATTTTACGGGGTGTTACATGCCCGTCTATTTGTTGGCCCAGACCAGTGACTTCCTGGAGTCTCCGCTGGTTGCCTGGCAACAGCTCAGAACGAAGAAACAGTTTCTGTTTTTTGTACGGATTAATCAAACAAGTTTTAACGTGTCAATCAGAGAGGTTTAGGGGTGCTGGTAGGTGGACGTTGTTACCTTTGGACAGATCTAAGCTAGCTGTTTCCCCCTGCTTCCAGTCTTTATGCTAAGCTAAGCTACAGTAACCAGCTGCTGGCTGTAGCTTCATATTTAACACACCCCCACGAGTGGTATTGATCCGCTCATCTAACCCTAACCCTAATCCTAATCCTAACCCTAACCCTAACCCTAACCCTAACTCAAGAAAGTGAATATGTGAATTTCCCCAAATGTCAAAACTGCTCCTTTAAACATCACAGGCATGTGATGAACGTGATCCCTTGCTGAAAAGCTTCAAAATGCCTTAATTATCACATAATCTATACACATCTCTTAATATGAATTCAGATTTTTCAATCTCAGGATGTATTAAAATTCATGACATGACACTTAATAAACAAATGAAGTTAATACAACTTAGTCTCCGCTTCTTAACATAAGGGCAAAGTCAGGAGACCCCCACGCATCATTTAGGGCTTCAATTTGCTTTTTTAATAATCACATCAAGTTGTTGTTTTCATTTCACCTAATCTTGATATGAAATATTCAATGTTCCTTTTCTTAAGAAATGCATCTTTTTTTCTATTTGTGTTAGAAAAAAAGATGCATTTTTTGCGGGGTAAACGCCTTCTTAATACCAGAGTCTGTACACACTCCTGCACATCCAAAATGTATGGCCCAACATTTAGCTGAATTTGGAAGATTAGTGGACATGCTACTTAAATAGACAAAGGAAGTTATTAAAACTCTTCATCATCGATGTAAGAGCAGGCTGAGGGACATTTAGAGTAAAATTCTGTAGGTTTTACCCCGTAAAGTTGCTCACTCCATGAACATTTTACCCTTATCTTAATATGAAACATGTAAGGGGCTTTAAAGGTATACAGCTAAGGGGTTTTGTTGCTCGGAGATTGTAAAGCAAAAATAACCTCAGACTCCATTTATACAAACCCTGCGAAATAAGACTCAAAGGGTCACTGTTGTTTTTTTGGTTTTGGAGGCACCGCAGCGATGTCATGTTTATTTTGGAAAACAGGGACTATCAGGCCTTCAGCTGTAGGTGATTCAGAGGCAAACAAGCACCAAACCTGTTTGCATAACAGTCTCTGCTGTATTGCTTCGTGGCAGCGAGGCCGGGCCGGATAGCAGAAGAGGAGCGGTATGCTGATGAGAGAGAGGAGGCGATGTGCGAGACGGACCGCTGGCTTGGCGGGGCGGCGACTGGGCGAGTGGGTGTAATGATACCCTCATCTCAGGAAAACATGTCAGTCCTCCTGGCAAGCGTAGCCCAAGTCGCTGTCAGCGGCAGCCCGGAGCTCTGAGAGCAGAGCCAGATCAAATTTAGGACCAGCTGGGGAAGATCTGGGCAGAGAAAGCACACGAGGAAGGGGGCGAACTCCTGAAATCTCACTGGTTTAGATCGTCATCATTAGATCTTCATAGAAAAATGGGGTGAAATTACTCAAATTACTATTTTCCTGACAAGTGAGTCCAGCAGGTAATTGCCCCAAAAACTGTCACTTTAAAATTTCCATTCGTGTACATTAAAAACAAACAAGATGCAAAATGTTAAGCAGTGAGCTTTAGAAGTTTTTTTTTTTTTTTGGTAACTATACCTTAAATCTCCCAATTTAGCATTTATAAGCAGTATATAAACATTAGCTAACACTATAATGTAGCTGTAAGCAGGTGTAGGGACAAGTGTTTATTAATGTAAGGTAATTGTCCACAAGTATAACTTATCCTATAAAGACGTTTTACTTTATTGTCATTCATTATCTTATTATGCAGCTGCCTCCTGTAAGGGTTGCCCACAGGAGGAGTTATAGTTGTTAACAAATACATTAATAAGCACTTATATCTGCTTACAGCCACATTATAGTGAGTTAGAAACCTTTTATTAAATAACTGCATACTGCTTATAAATACTTATAAAAGTAGGGGGGTTAAAGTAGTGAGACTGTCACTTAAACCTTGCTTACTAAAAATGTCCCTTTACACAGAGCCAGGCTAGCTGTTTCCCCCCACTTGCAGCTTTATGCTAAGCTAGGCTAACCGCGTCCTGACTCCTGCCCTGTGCTTAACACACAGACGTGAGGTTTATATCTGTCTCCTCACCGAAACTGGCGACCTGTTATTTTAATCATGACGGTCTTAGAAGATCTTTTAAAGGCAGCGGCAAACCATTCGGTCATTTATCAAACTGCCGGTGGACTTTCTCTTAACCACCCATCTGAAACGAAAATTAAGTAAACGACATTAATTGGTCAGTCGATTGACAAAAAAGTGTATTACAACTTTAACAATCTTTTTGTGTACTTTATCAAATGAAAACGGCAAACGTTTGTACGCTCCTCACAGGATTTTTTTTTATTTGAACAGAATAAGCAATCGGGAGGGGATATTTTGGGAACCTGCGATGAGCACCTCACCATTTCTTCTGCCATTTGTAGATGAAATGATCGATTAATTGAAAAATAATCAAGTAACCCGTGAGTTCAAAGGATCATTAGCTGCAGCCAGAATTCTTATATTTATTTCAAGCACCTCTGCTGGAGAGAGGCCTTCTAACATCAGTCCATCCCTGGCACAAACGAGCGCGCAGCCCCACGTCTTCCCTCAGCTGCTGGCGTGAGTTCTTCTGAATTATGAATTTATGCAGCTGCCTTAATAGTATTGTTGGGACTATGTCTTCTCAGTCTGTCCCTGAGATAAATTCTGGTTGAAAACATCCCTGGCTGCCATCAGACAGCAGCTCTCTCAACCTGTTTGCATCTCATGGATCAGTGTTCAGAGGCTGCCGAGGCCACCGACCCCCCTGCCTGCCCGCCCACTCAGGTTCCAAACACACCTCATTCCTCACAATTACACGGCCGGTGTAAAGCACGCTATTGATGTGAGGGTCTGCTGTGGAGCCATTGACTTTCCCAAGTGTAAAGGCTTTATCATGTCGGTCTGTCAGTGCAGCGTTGACAAAAGACAGAGGAAACAACATCAAACCAGTACAAAGGAGCCAGTTGGGGTTCTATAACTGTTAAATTACCAGACGCACAGATTCACAGTTGTAGCTAAATATTTTGAGATGATTCAAAGACATAATTCTGTGCAGGAAAGAGAAATATTTCTCTCGATACAACCACTTCGGGGAGTATCTCTCCTACATCCATTATTCATTCACAAGTTCATTGAACATCATAGATTCTCTTAAAACCATTAAGTGTTTCGTCTTACATACTATATTGCCAGCCTGTAACCAATGAGCAACTCAAGTTTTCCCTTTCAACCACCAGATGTTGCGGAATCATTGCAGACAAGTTAAAACGAGGGAGGTACCAAATTACATTTACTCTCATTACTGAAACTCAGCAGATACAGATTTCAGAAGGTCAAAAGCGGCTTCCAAACTCATAAAAAGCAAGGGATTTGTTAACAGAAATGAAAATGCGCGAGCTGCTGTTGATGCAAACTTTGCCAAGAACTAAATAACAGGTGCAGTCTAAGAAGAAGAAAGGGAAAAAGCAGCGGTGGAGGAAGATTCAGATCCTTTACTTAAGTAAAAGTACTAATACCACACTGTTACTGTTACCACACAAGTGAAAGGCCTGCATTGAAATGTTACTTCAGTAAAAGAATGTAAGTATAATCAGGAAAATGTAATTAAAGTAGTAAAAGTAAAAGTACTCAAAGCAGAAAAATGTCCCCTGCCACTGTTATACTCTATTCTTCTCTCCCTCCTTCCTTCCTCTCTCTCTCTCTCTCTCTCCCTCGCTCTCTCTCTCCCTCTGGAGCACTTTCCTAAAGGCCGACTGCTGGGTCATAATGCCCGAGGGTTTCCTCTGCAGAGAGGCTAACAGGGTCCATCATTCTGGGGCCCACACTGCTCGGTGAGCGGAGCGGCTTCAGCACCTCGGACAGCTCCCCGACCCGAGCACAAATTGGGCCATTTATATCTACAGAGGGAGCGGGTCCCCTTCCACGGAGGCCGCCATGTTGCACCGCCACAGGGGCCCAGAACGGACACACCAAACACTGGCTCTGGATCGGGCCTTTCGCGTTTTTTGCGACAGAAGCACACAGTTCTCTATAAACGGCCACATGGCGGCACTCTTGGCCCGGGGTCCGCTCCGAAAACTCAACACTTGCCACCAAATTTCATTGAAACATGGTAAGAAGTTTTCGGACTACCTGCTAACAAAGAGGCAAATAATTACAAAGCCTGTTATTATAAAGTTTGACATTATTTAATTTCCTTATGAAATGAAGCAACATGTCTGTACGCTGCTTTTTGGATTTTGAAGTGACACTCTGTCAAGCTGTCAACTTGCTGTCTTTTTATTTTATATCGAGTGTCCCCGTTATTGATCGTATTGTGCTTTTCCAGACAGACGACGTGCACCCAGCGTTACCCTGCCTTTAGCTCAGTGAATTCTGGGTAAGACGTCTTGTGCAACCCTGAACAGGAAGATCCAGGTCAGTGCATGAGAGAGTGAGTTTTGTGCCGTAAACGGCAAACTTCCCTCACAGAACAACACTTGAATTACCTTAATTTGTCATTTTCTTTCTGTTGCTGTCGTCTAATTCTGTAACAATGCTCTGTAGCATTTGCACTCTGCACCATTGCACTAATTGTCTCACTCGTTATAGATGTTACTGTTGTTGTTTGGCTTTGTACTGCCAAACTCATGTCTACTTCTGTGGATGTACACAGAGAGCAACGTAGTCGAGTCAAATTCCGTGGAAGTGTAAACATACCTGGCCAATAAACCTGATTCCGACTAGTTTTGTAGACTGTGAAACTGTCTCATACTCGACGAAACAGAAGGCGAGCTGTGGGGGCAGTTGCAGCAGGGACATTATGATCGTGTTTAAGATGAAAATCACAAAATTGGTTTTGACATTTCACTGCCGCGGGCCCTCGTCGACTCAGTGAAGACAAACGGTCATGTCCCACGGCTTGGTTCTTTTTCATCTCCCACAGAGCTTATTGCACTGGAATGTATATCATTACAGTGTTTGGGCTGTTCTTCTAACCTTTATTTGTCCAGTAAAGTAAGATGTAGTGAGGGCGAACAAGGGAAACAACACACCGTACACACTCAGATTCTGCATCATAATACACACTGCAGTCTCTGCATGAAATACACTGCACTGCAAGAGTAAGACATTTCATGCAGTTCTCTGTCTCCCACCAAACCACATCTCTAAAACACAATACTTTACCTCGTGGGACAGCAGTGTGCTGCAGAGGATGCACCGATCCGCCTGTCGACCTCCCGCTCCGTCCATCCCTCACTCGTGAACAAGACCCCAAGATACTTAAACTCCTCAACCTGAGGCAGCAGCTCTCCACCAGCCTGAAGGGTCCACATATCCCTCTGGGACAATTAAGACTGTCGATCTAATAGGTGTGATATAATACGATAAGATACACTTTATAGTCCCCGTGTGGGAAATTCATTCTGGGCTCAGCGGTGCTGTGTGCATTACAAACAATAAATATTCTACATTTAGAATAGAAGCTGCCAGTCAATAAGTAAACTAAGCATAAATAGTAAAATTAACCATCAGTGGACAAAGACAGATGTCTGTTGTGTGCTGGATAATTAAATAAATAAATATATATATATATACATTATTGACCAGCAGCCAGTTATTGAATAAATTTGGGTATTCTCATACATTTTTGGTGGTGTAGAGGACGGCAAATTTGATTTCACTGGAATAACAGATATACCATTTACACAGAGGTGTAATATTTCTGCATGTATTAGTACGTTAATGTTGCAAATCAATACATCGGACAGTTCTATAGCAATATTGGATTACCGGCATTAGTTCTGATGAAATTCACTCGCACAGCTTCATCACGCGGCCCACAGTCAGCTTACACCGCCTGAAGTAAAATTCACACACAACTCCACCTCTGATCTCAACGTTTGATTGGAGTGTCGCCAACATACTGCGCGCAGCTCGCTGTGATATTCAGCGACAGTGTTTACCCAGCGCTGTTTCTGAGATGAGAAAAACATTTGCTGCGGATTGGCAGCAGAACATTATGTGTCCGATGAGTCCTCACCGGCGCCACACGTCCCTGATTGTGTCTGAGCGTTTCAGCCTCACGACATCCACCCTGAAACTCCATTTCTGTCATCTCATGGAGGGAGGAGAAAGACAGAAAGAAAGGAAAAAAATCAATTGCATATTGGCTTTTTCCAAGCATCACTCTTGAATCGAGCTTTTTTTTCGTTGTTTTTTTTTTTTTTTTTTTTTTTACAGCTTCAGAGAGCAATTTCCTCAGCTGTTTGAGGTTCAGATATCTCATGGGAGATTCAGCATGGCTCCACAATGGCAGCGGCCCAGTCCTTCACAGCTCTTGGCCGGGGATAAAGACCCACTCAGCCGATACGCCTCTGCCGGCTTATCTGTCCGGCTCCACTCAGGAGCAGCGCTGCCTTGTGATTGCGGCGCGCCTGAGACTCTGGACAGTAAATGTCATGATATCGCGCGGAGCCTCTGTCTGAGGACACGCCTTGATCGAGTAACTTTTATCTGGGAGCGGTGTTTATTTGATGTTCTAAATGGGTGCTCACGGCGAGTTGGGGCTGAGCGGAACTAGATAAAGAAGCAAAGGGGGGGAATAAACACTAGCAGGGTAAACGCACAAGATTCTCATTAGCGTGGATAAAAAAAACAAAACACCAAGTTGTTGCAAGTTGAGTAACGATCCACTCAATATTTATGTGTTTCCTGGTTGAGGGACGAGCTCCGGTGACGCACCAGTGACGGCGTGAATGCGGCTCCAGAGGCAGGAAACGATTTCTTTTTGCACCCCACAATATAAAATGGCTACACACGTCACATGCTAAGAGAGATAAGCTCAAAGGTGCCATACAAATGAAATTTATGATTATTATTATTCTTTTGAAATGTGCATTGTATGCATCTGTAACACAGCAACCGCAACATTATTATCATGCCTTCATGTAAAGGTTAGTGTCTGATTACACACGGCTACGAGCTGCCGTAGCCTGGACTAGAATACTTAGTTAAACTCGGTTCAAATACATAAGCTATTATTCTGAAAAAGTAATAATTGTGTTGTTAAGCTAAAGCTTAGCTAGCCCGTGTCACCTCTGCGCCGGAAAGTGATAGCGATCATTTGTTGAAGCCGGCTTGCACAAGTATAACGTTATACTATCTGTATCTGGCTCAACTTGTTAATGAAGTTCCACTAATATGTAACATTGCACAGAAAAGGCAACGAATCTATAGGCCTTCCTTTCCATTCATACAGTGAGACTTGCAATTAACGTTTCCCATTTGCCATATTCTGCTGCTATCTTAGCATGTTCACACTTGCATTATAACGTATTCCCTAGCTGCACTTCTAGCTTTCAAATCAGCTGAAGAGGGCAACTAAGAAAGACCAAACAAATTAAAGTACAAATAAAAAATTCACAAGTTGCTAACAATTGCTATATTAGGGTCAAAGCGATTTAGCACAATTTCTTTTTTGCTTCCAGTTCTTTGACGAGAGGGTTAGTGGAGATTAGGGGAATGGTGAAATACACTTCATGTAAAAAACTTTACATCAGGAGCGTTTGCTGTAAACACCAAATACAAAACTATAAGTACCACTATAGGAGCCGATTGTTGACACACATACAGTTATTGCACTTTTAGTCTCAAAGCTAAAGTTTGTGAAGTCTCTATGTTCAAAGACGGTTGTGTCTTCAACGCCCTAAACCTGTTGTGACCATTTCTTATATCCTGAAAAATGAACTTCCAAGGGGAACTTGAGGATAGACGGAATTTGTGACTGACAGTTTAAAGGACCCCCCTTTAGGATTGTTGCAGTGCAACATCTTCTGGACGAGCGGAGGCTTTTATCCAAGATAGGCCTGAAGACGGACCGGGGGCGAAGGGGGGATCCAAAAACACTTCATCTGGACATTTCAAAGGTCCGTCTGAGGGCAGGTCCGTCAGAAATTCTGTTAAAACGGCTTGTTCTAAAGGTTTTTGTAGAGAAATAGCTTATATCACAAGAGGCTGCAATAGAGGACAGCATCCTATTTCCTGTAATTGGAAGGAAATGGGAAACCTGGGAGCAAAATATGAATTGACTATAGAGTATTTTAAATCAGCATGTAGCTTTAAAAAAACAACAGCATTTAATTGCAAAGCATCGTTTTAATCTCTGTATCATGAGACCTTTAAGGTAAACGGATTTCCGTAGCCATGCATCAGTTTCTCATAAATGGGCACAAAAGGCGCGGCTGCAGTTACTGACAGAATACAGAAAAGGCTTAGACAAGCTGCCGTAGGACAGAGACAGAAAATGTCATTTTTGCTTTGGTGTTATTAGATGTGGTGTCTGCTTTGACTTCTGGTTTTTTGTTGGAGTGTTTTTTTTTTCTAACTGCAGGTTTAAAAAGAATCTGTCCATGGGAGAAAGAGAATTTATTACTGACTATCTATATTTTATTCCATTTCCCACCTCTCATGATAGTAACGGGGTTTTTGACTCGCGCTGATATTGTCAAATGTCTAAAAAATATGCAGCGTTTGTACATGTTTCGTATGTGATTTTTAGTCCTTACGTCAGTCCTTCTCTGTGTTTGTGCAGTTTACAGTGTCGAAAGAGTGAAAAGCCTGCAGTCAGAGCCTCTCCGATCTCTCTCTGCCTGGAGGAAGTTCGATAACATTATCTACCTCGACCACAACATGTGTCAGGATCTGATTCAGCTCAGGTGACAACGGCCGATCGATCACAACATCATGTTTGCTGTAATTGAGGAGAGCAGCACGCGGAACATTACAAAAATAGTTTGTTTTTAACGCGTTCTACCCAACATGCTCCCTGCAGTTTTTGAGTTGTCCGTTGGCGTTGCAGACCAACAATTCAATTAAGGTTTGCTTTTCCCCCCTTTTTTAAAAAAAACCAAACCCATACCCACCATCTTTTCTGAGACTTAACCCCCTTGTACCTGCCATGCAGAGATATTATAGGGATCAAACTAGTTGGATGTTAAAATTCGGGGTTTGCAGAACCGTCTAATTTCAGCGTTGTGTTCTGTTCTATCTGTTAGCTAACGTAGTTGTTAGTTTTATTGTTTCCCTTTCTAAAACTTTTTTCAGTATTTTTACTGGTTGGTTGCTTTATGCTTTTATATATTTTATTTATACGTAATTAATCCGGGTTTCACTTATGGGGAAAATAGAGACAGTGTACAATTAATTCCTAGCGTAACCTATAGGGAGTATTGTAGTCAGTGCAGAGCATCTCAGCTGATCATGTAAAAATGTTCATTTTGTCTACTAAAGAATTAAAATGTGCTTGAGTTCAAGCTCGAGAATATCTTTCAAAGAAATTCCTATTTTCCCTCTGCTCAGGCAGACTTTTATTATTTAACACTTACTGCATGTTTTATGAATGTTAAATGTCTTCATCTGATGCAAACTTTCAGCGGTCTCAGGATTTAAAGCACCGTTTCAGGCCAACTTCATTCAGGACTGATTAGAGCTGATGGTCTCAACTGTTCTCTCCTCGGGCAGGTCTTTTTCTTTATCAAGTTTTCTGTTAAATTAACTTGTTTAATGAGCATAAATATGGTCTCACTTCAGCGCACACTCACTTGTGTAGGTCTTGAGATAAATTATTTCATTTACATTGGGTTTTTTAGACTTCTGTCCCACCAGTCATCCACCACAAGAGTATATTAAGGGGACGGAGGCTGTGAACTGAGGCAGTTATTCAAGCAAATGTTTCTGAATAGATGAGTTGGAAGTTTATTTAGTGTCATCCTTTGGGAAACTGATGAACTTGCCATTATTTTTCGGGAAAAGGACTGAGAATTAAAAACATCCATCCATCTCCTTCCTCTTATCCGGGGCCGGGTCGCGGGGGCAGCAGTCTGAGCAGAGACACCCAGACTTCCCTCTGCCCAGACTCTTCCTCCAGCTCTTCCGGGGGAATACCGAGGCGTTCCCAGGCCAGCCGAGAGACACAGTCCCTCCAGCGTGTCCTAGGTCTTCCCCGGGGCCTCCTCCCCAGGGAGGCGTCCAGGAGGCGTCCGGGACAGATGCCCGAGCCCCCTCAGCTGACTCCTCTCGATGTGGAGGAGCAGCGGCTCTACTCTGAGCTCCTCCCGAGTGACCGAGCTCCTCACCCTGTCTCTAAGGGAGCGCCCAGCCGCCCTGAGGAGGAGACTCATTTTGGCCGCCTGTATCCGGGATCTTGTCCTTTCGGTCACGACCCAAAGCTCCCGACCACAGGTGAGAGTAGGAACGTAGATCGACCGGTAAACAGAGAGCTTCACCTTGCAGCTCAGCTCCTTCTTCACCACGACAGACCGGTACATCGACCGCATCACTGCAGAGGATGCACCGATCCGCCTGTTGTCTCTGCTTTTTGCAGATGATGTTGTCCTGTTGGCTTCAGCAGACCAGGACCTTCAGCGTGCACTGGGACGGTTTGCAGCCGAGTGTGAAGCGGCGGGGATGAGAATCAGCACCTCCAAGTCCGAGGCCATGGTTCTCAGTCTCAGCCTTCAGGTTGGTGGAGAGCTCCTGGCTCAAGTGGAGGAGTTTAAGTATCTTTGGGTCTTGTTCATGAGTGAGGGAAGGACAGAGCGGGAGGTCGACAGGCGGATTAAAAACATTAGGCTGCTTAATTTGAAGTTCAATTGCTGCCTTAAAAACACGAGTTAACTTGAAAAGGCAATTGAAAGGGGGTAGAATTGTATGTTTCCTTAAATGGACAATGTAGATTGTTGTTTTAACTCACAGTATCAAGGTCAAACAATAAATGATCATTAATTAAACAACTTTTAAGGCAGCAATTGAACTTAAGTTTTTATGTCAAACCACCTTGATAATTTCTACAGTGTATAACTGGTACCATATTCCATGACCCTTTCCAGGAAACCTCTAAGAAATTCCTGACCGGTAAAATAAAGCGTAATCCCGAACGACGTGTACTTCTTTGCTTGTCCATGCTGAATCTGAATTTATTTGTTAAATGTATGTTTCTGAAGACATTTTTAATTTGAATGCAAAAGCACCGAATTCTGTGACCCATCAGGTTCTGTGTCTAAATCCAAACCCTGATCCCCTTTCGCAACGTTAACCACTCGTTAGGAAGCCTTTTTTCCAGCCCTGCGTCTGTGTGTTCTGCGTTATTTTCTGTGTTCGTTGGACTCTTGCTCTGTGTTTTGGACTTCCTGCCCCCCTTTAGGATTTTGGTTTGCCTGTTTGGACTGCCTTTTGTGTTCATCGCTGCCCGCCTCAGTACGTTTGTTTAGCCAGTTTTCCCCCAATAAATCACTGGACTGCCTCTGCCTTGCGTCCTGTCTGCGTTTGGGTCCTCACCCTGTTTCCCGGCTTGACCAACCATTTTCTGGAAAGGAGTCCGGAGTCAGGAGTACTCCTTTAATTATGTCACCATTCATTCACATAGATCAATAAAGGCACTACAAGATATAATTCAGTCACTCAGCTCTGACTTTAGCTGCGAATAACATCTCCAGTGTCACCAAGAAAGCGAAAGAAGACGTTTCTGCAAAGAAACAAATAAAATGATTCTCTCTCTGATTTGATCCACGTCAACATCAGGATGGAAAGCGGGGAAGGTTCAGATATTTGAACTTCGAGGTCCCCTGGCACTAATTTCCACCCTGAGCCTCAGACTTGTCAGGATTCAGCTCGGACTCTCACGACATGCAATTTGCAGGAATAATGTAAGTGTATTTATCCTCTGACCCCCCCCTCTACTTTTTAAGGATTACAAATACCCCATTTTGAAATGTAAACGAGCTAACGCTGTGCGGCCGGCGGAACAATACAGCGTCCTGCTCGGCTCATAAAGTGGCCTTTTCGATTCGCTGCATGTGAAGGCAGAATTAGAAATACAATGGCACACTCGCGTTCCTCGACATCTCACATCTGTAATTCACTTGCCATTTGTTCACCTGTTCTGCCTGTTCTCAGTGAAGACATAATGTGTGCTGAGCTATAGGTCGAGGCTTCTCTCTGCAGGTGTCTGTGCTTTTAAAAGGAGCTGATGTGCGAGAGGTCGCAGATCATTACCGACTCACTTATCCAGAGCGAGAAAGCTCCAGACCCTCGATCAGGGATATTAAAAACAATCTGAAGGAAGTCAGGGGTCGGAAAACAGTCGTGTATCTCCAGAGTAATCATGGATTTTAAAGGTATCCAGAGCAAAGAAAGTTCCCTTTATGATCTTTAAATGCCCAAAAAATATTTACACCAAACTTGTTTTTATTTGTTCTGTGCTTCTGGGTGACGATGGATGTGGTGTTAATCATTCCTCTGCCTCTGTAGTTTTCATTTACTGTATCAGGGTGGGAATCGAACGGAGCACATTTACTTGAATTTGCTATATTCGAGGTACTTGAGTATTTCTCTTCTATGCAACTTTATCCTTCTACTCCACCACTCAGAGGGCAACAGTGAAGCCCGTATTTCTCAGAATCATCAGCGTGATGTTTATCGTGGCCTCTGTCCATCTGTAGTCGTGTTTTTCCTTTTAGTCATCCTTGAGTCACTCTGCCGTGTTTCCAGGGATGTTTTACTTGAGTGCTGCACAGATACGAGTGCACGTCAGTGCTCCTTTGTAGGGTTGCTGGTCACGTTACTGAAAGACCAAGTTCACAAAATATACATTCAGAGCCGTTAGTTTTTTCCCCCGCATTTTCAAGCCACGTGAAAGCCTCCGTAAACGCAAATCCTCAGATTAATAATACATTTTACTTACAGAGCGCTTTTCAAGATACTCAAAGACGTCTGACATGACACGTTAAAAAGATCCCGGAGAAGTAAAAAGACACAAGGCAGCACAGGACGTTACAGGTGGGGTGTGGCGGTGGTGGAGAAGGTCTCGTGTCATTTTTCAAACACGTCAAAGCGGTATATTTAACATGCAGAAACGCCGCAGCTAACTCAAGGTTGTCATGGTAACACAACGTGCTAGATTCTCAGCAGATATAGTGCCCAAAGAAATGTTGATGCAGCTCAGCCCTCATCGCAGTCTGTCAGGACTTATTCTGAGCCCACCTATTATAACTGAGCCCCATCAACCCCCTGTTCCTCGTCTGTGGCCATTGTGTCGATTATTCCAGGAATGTGACACAGCCCCGGATGTGCTGCGTGGTAATATGATTGAATAAAAGGGATTTAGGAATATGCACCATGTAAGCTATTGACACAGATTGATTATGACACAGCGCCTGAAGGTCAGGTATTAATGCTTAACTTAATGAGGCTATAATCGATGTTTTCACTATAAGAATATATCAAATAAAAGTGAAAGGAGTCGCTCGTATTGATGAACTTACAGAGAATCAACCGCTGAAGCTGCAGCTCCCCTCGGCTCTACGGAGCTTTATAGTGAGTCTCAGCTCGTTGCTGATCTGTCCGGCCCACAGCTTCACTGTTCTGGTTCACTCTCAGCGCTCTCCTAGCGTCGTTTTCAGAGAGCAGGCTGTAAAAACCCAGCGTACGCCACCTGCTCAGCAGCAGAAAGACGCAGCCAGAGAGCAGCTGGCGAACCACAGTGGAGCATTTAGCGGCTAAAGAGCCAGATATCTTTATCAGGAGTTGGTGGAGACCAAAAACAAACAAACCGTAAACACGCTCATGTATTTTCATGTAAGTAAGAAATTAAAAAAAATGTTGGCACATCGACGTAAAAATTAAAATTTGATCATGGCTTCTCCAGAACCTTCCAATATTGTCTGGCGATTGAGCAAAGAGAAGAGTGAATATTGGACTTCCAATTATCAGGTGGACACAAAGAGGACTCCAGATGAATGATGGTGTTGCTCTTTCAGGGTTTAAGGGTTAAGCCCCTTATCATGCCAGCCGACGTTGTGCTTTAATGGTGCATATTCACAAAGTTATAATGAATCAAATCACCACACAGAGAACCTGAGGCTTTCAGGAGCAGATGCCTAATTTATCTGGCTTGTAATTAAGCCTCGTCTCTGCCCATTAGATTTAGATATTTCTCTTGTACGAGTGGAAATATTGGCTCAAGGGTGGCACTGGAGGAAGTGTCAGGCAGGGTCCCCGAAACCATTAGAAATCAGCCATGGATGTTAAAACCAACCTCAACCTGGCCAATCTTTCATTGGTCCAAAGTTTTGGATGGACAGACTGAGCTAACTTGTTTTGTACAAATCTTCCTAATTAAATCAACAATCTTAATTTCTTGCCACTTTCCAGCACACATTCTTATCGGTCTGTTGCTGCTTTTAATTTGGCTGCACTGGCTCACTCAGTAGTTGAATCCACAGAGGCGGATTTGAATGACTGATAGTAGATTTCTTACCTGGTTCTGTGAGTGTTTACGTCGCCTCAGGCTGCTCTGCTCTGTAGGCTTAAACAAAAACAAAAAGAGCAGCTTCGTACAGTTCAACTTTTCAGCCCTGTTGGTGTGTGCGTGTGCTTCTTTTGTCGTTTCATTTATTTTTGCCTCTTTCCGTTGATAACCGGCCGAATGTTGGGGACCTGACATCACGTACAGGCATCTCATGTTCCGGCAGCAACAGCAGAGTCGGATATCGGGGGATGTTTCAGTGAGCTGAAATGACCAACTGTAAACGTCAGAGTTTGGTGTCAAAACTCTCAGGATCAACGTTTTTTTGTTTTTTCCTTTTTCTGGAGCCTCCATTTCGTCCCGACATTCGGCAGTCGCACAGGGGAGAAATCCATCAGAGAGAACGGCGCGCATGAAACCAATTTCTACGCCCACAGGAGCAGGAAATAGGGCAGAATACAATTCAGCAGTTTGAAAACGAAGGCATTCTGGGAAACAGGAAATCACTAAGGCAGATGAGGCAGGCTGAGAAAAAGAGCACACTGGAAAAGTCGGTTACTAGTAAATGAATATTAATAACTAGGCTTGTTACAGTGAGATAAAGAATTCTCCTTCATCCCCTTTACCCAAACTTCATAAAGCCTTAAACAGAGAAATAAAGGCATTTGTTATGAATGTGGTTTAAACAGTCAAAATATTAATAATATTATTAATGTCAGACTCCTGTAATATTACTCTAAAGACTTGTAATTGTGCAGCTATATTTATGTAAAATGTTTCTTTGGATCTTTATTAGGGCAGCAGTTAATGCTTATTTTCTTAATCAAATAAGGTCTTATTATTTTTTAATTGCTTCATCTATAAAATGCTAAATGCCCATTTCTAATTCTAAATGATAAGTGGAAAATATTTGGTATGTTTTACTTGTCAAATCATTCAAACAGTTAATCAGTTAGCAAAGAAGCCGTCTGTTTTCAAATCATGTTTTCTCAGTAAAGTTGGTTACACTCGGCGTACACTGTCGACTGTGGAGGTTTATTAATGAGCAAACGACTGAGGGAGCCCAAAATATACTTTAATCAACCTGAATCGGGATTTAAGAGCACAAGTTCATGAGACCAGGACAAGTTCTGTGAACCTCATGTCACAGATTCATTTTCGTTTCTTGCTTTATGTCAGATTTTTTGTCCCGTTAGCTAGCTAGCTTGCTAACTGCCATTTACCACTGGTTACCTGACAGTTAGCAAGCTTGTTTGCTCATAGTGCTTTTCCCCCTCGTCAGTGACTCTTTGTTGAATTAAACTATGTACAAGGGAGTTGTTGAGTCTGCCGTAGCTGTTCACAAACTGGGCCTCTGCCGCTTTCTCTGCGACCAGGCCTTAATATTTTCACCATCTCGACATTCTGTAAGAACTATCCCGTAGCTCAGGGTAACAGATGCTCTTAGCTATTTTTTCCACGTAAACGCTTCAAAGTTCTCAAGAGTGAGTTATTTACTGTGTGTTTTATGTTGCAGAACAAGACGTGAAAATCGGTTAAGCTTGTGTTAGCCTTATTTTACACATCTAACTAAAAAACCCATTAAAAGAACCCACTGAGTTCGAGACGAGGGAACTTATTTCAGAGCTTAGTCCTGCAGCGCTCTACTCAGCTATCAAACAGGTTAAAGGTTAAAGCTGGGGTGGGTAACGTGTTTTATCATCATCATTTTCTACCGCTTTTTCCCGTTGGGGGTCGCGGGTGACTGGAGCCTATCACAGTGACTTCGGGACTTAGACGGCCTACTCGTCGCAGGGCTGACACAGAGACAGACAACCATTCACACTCACATTCATCCACTAGGGGCAACTTTAGAGTCACCAATTAACCTAAACATGCATGTCTTTGGACGGTGGGAGGAAGCCGGAGAACCCGGAGAGGACCCACGGTAACAGAGAGATCTTGTTGGTCTGGTCCTGGATTCGAACCCACGCTCTCCTTGTTGGGATGCAGGAGCTCTAACCGTGCAACCCAACGTGTTTTATATTTGTTTAAATTCTCTTTACATCCCGACAGCAATCAATGAATGAAATGCTCTAAAAAAATTTAAAAAAAGAAGCAAATCCGGTGTCCGGCTGTGCATCTAATAATTTTATTCCAATGAAATGTTCGCCTGTCTACCTGCCTGCCTGCCGTCCGCCCGTGCACTCCTTGCACATGAAAATGTGTTTTGAGGGAGTGTCGTTGGAGGGAGGACTGAAGGGGCGGGTGTTTTTTTTAATCTTCCGGTTCCATACTTTCAGATTCCAGCGGTCTCTTGCCAGTTGCTCCAGCGCTACCTACCCTACCTCTAAACTTCTCGTCTCAGGCTTTTGTCCGTCACGGCCAATCAAAGTCAATTTCATCGTGAAGTCATAATTCCCAGATAATGAAATATAAGTCATGAGCCTTTGTCATCGAAAATAATTGGCTAAAGAAGTCATAACAACAAGGACACGGTTTGTTATTTGGGGGTTGAGAGATAATCAGGTCTTGGTCTTGAGATGACAGGCGTACAAAATACATTAGCAGCTGTGGCAGCGCCTGTCTGCTGGGCAGAAGAAGGCCGGGCGTCGACTGAGGTTTGCAAAAGGATTAATATCAAGCTGTTTTTAAGGGTGAATTTAGTTTTTGCAAATGACTGAAAGGATGCACACGTCCCAGAAAAGCACATGCGGGTCGTGTTCTTTCTTGCACCCTGCGGAGAGAGGACAGAAGTGCAGTGAGAGGCGGGAGGGTGATGCTGCGTTTAAGGAGTGTATTGCTTTAGGAGATTAGACCAAGAAAAACACTAGGCCTACAGCCATCAAGGAAATCTAACTATCCCACCTGGCGACCGCCAGTCTACACTCCGTAAGCAACAAACAACAGGCAAGATAACGCTTCTCTGGTAATCACGAGTGAAAGGCCACTCATGCACCAGAAAACACTAACAAAGGGCGTGTGTATACTGTATGTGTCGGGCAACAGGGGAAGTGTGTGATAAGACAAGGTAAGTTGTTGGCTGGAAATGCCCGCTGGTGGCAGCCCCGCCTACTGTTATGGGCGGGGTAGAAAGAGAGAGAGAGAGATATAGACAGAGCGGCGAGGATAGCATCCTCCTAGCGTCAGGATCAGCACCTTGGAGAGCGCCACACCGCACTGAGAGGCGAAACCCAGGGCTAAATAAGACTGCAGCGACCTCGGCGCTCCTAAAGCTCGCAGCCTTTGGTGCAACATTGTTATCGGCTCAGATCTTCTCTCCTGGGGTGGCTGGACGGTACGAAAACAACGGCCAGAGAGACTTTAAGAAAATCAGCCTGAGACAATGAAAGTGAGAGGGACAAAAATAACAGTTTGAAAAGTGATGGGGACGTGTCCGTACAAAATATGCCCTTGCTTGCTCACATACTTGCCCTTTTTAAATGTATGAGTTTATTTAAGTGATTCTAATTAAACCACAAGAACACTCTTATTTCTCCGGTGGACACGCCGCTGTTGGGTGCTTTGTCTTCCAGCAGCAGCTCAGTGGATCACTGCCCGGCCACTTCTCCTGTTTTACTGCTGTAATAATCTGCTTGGTGTCACCGGTGCAGCAGCAGCCATTCGTCTCCAGACTAATGGTGTTTACGAGCCCCTGATGTACACTTAAATTGTTTTTGAAATCATTTTTTAATTGGCCTGGTTTTGGTCTTTAGCAGTCTGGCACCTTATTACGTTTTCTGCATCTGGCCGTCTCGCCGTGCTCCAGGGGGATTTGCTGTGCGGAGAAATGTCTTCCAAATAACACAGGAGAGCTCTGCTATTAATAGAGTGCCTATCTGTGTGTCCCCCTGTCTGTCCGTCTGTCTGCGTTGCCATCGCTGTGAGATCCTCGTCATGTGTTTAGGGCTGTGCATCTGTCAGTCACAGCACAGCAAATTGATTCTTTCAAGTTGCGTCTCCGTCGAGCGCTCCCCGCAACCTTTTGCTGCATAAATAAAGGCAGAAATAAAATGTACATTTCTGCCGTCCGGCTTCCCTCTTATCCACATTACAGATCTGCGATGTTAACAAATCCACTTATCAGCTGATGTTATTAATCTGAGAGCAACGCCAGCCAGCCTTCTCATGTTATCCAGGTGGTTTATCTCTCAGGAGCAGCAGGTCCAATTTGAAAGCGATAACACTTCACTTTGCAGTGGCCTTATTCCAGTGGGTTAACACTTAAGGAACTGTTTAAGTAATCAATAATCAGAACTCTGCTGGGGAATAAGTGTTGATACGAAGGTCAGCAGCAGGGCTCCAAACCAAAAAGCTGTTCCTTGCTTTGGTTCGTACAACGCGGATCAATATATCCTCCTGGCATCAGTTTAGAAGTCCAAAGTGATTTTATGATGATTCTTTTCCATTTGTGTATTTCATTAGAAGTTTTTGATTACATTAAATCAACTTGTTAACTTATTTCCATTCTCCTTTTGCTTGTTTACCTGTTACACCTATACGTTATATATCTTAAACACACACCACACCCACACAAAAAAACCCACATGTATCAGTTCACCTCACACAGAAATCTTCCCTGTGCCAGTCGCTGTTTGTACTTCTATTTAATAACTTGTGGTGTTACGGTACGTCTTGCGTCACGAATGGAAAGAAAATGTATACATTTATTAGTTTAGTCCATCCCCATCACCAGACATGATGTTGATTCATCAATTCTGCTAAGGATTAAGTTCATTGGCAACATTTTTTAACGTCCATTTCCAACTGGTGACTTGACTCCAGGGATGGCGGTGTCGATCGGTGTCCCACTTGGGCCCAGACTAAAATATCTCTATAGCTACTTTGCATGTGGCGTCACAAATACAGCGTGCTTTCCAGATGGAAGTCATGAGGCAGGTTCTAACCCGACCACCAACACTGCAGCGATGCATAATGGTTTGACCTGTTTACGGCTGTTCCAATCGACCAACTGGGGGAAAGGGGGCTACAAGGGGCTACTTTCGAATCCCTAAAAATTGTTTAAAAACAACAGATGTCGACCAGAGTGCTACACAAATTCAAAGAAACACGCGGGACAAAATATGTGATACAGCAACACAATAAAGTAAAACAGAGGCGTGAGATTAAAAAAAACTCGACAGCTGTGGATCTCCGTCTTCAGTCTGGAGGAGCGGAGTCCAACAATGATGAATAAATGAATGAATGGTTGACAAAGTTAGCTTACTAACTAGTAGCCTGACGCCAGTCGTGCGTCCATGTACGCGTTGGAGTTGAAATAGCAATATAAAAAGAAAGTCATTTTTAAGCACATTTACTCACCCGCGCAAAAACCAGACGGCCGTCGTTCAATCTTGTTTTTTTTTTAGTTTGTGTGTGGTCATGTGACTGCATCGCTTCGTCTGATTGGTTAAACGGAGTCATGCGGTAGATGCACTGGAGGCATCTCTGTGGCAAAAATAAAGCGTGGAAAATAAATGTAAAACAAAAAAGTAGCGAGTCGAGTGCAGCCCGATGTGGCGGAGTTTCTACCAGTAAACCGGTAAAAAGTACGGTGCAGTAAAACTACTCTTAGAAGTACATTGTTTTTCAAAAAGTTCCTCCAGTAAGTGTAACTGGTTAGTACGTCCCTCTGAGATGCACACACTCCTTATGGCCTTATGGGTTATGGCTTTTGTCTGTCAGGATTAAAGGTGGAAGGAGTGTGATGTCGTCATGACGCCGAGCACCTCTTAGGGAGGAGGTCGGGGCGGACGAATGGGTCAACCTCCCATTTCCTTCCAACAATTAACGTCGTCTTTAAACACGACCGCCACCTTTCAGCCCTAAACAAACAGCTTTTGTACCTGAACCTACACAAACCTTAACCATAGCGCCGGCAGATCACAAGACAAGTCATGTTAATCATTCATACATTGGTTTCTGCAGCGGGCACCGGGTCAGAAATGTCTCATTTTGGATGGCAATGACAAATGACCCATTTTTGTCGCTTATTTTGGAATCCAGCGAATCAGCAGAACGAGCCCCATGCCCTGGGTGTTGTGATTTAGGGGTTTGAAGGGAAGGAGGACCCAAATGCAGACTGTTAGCAGTGAGGGAAGGAGGTTTTATTGGGTGTCCTTAGAGCGCAAGTGAAATACAAAAGGAGCAACAGGCAGGCAAAAGTCCAGGAACCAGAAAACAAGGCGGGAGTCAAACAGTAGTGACTTACACGGGCGGCGAGACAACGGGAGATGAACATGCTGGACATACAACGACCAACTGACAAAGACACAGGGAGAACACACTGGCTAAATACACTCAGGGACAGGGAGACAACGGGACACAGGTGAACACACTCAGGAAATCAGGACAGGAAGTAAAGTCGACCAAGACAGAGGGAAACAGACCCCTACCAAAATAAAACGGGAAGAACCAGGCAAAAACATAACTAAACAGACAATTTCAAAATAAGACAAGACACTCAGAACTAAGGCAACCTAGGAACAGAAAAAACACAACACTCCCAAAACCCGCACCAACGGACCCACAACATAACACTGTGCTCATAATATGGGTGGGAAGCCTACACGTGACTCTTCCTTCTCATATCACATTTTCCCATCTGTCTCTGTACTATAACAGTAATCCAGTGACGGGAAATACGGGGGACACTCCTTTGAAATATAATAACACTAAAAGCTTCCTGTCCACAACGATTCTTTTGTTGGTTTTCGGTCCTTTGCTGTGGCCTCAACCTCGGCTCAGAGCTTGGTTTTGATTTCATGTGCTCGACTGAGTTTCATTCTAGTCTTACAGGTTTGGTGTTGGGTCCAGTTCAAAAACATTCTGGTACCTCTTGGCTTCCGTGTTTGGGGGCGCGGAGAGAAGTGGGCCCGGGGCGGGAGTCGGACATTTCCATGACCGGAAGTGGCTGTGCGGTTGATTGTTGGACACCGCAGGATGTGTCACAGTTACGAAAACACGATCACATTAGCAAAAATCTAGCCGGTATTAAAACAGCTGTAATATGCAGCTGTCAGACAGTTCATTGTCACACAGCCGAGGGGTCCTGAGGTAGAAAGAAAAAAGAGCCACGTGCGGTTATTTGAAAACTTCATTTCATTAACCATCAGTTTGATTGAGTTTTCTGCCACAGCTGTCTTGTAGATTCAGTCTAACGGAGAAATTAAGAGATTAATTTAAGGCTCCGCTGTTGTGGCTAAAATTATAACTCTGCTTCATTCGCAGGATATTTTAGTCGTTCATATCAATCACAATTATTAACTTCATAATTTCAGTCACAGCGGCGCACAAGTCATTTTCTGTACTTCCACAGTGTTTTGCAGACTGATCAGCCAAACTTAGTTTTACAGCATTTTGGCTTCAGCAGCATTCGTATACACACACTCACAGAGCAGAGACATGGTGAGTTAGAACACACTCTATATTCAGTAATAAGCAACCATGGAAATAAAAACCACAAATATAGACCAGTACGTGTGCAAACCAACCACAGGCATGATAACAGTTTTAAGTTAATGTAAGTTAATGTTGGCCCCGCTGTCATGGACTTGGTTCGCTTAAAACTGAGCAAACTCCATCCACTCAGGGAACCCGTGAGCCATAAGATATTTTAAAAGCTACAAGCTGGCAGGATTTTGGTCAAACTGGTACTGGTTCGACAAAAAGGGCGACATAACTGTGGCAGCTGTTGCCACAAAGGATTTGTGTTAATTTTGACCTAATGGCTCCTTAATTTTTAGACCGGCAGTCGGAGGATGCTTCTTTTGGGGCAACGGTCATGGATTTAACAGCTGTGACGACTGTTGCTGTCCAGCTGGTTGATAACGCCATCTCCGTTTTTGAAACAACTGATCCTTTCAGGCCTTGATTTCAGACAAAGTTGACAAAAGTCAGCTTCTCATATGATGGCGATTTCGTTATCATCTTCCTTTCTAATTGTTTTAGCTGTAGATACACTAGTTAGCCGCACATGCTAATGTTGGCGGCTTTTATTTCATTCTTTACAATTGTGCTGCCGAGTTTAGGAGACACCACGCTCCAAACTTTTTCTCCTGCTGCGGCTGAGAAATGTTAGAGCTGATATTGTGTTCTGCTCTTCTTTAAGATGTTAGATTTAACTCTCGTGGCCACGTCGAGCCCGCTGACGAGGAACACTGTGCGCGTGTGTGTAAACGAGCTTCATAACAACACACTCCTTAAACTCTCTTGCAAAGCCGCCTGTCGGCAAGTATTTATTCAGCCACTGGGGGTGTTTTGGTTGTTTCCAGCTGCTCAAAGTTCACAGAGACAAAAGAAGTTGGTAGCCCGGGGCGACGACAGACATTCAACAAAAGCTGAGCCTAAAATCCCGTAACCGTGGGCGACATGTTGACTGAAAGCTCTAAATGTAGAAAAATATACAGAC
>CM022481.1:25724298-25758853 GCA_011952105.1 Coreoperca whiteheadi | reverse complement strand
TGTTTGACAAAATCTAAACTATATATCTGTGATCCATTCTTAAAGTCAAACTGGAATTAAAATAAATTTTGGGAAATTTTGCTAATTTCAATTTGAATTTTAAAGTCAAAGTGACTTTAAAATTCATTTTTGCTAAGAGGTCAGAGTGTCGGGATTTTGAGTTTGGTCTGCTTTCATTTTGACTGTGCCTCTCATGTGGTTCTCATGTCATGTTCACCATCATCTTCCTGCACATGTTTCAAATAAAAAAGGCCGATCAGGAAGGAAGGAGCGCCGCTGGAAGGCTTTTTAACAGCGATCGGAGTGTTGTGCTGTGAAAAATGTACATTATACTGAATTTATCAGGGCAACAGGTAAACATGAAGTAAGCTTTGGGCTTGCATCTACAGCGGATTAAATAAGCAGGATCAGGCGTTTTACTAAAATATGATCAAATACGCTTCATAAAACAGTGAAAATTTCCCATGAATGCTTGTTTTCAACACACGGACTTGTTCTCGTTGCAGATGAGGTAAATAAATGCCTTGCCAGGCCACGATATTTGGGAATTTAGCTATAATACGAGACGACGATACTTTAAAGGTAACACCGTATACACGGGTGAGTTTGGAAACTGTGGCCCTGCACTTGTATGAATATCATCGGTGACTTCTTCAACATTTCTATTATATTAGATTAAGATTATATATAATTATTTATTATCTATTTTTTGGAGCTTTCTGCCTGTATTTGATAGGAGCAGCTGAAGTAGAGCCTAGTAAACGGGGCGTGCGCTCTACCTGGTGAGTGCCCCACTAATTCAACATCTTGACGATTTCTTTTTTGGTGCTGTGGTGACATGGCATTGAAGCCGCCGTCGAGCTGCTGGCAGAAACTGCCAATCCAATCAAGACATGAAGAAAACACAAAAAAAACAACCAAAAACAACAAAAAAACCTGTGCCAAGAAAATGAGCGGAAGCCTGGAATTAAGCAAGTCTCACACTCCTCAGGACCTTTTACACTTGCTGAAAGAAAAAGCATTTGAGCATCTGGGAGGAAAAGAGTCCCATTTTTCCATCCTGAAAATAACAAGCTCTTTTGCAAATAGCTGGTTTCCATCCAACAAAAGCGAAATGCAGTCCTTGAAAACCCATTATACGGCCCATAGTGTGATTATGCGGTGGTTTATGGCGGAGCTGTCGAGCGTTCAGATGGGAGGTAATCTGAGCCCTTCTCTGTCATCAGCAGTCAGGCTGAGTTGCGTCTGCTGCAGCTTTATGTCTGTCTGTCATCAGGTTGGATTCACTTGGTCAACACTCGGACTAAAGTAAAGCCACAAAGCAAAAGACACAACACTTCACCTTGTTGCACCTGAACGCACAGCAATATCAAAGTGAGATGTTTACTGCCCCCCTCCGGAGGCTGCTGGGGTACAATCAGGCCCTGCTGGGGCTTTTTGGCCAGTTCCTCTATGCATAGCAAAGGTATGTTCAAAGGGAGTTCTTATCTGGACTTTCAAGACTCTGGGTCTGAACTCTTTCCCACATGTTTTGCATGAATGCGCCACAATTCACACAGTATTTGTGGAGATCTGATGTATTAAAACACATAGAACACATCCAGTCTCCTGGGGCGGATGTGTTCACCAGAGGAGAGTGGATGGAAAGTGTGCATTATTTTCAGATAACTGTACATTTAAAGCGGGTAATGCCACAGAATGTACAACATTTATATTGTGATCGTTGGGCACGTGGCCATTGTACAGTATAAGCAAGGTTCATTCTTATCTGTGCGGTTATCAAAAATAACTCACTCTGCAGAGACAAGCCTTTCGTAACCGAGTGGGGGGGGGGGTTAGCAAATGGTCAAACTAAACTTGCTAAATCCCTGTATGCCTGCTTTTCATACACTTCAACATATATTTCCATTTTTATAGACATATATACTATATGTCTTAATGTTTCAAATATGGGTGAAGAATATTTTGGAAAAAACAATTACACCGTAATGGCGTGTTTACTATTGCAGATATACTGTAGGCATCGCCCTTCATCCACAATAGCGAATATATAATAATAATAAACATCGCGTTCATAGTGTTTATATTTACAGAATTTTAGTTTGCTCTTATACGGAATAAAATGTTCTCACACAGTTAAATATATACATTTGATGAAAGGCCTAATAAAGAACCTGAAAAAGTTTAGTTTATTGCCAAATTAGAGAACCATCTTGTTCTAAAACAAATGATCTTATAAAATGATGTTACGGACGGGTTTTTTTTCCACACGAGGCTTCATGTTTTGACACTATGGACGTATTAGATACTTATCTTCATTGGATTGTTTCGATTGTTGCCTATATAAACGGTCCCATATGTGCTGAAATCCCCTGCAGGCCTATAAATAAACAGTCGCACTCGGACACGCGCACGTATTTTCCGGCTTCATTAGCGATCGGTTCGGTAACTGCACATCAGGCAGAGCTTAATGTTCCGTCGGTTCGAGGATCGACAGTGAACACGGCAGTAAGAATAATTAATGTGTCAGTCGATAATGTGTGCGCGCTAATTGTTTGGCCGCTGCTCTGCAGAGAGAAGGAAGCCTGCTGCCCGTGAGCTTTACGCTGTGTCCGTTCAGTCCGACCACTGACTGCTGTGGGCGGTCGGCGAGGGAAGGGATGAGGGAGGTGATTTGGCCGCGCACGTGTGAATCGCACAGTGCAGTCCTGTCTGTTACACAAATTAAGCCGAAAGTCTGTGACAGGATGGATCATGAGGCTTTCAAGCCTCATTTTCCAGCAAGTAAATCAAGTGACTTTGCGGTTTTGTGGCTTTGTTATTGAATTATTCAGCAAGATGACACAGTCTGCCATCTCTTCACTGAGGTTCCTGTTGGCTCGCTTATTATCTTTTTACATTTGCAGTGACACTGGTGGTGCAGCTTGTATTTTAAGGCAACGGATGCTAAAGCTGTAGGGAGGCAAATAACGACTGTATCTATCAAACTGTCGTTTACGGTATCAGTTTATCCCTTTGCCACCCACTCTCTGCGAGGCAGCAAGGAATAGGACCCAAATGCAGACACTTCAGAAGAAAAGAACAGTTCACAGATTTAATGACAAAAAAGGAGGTATATAATCTTACTGTATAATTAGACAGGCAGGGGTCAAGCCCAGGAGGGCGGTCCAAAAGGTCCAGCAGGCAGGCAGGTACAGGTAACAGGGTAACAGAGGCACTGAGGCAAAGCCACAAAGCAACTTTGACGATCTGGCACCGACTGGGGAAAAGAGGCTGGCATAAATACCGCAGGGTTGATGAGGGAAAGTGGACACACGTGAGGTCAGGCGATGGGAAAGGCTGAAATGGGTTACTGCAGGGCAGTGGGGAGTGGCTGGATGTCGGGGTGAGGTGACTGGGACTGGGATGTTACTCATCTCAGCCAACATTTGCTATCGAGCACTAAACGATGGGAACGTCATTAGTTTTGCAGGAAGTGCTAGTTGGCTAATAATGATAATAATGAGCCCTTTAGAAATGTGTGAGGAACTTTCTTGAAGGCGACATAAACTCATCTATAAGGGAATGGAGGAGGAAATGCTGCCAAGTTCAGATAAGAAGCTCAGAACAGACGTGGTGTGAATTGCTGTAAAATGTTTATTGCAAATATATCCACACGCAGGCAGAGCTAAGATTAAAATGGGGGACGCAGTTGACTTCTGCTCGTAGATTCTCAGTCACAAGTTTCTGAAGTTTCACAGCCTTTTAAACGTCTGGCGAAACCAAACGGAAGCCTGTTGTGCCGTCAGTCACGCTGACTGTAAAATGCTAACTTTGAAATGGAGACGAGCATGAAGGGAGACTGAGAGCCACAGTGCGATTGTCCCTAAACAGAAATCCCAAACCGCTGTTTTGCTGACGAAATCTTTTCTCAGAACTAACTATAAAATTGAACCTTTATGGAAACCTTCTCCTCTGATGCATTATTCACCTGAAGATGAAACGCTCTGCACCTATGCCTGCCATACGGTCGAGCAGCACTGTTGTCAAACCGCTCAGCAGATACAGTCACTCTCAGGGAGAAGAAAGGCTCTTGGCCGCGCTGATAAAATTCATCAGATGCACGTCTGAGCGGCGTCTTCACCGCTGAAGAATTTTCCTCCCGAGTTTTGCATGAAAACCTTGACAACAAAGAGGATGAGAAGTGTAAAGCAATGTTGTTGTTTTTTTTAAATAACAACACATTAGAAGTCATCCATCATACATAGTGCAGTGTAGTGTAGCTGCCACCGAGGACACCACGGTCATGCCCTCGTTTCCGTGGACGTGGGACTTTTCACAACCTGAGAAGGTGTTGTGAAAGGGCGTTGGAGTTATTCCGGGCAAGCAGGGGGCCGGAGATTAAAGTCACATACACAGAGAATGTGAGGCGACTGACATTAGGAGCACTTCAAGACATGAAACTCTCCCGGTTGAATCATCTTTGATAAAAAGTCAAAGGCACAAACCTGTGTGCATAACGACTGACAGAGAGAAGTTAACTACAACTCCCAGGGTGCATTTCAGTAAGAAACATCTACTCAAGTATAAACTCAAAATACACTATATAGTCACTATGGCGCCGTGGTTTGAGGATATCACTAAAAGGACATTTTGAAATGTGAATTTTTCAGTGGCAAAACATATTTCTTGAACCAGCTGCTCCTCCACCTTTGCAACTCTAAACCGTTTTTGCAAATATCACCATCTTGGGCCTTGGCGAGCCAATGACACGTAGGGTTTTCCCATGGGGCCGTGAGTGTCTCTTCACTGTGCGACTGTGCATGGAAACAGTCTCTCGGTGTTCAGCTCTCCGTACTTTTGTTGCTTCTAGTACCCCTCGTGTGAATATTTGCTGCTACCACCAAGATCTGCTTTCCACTGTCAGATCTCAGCCTTATTTAACTACTTACTGATCGCGTTCAGCCCAAGCGGCGGCAACCAAAAGATGAAGCCCAGTGAGGAAAACTGCAGTACCTTGAACGGCCACTTGAGGCTGGCTCCAAAAGGGACTCAATCCCCGCAGAGCCCCCCCGTGTTAACATGTCCAGCTTTACAGCAGAAATGAACATGTTTGCAGCCTGGTACGAAAAACGGTTTTGGTCTCTACAGCTAATTTCCACATTCATGACAACTGTGAGGGGGGAGAATGTTTCAGTAACTCACCCGTTTAAATTATATTAAGGCTTAAAGACCTTACCTCTGCGTGATCGTCCACAGTATATAGCAACTGAAACGGGTCCGGTGTTGTGCTCTATTGATGGTTAGGCTGAAGACACAATCGACCCATCAGGGCTTTGTAGACGGGATTAAGGGAGGCGAAAAAGAGAAACCCTTTAAAAATAGCTTTTCTTTTGGTGGCTTGTCAGAAATGTCTTAAAGGGTCAAACTGGGGGGGGGTTTGATGAACTAATGACCTCAGTGTTTCTGAAATCATGGTGTTCAGCGTCCAACACAAACAAGTGTGATTGTGAGTCAGTGGCAGCCGGCTGCCGCTGTGTGTGTGTGTGTGTGTGTGCGCGTGTGTGTGTGTGTGTGCGTGTGTGTGTGTGTGTGCGTGTGCGTGTGTGTGTGTGAGTGTGTGGTTTTGGTCGGCTTTGTGTGAGTATGTGTGGGAGTACGAGTGACTGTGCTTTTGTGTGATTGGCCGTGGAGTAGAGCTGCTAATGGCCACTGCAGCCTCTGCTTACCAATGATGCTACAAAGACTCCTCAGTTATCTCATAATAGGATTTATTCAAATTGCAAACGACTGCTGGGGGGACATTTTTGGGCTGTGTTTTTCAGTTTTTAAACGCTGTTCAGTTTAATAATTCAATTAAACATACAGACCGGAGGCCAGCGACAGTTTACCCGTGCTCTGGGGATGTTGCCCAAATCTATTTTTATAGCTTTATAGCAGTTTTATTAGATGGTAGGGTAGGCAGTAGAGAGAGACAAGAAAATTACAGGAGCCTTTTGGACAGTAGCCTGAGTTTTCCTCACCTCACCTGTCTGCCTGGTTTGGACTCTTACCTGTTGTCGAACCTCAAGTAAACCTGAGCTCCTTATTTGAGCGACCTGGGCTCAGAGTCGTGCTGTTTGGTTCAAACCTGTTTTTCCTGAGCCTTTACAGAATGTGCAGACATTTTAGTGTGAGTTCTGTGCGTATTTTGACGCCGATCCAGATGCAAATTAAATGCAAACGCGGCTGTATATGCGGGTATTACAGTGTATCGTAAGATACGAGAATGTGTGTACTTGATACTTTTGCTTTCTTTCTTAAATCTTTTGTTTCAAAATAAAAATGCATAGGGGAAACATGCAGAGTCTCAAGTCGCATGAAAAAGGCATAAATAAGAGAGAGCAGCATGTGAAAAGAATTCCTACTGATTTAACTTAAAGTAAATACCATTTTCTACTCTCGGTATCCTGGGGCTTCCCATGACCTGAACGTTTGAGCACGCCGTGAGACGGGACAGAGGCTCTTCCTCTTGTTTCTTTTACAAACCCGGACATTTCAGATAAACCCCATTAAAAAGGCGACAGCGGGACGAACTACGCCCTTTTTGTGGGCTGTTCAGGGACTAAAGTCAGCAGTGGTGGAGCTGAAATTGTTATTGATTTATTTCGTTTCATGTTTAAATTGAATCTGCTGCTTGGGCCGGCAAACGTCGGTCTGGGACCAAAACAGCTCCCGGCGTGCCCACTTCATAGTTTTCAGCCTGCAATCGGATCCCATTTATTTTTCTATAATCTTAATTTTCCTACACTGTTGGCCGTGTATATATCTCTGTTTCTGCCAGACTGGTTTCTAACCGCTGACTCCAGCTCACTCTGAATGGCTTCTTCTCCACAAATACAAGGTACAAAGTACAAGGTCATTTATTTTTCACGATACAACACATGGATGTACAGCGAAATTAAGTTTGTAGCGCTTCATGCCACGCAGTTCCAATAAATATATCCTGCAGTTATTTACATATATACTTACACGTATACACTGAGGAAATAATTCAGTGCAGCTGCGGGGAAAAGGGGGAAGGAGTGGAGAGAAAACAACGCGGCCAAACAAGCAAAGAAAATAAAGTAAAATAAAATCTATACTAATCTGATTATACTGAATATGGCATTTGTGTTGGCAAGTGGCCATGGTGTAAGCGGAATAACACCCTTGCGTCAGGTGGTTCTTAGCCTCAGTGTCATCCATTACAACCATGGAGTGTACAACTTGTGGGTTACTATCCCTCACTTAAGGTCCCGTAGTACAAAGGGGCTATGAAGTTTAATTTGTTGACGGAGGGGAAAACGTTTCTCCAACTTCTCCCGGCTGCTTTGGGCCTGTAACTTGTGACGCGCTGGTCATGATTCTGTCCTCTTTAGGTTCCATAGGTAAGAGGAAAAATAGCCAATTCATCTACTCGGGGGCATTGTGAGGGGAGTTTCCGCAGCAAAGGGACGGTGTAAACCACTCTCTAAATTCCCTCCACCAGGTGTTGACACTGGGGGGCTTCCCCAAACCGTGGTAAAGGTCGACGAGTCGTCCGAGGCGACGGGAAAGTGGGCTGAAAAGGTCGCCGGAGGTTGCTTCTACGTTTACCTCCTGCTTCTCACCCCGAGGAGCTGCAGTTTGTCTCTTTGACAGGTGCAAAGTGTTAAGAGATGGATCGCAGACAGAGATCAGGAGGAAGACTCATCAACACCTGGATTTAAAACCCTAAAGAGGTAAAAGTACACGAACGGTAGAGCTGTCTGGGCGCTGCTTACACGGCTGCCTAATGTTAATGTTTTTATTTATCCAAAACTCTTTTCTGAGAATTCAAAATAAAAAAGTGCTCATTAAAAAGAAACGGATGGTTGCACATAATCACCATCGCTTCGGTAATGATCGTGGGCTCGGTGTTTCAAATGATCAGGCAGAATGAAATGCAGCTCTGTACGTTTTAAGTGAAAGTTTTCTCAGACAAAAAGGCCGCCTGTCGCTCCGGTGCTGTCCACTCAGGAGTGCACCGAGCTCTCAGCCGTGGGGAACTCACAAATTACATTCTCCTAAATTTAATATAGAGGCAACCGTTAATGGACTCCAGGCTCCTGCACTTAAAGTTGGACTCGCGACCCGTCCATCCTCCACCTCCATACCTCGAGGACACACTACTTCCAGCGATGGCACTGGATGTAAATTGTGAGGGGTGGAGTCGTCCCATATGGTCGCAGTTCCTAAGATACTGGGTTGTATCACGTCATTAATGATCCTTAGCTCAGTGTCTTAAATGCCTGGGCAGCATTACAACGCTATTCTGAGGGTTCTCTCAAGCAAAAAAGTCAAACTGCTGCCCCTGTGAGCTAAGCTCCAGCGGTGGGGGGGGGGGATTCGGTTTCAGCAAACCACATGTTTACACTGAAGGGATAACGACCTCTGCTGCCCGCAGGAATTACGACTCTTGTCCTTCACGAGCAAAGGAGGAAGTAGTGTGATGTTATTGGGGTGGCCATTTCACCAGAACACCAGAAAGGAGGACACTTTGCGGCATTTAGTGAGGCAAGAATAACTGCTCAGGACTCTGGTGAACTCGCAACTACCATGTGCTCTTAACACAGTTTAGTCCATCATGACTCTGAAACGGCCTCCTCTGTTCATGGCAGACAGTCTGATGTAGAGCTGAGTGTGACAGAAGAGGCAGAAAGGTGTTTGTTGACAGTATTCGTATTTTTTCAAGACGTTGTGACGTCTGTTTCAAAAAGGTCTTGCAAAGTGCCTGAAAACACGACATTTTCTTCTTACAGTTCTTAACAAAGAAGCAGCGCCTCTGCCTGACGTTTCGGCACGCTGATGTGACGTAGCCTGTAGCAGCGCGTGGAGGCTTGTTCACGTTTTTATCCAAAGATATATCAGATATTTATCTGACACCGCTTTCAGCCAATCATCTGTTTGACCGGAGTCTTACGGCATTAGACGCTACGCTGCTGCGTCCCAACAGAGACTCTAGAGCGGGTTTTTTTGTTTTTTATTCCAAAAAGGAGGACAAATCACTGTCCGGACGCCAGACAGGGGGCTTAAAATCCGGACTGACCGGCCACAATCCGGACGTATGGCCACCCTAGATGTTATAGGGCGGAAAGCGACTTGTCTGAAGACGACAAGCTCGTCCACAGCTAGAGAAAACCTTTTCCATGTCTAGATAGAGCCCAACAAAAATTGTCATTGAGCTAAAAAGACTGCTTATCATAGTTCCTGAAAATCGAAAATGTTTTGAAGCACATTGCTATCCATTAGTATTATAAAATCTGCCAACAGTCAAATGTAGTGGAGAAACAGTATATTAAAACAGAAACACTCAAGTACCACAACATCTAAACTGTGCATAAGTTGATGCCCTTTAATAAAGATCTCAGTGAATTGCAACTACTAAAAGAGTCATAAATTATGAGGACAGCTCTGTGAAATACTCAGATTTTCCAAATAGCAGACTCTCCCCTACAAGCTCCGAATACATCGCACGTAGCCTTCTATAAAAGGCACACAGTATGTGCACTATATAGGAAGCTAACCCAGTTTGTAGGGGCATCAGTCATAAGTGGACAGAGGAGGGCTCTCGGCCACACAGAGGACCAAACCCAGAGACAGAGCTGCCAATGGCAGTATGACCCAGTTCAAAACTCCACTGACTTAAAAACAGACTCTCTTTCAAAGACAGAAGCTGCTTCAGAAGTTCCTTTTTTTCTTATCTCTTTTCATGGAAGCAGTGGCTTGAAGAAGAAGTGGTTCCCAAAGCGGAGTCCCCCCCAGGGGTCTTTTATAGGGTTCTGCAGACTCTGCTGCACAATGTGGAGAGGTTTCATGTCAGTATTCTCTCATTCACTGGGAAACTATCCGCAGAATGATATAATGCGTTTGAATGTATTTTCTCCCTGTACTTACATCGGCCCGTAGAGAGAATGAATTTCTGCCCCTCGTAATTCCCAACAATCCAAATCCTGTCCAACTTGTACCCGGGCGGAGTGTAATCTGACGTGGCCTCATTGGTGTTCAATTGGCCGTAAATGCCTTTGAGGAAAGAGAAAGTAGAGCTGAACAATATGACCTATAATCTATAGTTGATGTATAGATTTTGATGAGGGGGATGATGCGGGAAAACGAATCAGCAAACCCCAAAGTGTGAGCTAAACGAGGTTGAAACAAAGCGCCGAGGGGATGTGCAGAGTCGAATGATGTGAGACTCTGTGTCTTCATGAGCGACACTTCACATTACACATACTTGATCCACTGTTAATATAAACGTGTTGATTACAGCAGCTACAGCTGGATTCTGGTGTCTCTTATTGCCCCCCGTTTCACATCTATTATCTGCTTTCACGAATGCGCGCAAACGTCTTTGATCCAGCCCACGAATACAAGCCTGATTCTCTTACTTTCGTAGGACACGTGGTGTTTCTGCATTTCGGAGGTCCACTTCCATGCCACATGCCTTTCAGCCTCAAACCGCGAAATGCATAATCACTTCACACTTGTGGAGCTCGCTGGAGTCTTTTTGGGTTTTGTAAAGAGGGACGGGGTCATACACTGCCACGCACCAGCCTGGAGGCAGCACAAATAACACGTCTTTAACTGCGGCAGTCGGTGATTTTCCAACGAGCACGTACCGTGGAAAAGACCTCGTAGCGACCCTGCATATTAAACAGACCCACTGTCAAATAAGTCATTACTATTCAACGATATGATGGCTTAGAAATCCACGGTAATGGTGTCTTTTAATTCTCTCCCCAGTCTAATGCATATTTACACTTGAATCCGATTTTTGCAGGAAAAAATTAGAAGAGGCAATTTACCCAGAGAGAAATTCAATACTTATATGGCTCAGTGCTTTTAATCCAAATTTGACATGGCAGGTAAATGAAAGAACCACTGTAAACCAGAGGAACCTGAAATACTGCAGTTTTCGGCTGTGTCGGCAATCACTCTACAGTTCACTCAGTCACTTCTCCCTCGGTAATAAACACTTACTCTATAGTGAGCAATCAAATGAGATTTACATGAATCCTGACATTTGACATTTTTTGTGATGAAAGCGGGAACAGAAATGTTTCAGCCTCAGGCCTTTCAGTGTCTGTGAATGCAGTGTGTCTTTATGCGTTTGACCCGAACACGCACCGTCACTGCGCTGCAGGCCCTCAGTCATTATGTTATTTCAATTAGATGGCACAAAAGATAATCTACTACTACATGAGATGAGTCATCAGAAAGGTATAACCAGGGACATCATATTTCACAGGCGCTCAGACCCAAACAGCCCTGCGTTAAAAGAAACACAAGAGGCTGCATTGGTTGCTTCAGGGACCTGTTAGACATGAAATACGGTCCATGAAGTCCAGCTTGAGTGACAGATCCATGAGTTCGAAGGTTCATCAGAGCAGCTAATAATACTCTGAGACAGGATACGACAACTCTGGAAACTGACCACGGCAGCAATTATTTAACTTTTTGCTGCAGTACGAGAAAATACAGCGTTCATGTTGCAAAGTAATCTGCCAGTAATGTGCAGTTTGTGCTGTGGTTTGTCAAATGGACCCAAATGCAGACGCACAGGCAGAGCTGGTACAGTTCAGTGATTTAATGGAGAAAACAATAGTCCCACATTTGTGCGTCGACGTTATGTTTGTATGCTAGAAGCTCTGTCATAAATGGACATTTTATCCAGTTTTTAAGCCTAATTTTACGCTACACTTTCAGATCCTGACTGTTTTGACCTATATATTTTAACAAGGCAAAATAATTTTGTCATCAGGCATTCGGATCATTAGTTATAAGCAATATTAAGTTGGCTGTCGGCTGAATGTAACTGACTGCCTCGACTGCTGTTAGCTTAGCTAGGCTAGCCAGTTACGTGCTTTGATGATTTTAATGTTAAGCTTTTAGTACTTTTATGGACTTTTAACGTTAGCCTCTTACTCCTCACTATCCCCGGATGCTTACCTCCTCGCTGGTGTCATTCTTGGAGAAACTGAGGATATACTTCCGAGTATGGTCACCTCCTCGTTTATCTCCGAGATCCCGGGTGAGTTAGCCTCCATCGAGCGGCTCATCTCGGTCCTCCTCCAGCGGCAGACCGACCTCGGCTGCCGGCTAGCCTCACTGCAGCGTCCCGAGTCCACCGCTCTGCCAGCAAAGGTAAAAAAAACCCAAATCCTGAAAACAGTAGTGAATGGAAACACAGATCCATTTCTTTTGTCAATTTCCTGGAAATTCGATTAAAAATTTGCACTTCATTTGGGTGGAAACTTGACTTCTGTTTGGCAGCCATCTTTTACCCAAACAGCATCCAGAGGCCAACATGAGCTGCGGTTACGTGGACACTATTTCTGTTTACAAGGACGCTAAATAAAGGGAGCCGATAAGATACAAGTTGCCCAAAGCATTTAATCTGAATGTAACTTCTTTGACCAAAAAAAGTGGTATCAGCCACTGACCGGTTTTGTCTCGCCATGTTTCTGTCCCTCCCGGAAACGTGTTCACGTCACCTGACGTTACCCCCATGTGGGGCAAACGTATGCAGAAAGAATACATTTAATTCCATCCAGAGAGAAACGATCGGATTAAGCATTTACATGGTTATTAGGCAGTAATATTTTCTTATGGAACGGCTTAAAAAAGGCTTACACGACCCCTCTCAACCAGATCGAAAGTCCGTTCTGATCCGGCCGGAACGGGCCTGTCTCTTCCGATTGAGGTGGTTAGATGAGGCATTTTTATCTTGATCGGGCTATTATTCCGATTATTAGTGGAATATTAGGGTCCATGTAAGCACAGCTATTGTTTGTGAACCTACATGCAGTCAGCCTCTCTGTCCTTCTATCCAGTTAATTTCAGGTAACAGCATTCACTCGGTGTCCCAGGAGTGAATCAGCTAGTGATTAGCGGGCTGGAATGAAACCCAGCAGGGCTCAGAGTCCAGTGCTGCAGACCATATGTAACAGGCTCTGTGCTTTATGTAAGAACTGATATGTTATATAACAGCTGCCGTACCTGAGTGAAAATGACCGTATTTATAATGCCGGCAGGCTGCAAGCGAGCACCTCCCGAGCCGTGATGGCATTCCCGTACAGGAGAATCGGTATATCAGGTGGCACTTGCAGTATCATGTCACATAATGCGCTTTGTATCTACACTCTAAATTATGCAGCATTGTTCTTTTGCAAGTTTAAATAGCTGTTACGGCTGTTGGAGACACTCAGAGAAAATCCAATAAAGCCACAGCTGTCGAAGCAGGCGAGGTTCAGACTCTGAGCCCTCTGGCCTGGTGGAGCAGCATCGATAGCATCTGCACGTCAGCAGGGAACTTTTAATATAAATTCACTAGACCTGAGAGGGGCATTATATTCACCTATATCCCCATATCACCTACCCTCTCATGCCAAAGCTGGAACATAGCTGTTATTGAGTAAACTGACAGAGGACACTGTGTGAAATGAAATGATTTCCCAATGAATAAATCATTCAGATGACACGACAACATAATGCCTCCACTTGCTAATTCCAGTGCAGGGATGAAAAATCAGGTACATTTTAATGTGTTTAATGTGTCCTTTGGTTGCAAAGGGAGATTGATTTGGTTTGTGGTCCATTTTTAGAGGGTCTGACATCTCATCAAGGTGGGAACACTGCTGATGAGAGCTTCACCTCCATGTCATTCAGGCAAAATATAATTTGTAAAGTTACTTGTTTCCCCACTCAGTTAACACGTTCATTCACTCTTGGCTTTGGATTTTATTGTAATGACCCCCCTCGGTAGCATTGTCGTCTGCACTGTTGGTCAGCCTGTTCACCTGTCTAACAGTTCAGAGCGAAATATCCCGTCAACTACTGGCCAGGTCTTCATGAAATTTAGTGAGTACATTCATGCTCCCCGGAGGACGATTTCTTATTACTTTGTTGACCCACTGGCCTTTTCTTCTAGCATCAACAGCTCATCATTTCCTCTTGACTGGACCTTTGGACAATGACTCCAAAAGAACAGCTTGGTTTCCAATATGTCCTGTGGATATACATTGTGATGGAATTTCCTATCTTCCATCTATTTAAGTCACTTCCCTTGGAAATATGGTTAACGGGTGAAGAAGCCTTAAGCATGGCTAAAAGTCAAGTTAGGGTCACTTGCTACCCTAAAAATGGACCCGACCTCTGCACTCTCATGATGTAGTTGATTATATTGTCTCCTAAAAGCCGTCTTCCCAGACCGTGAGAGAGCAGCTGGGTAGGGAGGACGGGCTGTTGCCTAGACAACCACAAGGTCACTGACAGTAGGTTTTGTCCATTCCTATGAGAAGTATACCGACTTATTTCCCTGAGTAAGGTACCACAGTTGTCCTGTGAAGTCAGAGTGGCCATATGTGAGATTGACCGTTCCCCTCCGAATAGAAAGAGCTCATATTTAGACTACAGTTCCTAACCTTGAAGGGAAACATAGCTGAAAAAACCATACTGTTGGCTAAGAGATATATACTGTGTGAACAGAAGGACGCCTCAGACTGGTGTCGGCACTGCACTGGGTCACACCGTGTGTAATGCTGATGTCTCCCAACTCACAACAATTTTTCCATCGCGTTCATTGTGAATGATGATGAATCCTGATAAAATCGGTGACTCCTGATCTTTCCTCTAGTACCACCTATACAGTGTGTGCCCAGTATTTTTTGATATATTGTATATATCTCAATGATTTTGATGAATTGAGATACATACAACGCTCACGGTTTCCTGGAGGATGAAGCCTAGAGATTTTGCTGACACGCTGATGTTTCATCGAGAGCCACAACCAAGCCAAAATCATCCACTTGTATGCGGGAAATGACTGGAGGATTCATGGTCCCATTGGATGAACTGATTTTTATCATATGGTGCCTGGAGTTGTGATTTAAAATACTCACAGGAGATATGTTTTATAGCATGCTTGCTTTATTACTCTGTTGGAGATAAATGAAAACTAATGAATAAAAGTTGCAGTGTAGTTGCATTCTTTTGTTGATGCAGAACTGTTCATTTGTCAAGAACACCTTGCCTAAATTAGAGGGTTTTTCTTTTTGCTACATTCAATTTTAGTCAATGTTCACTGTATACACTTTATCTGCACTGTAAGTCACAGGTGTGGACATAGCATTGAGGACCCAAATGCCGAAACTGAGGCAGAACAGGTCTAAGAAAAAGAACTCTATTAAATCAATGTCCAAATTAACAGGCTTACATGGGATGATTTGGGAAGTGGATGTGGGAGTCAGGTGACCAGGATTGGTGGGAAGGTCTGGGGGCGTGTGGTGGACAGGTGGGGGATGGCAGGTCTGGTCTGCACGGGCAGACTGAGGCCCATGCAGACCCGTGCAGCCGCCGTGACACTGTATTATCTTGCAAAATGTAAACATCGGATCTGCACCTGGTTCAGCAGATTCTCAGCATTAAACCCCGAATGTAATGTTCGCTCTCTGCATAGTCCCTCCAGTCTTGAGAAAATTGGAAGTTAGGTTCAAACTACAGCACAAAATGCCGCAGCAAATTTGCGTACAGGTTGATATATATATGGCTGTGTTCAATATCAATATCGATATTGATACCACCTTTTCATGATGTAGCTCTGAATTAGCATCAGAAAGTATAGTAATCAATAAGTAAAGTTAGAAACGTTTATTTATAAAACACTAGGGATGCACTACTTCGACTTTTCTCAAAGGGTACCAGCTGATACTGATGTGCTCTCTTTCCCCCTTAATTTAAAATCTATTAACCTCTCACCGAGGAACTGACTCAGATCCGTCTTCTTTGTGCAAGCGAACGTAAGGCTGCAACTACACACCAGTTCTTACCTATTAGTGGAGACGTTTACACACCAACATCCCTTTTAGTTGTGTGCAAATTTCAATTATATTGTTCTGTAAGGTTTGTGAAATTGCGTTTTAAAGACAGATACACCGTCACAATTATTTTGCCTAAAAACGTGCAACACACACAGTTCCTGCCGTGGGATTACTGGCGATGTGAACGGGCACAGATCTGACAAACAGCACTGAACTGCTGCGATAAACGCCGGTCGGAGCCGGTGCTGCACTCTGTGTGTCCACACGGCAGGTAGGGAAAAAGCTTCACGCCGCATAATTACAAGCTTCTGGATCTCTTCCCCAAGCTGCCTCACCTGTGTGTGTGTGTGTGTGGCTTTATCTTTTTCCTCACACACCAAAAAAACCCCCAACCCTGTCTCCAAGAAACTACGCTTCCATACTACTACTTTTGTTTTCCCAATTAAACTGTGATGACAAACATAATCGCTGCCTGGATTATGTTCACAGGCACTGTTTTCTTTTCTTTTTTATTAATGAATGAATGAAGGTGAAGCGGTTAGCGCTCCTGCCTCCCAACAAGGAGCTCGTGGGTTCGAATCCCGGACCAGACCAGACCGGGTGGAGCCTGCATGTCCTCTCCGTGTTACCGTGGGTTCTCTCCGGGTTCTCCGGCTTCCTCCCACCGTCCAAAGACACGCATGTGTAGGTTCATTGGTAACTCTAAAATTGCCCCTAGTGGATGAATGTGAGAGTGAATGGCTGTCTGTCTATGTGTCGGCCCTGGGACGAGTTGGCCAGGGTGTACCCCGCCTAAGGCCCAGATAGACTGGGATAGGCTCCAGTCACCTGTGACCCCCAACAGGACTGACTGACTGACTGAAGGGCTACGTTTATTTACTGCACAGAAGCCCTTGAACAAAGCCACGAATAGCGACATGTATGCTTAGATAAACCTGTCTCTGGGAGTTTAAAGGTTAAAGAAAAGAAATAGGACATCGTGGCAAGGACGCCACTGTTCTTCCCATCCTAAAGATAGAGCTTTGTTCCCGATCCGTCCCACTTGTTTTCTATCTGTACCGGTGGCCGACTGCACAAGATAACATCACATGAGTTCTACCCTGGTCTAGAACAGGTCTTTGCCCTTTCCTGATCTGGAAAAGACCAAGAGAATCAAGGTACTGTTCATTATTCGCAATTAATTCAGTGCAGGGAAACGTTTTGAGTTTTTTCAGTGAAGAACATTTAATACACATTGTTGTAATGCAGCGAGCTTACTTTGAACTCAAGTGGCTCTGCATGAGTTAATGTGGAACGTCTCTGAAATGGTGACAATGAATGTGACGCTGAATGTTAACGAAGCCACACAACACTTTCGCCAAATCCTGACGGTGCAATAAATACTTTTTTTGTGAATCCTGTGATCCTTTTCTTCTTTGCAATTTCTTTTCTGACAAAGGTTCCTTTTCAAGTGTTTTGTTAGTTTCATCTTAATCACCATAATAATGGCTTTCTTGCAAAAACAATCTATTTTCATGTCCATCTTTGGCTCTGTGCTTTGGTGTTTCTGCACTGCACTCGATGCTGGTTCTACTTCTGCAAGCTTTTTGTTAAAGCCCGTTTCCTTTGGCAGATAATTTCTTATTAAATGTCCTTCTCACAGCTTGACTTATAATTACTGTGGGCATACATTGACCTAAATTGTAGCCCCCTTCTGCGCGGGACAGTCTAACTGGGATATTGATCTTCCACTGCTCAGTAATTCTTTGGCTTTTGAATTACGACTACCCCGGTGGCTGGAGAGGCTGATTAGTTGTATTGTGTGTGCAGAAGTCTGCTCACTTAGCTGGATATAGTCTCAGAATCTGAGCGCCGAGGTCCAGGAAAGAGAAACAAATCTGTACTGTAACGATTAAAAGAAGTAGCAAAAGCATAATACTGAATGTGAAGCATTATAAAACAAGATAATGGTTAGGTCTATTTAGAGACTAGTGGAGCTAAACATGTAATTATGGGCCTGATGGTGGGGCGAGAGGAAAGGTCACGGGATCCTTAAGATAAAAAGATTTAGTAGGAACGTGCTAAATACGTTTCAAGGCAATTTGGTTGAGAGATTTGGACATTTCTTGTGCACGGCTGGAAACTTTGGCTAGAAGGTGGCACTGGAGGTAAGGTCAGGGTGTCATCGATAAACGATTAGGGTTCGTCCTATCGGGTAAAATGTCAGCACGTTAGCATTGTCATTGTAAGCATGTCTAAGGGGTCAGTTGGCTCCAATCCACTTGCTTGTCGGATGGTTGAATTGCGTTCGACAATTTCTGGAACTTTTCTAAACCGACAGTGCGACATTCACACCCCCTTCACGCAACAGTTGGTCAAGTGTGTGTGTTTGTGTGGAGGTGAGAAAGTAAGCAGGGTTTGAGAAACTTCTTTGTCACGCTCTCTGTGTTCATTCTTTACACAGCAGTTTACGTCACTTTTCCTCATTTACAGCCGAGTGCGACGCCGTGACTGGCCCCGCATGTAAACGAAGACTGCTTAACTAAACTCGTCTTTATAACTGCTTCTGGAATTGTTCTTCCACACTCTTCAGATGGAACGCGCATTTTTTTTTGCCGCAGGAGAAACCTCAAGGAACCAGCGCTGCTCAGACAACTGCCAAAGCCTCTGTTCAACAACACGTCAGTGTGGTCAATCCTTTCCGTTATCGTGATGGAGACGTTCGACTAATCATTTGGAAATCCTTGAGCTGGAGGTCACTCTGCTGTCGGGAGACATTAGAAAAACTAAACGGACCTTTGTGTTTGTAGCCTGGAATGTTTTGTACTGAGGTTATACGTCTGTGCATGTGTTCTTCCCTGCACTGGCCTCATTAAATTACCCTGACACAATCAATTACATTTCTAATGTCACCTTTTGGCAATTAATGATGATGAGGTGATAACCGCAGAGAAGCTAAGGGCTTGTGTTAGACTGCAACTGGGGACGGAGTGTTAATCAGTTTCATCCAGGTGAAACACGATATGTAAAAATATGTTTCTATTAATCTTTCTCTCATTAAACTGGCTGAGAAATGAAATGTTGCCCTGAGTTATTTGTATTCTTCCCAGCCCTTCTTCTATTGCCTTCTTTTTTTTTTTTTTTTAAATATATCCCCACAAAGACAGGGACGGTGATAATCTGGCTTGTAAGAAGGTGACAGCTGCTTGTGAAATCTCTTCAGTTTGGGCTTGAAAGTGACACATCCAGCAGCTCTGCAAAGCTAAGAGTCACAATACAAGAAGTAATGCAGTAGTCTCTCTTTACACTGCAGTATTCGACAGGGAGTGGGAGGATTGCTAGGCCTTAAAAGGTTTAGGAACTGTATCCAAATTAAATCCTTTTAAAAGCCTTAAATGCTGAAAGGGCATGTGCTAATTTTTTCAGCATGTAATTAAAGGTCAGGAGTATTTTTAAGTGAATTATGGAAGAAAGTAGATGCTCCGCATTAAAATATTGACTCAAGGAAGTTTTTTCTATCGCATTGTTACAGTCACACAGCCATTTATACCCACTACAATTACAATACTGTGAAATGGGTTCAAACTCGACTTTACTTTGAAGAATTCTTTTGTAGCAGAAGCACGAAGAGCCTGTCTGTTCTGGAAAAGTCCAAAACAAGGGCGTGCTGTCACATAGGTGGTGCCATTTTGGCTCACATTTATCTTCGAGGTACAAATATGGCTCAAATCTCTGAGTTCAATGTGAAATGAAAACGTCTCAAATGTAAAAATCTGATCGCATGAGGTACAAGTTAAGGCAATACTTAATAATATACTTTCATTAAACTAATACTAAACTTCATTTGTATAGCACCTTCCATACAAGAAATGCAGCTCACTGACAGCTCAATGACATGCACCAATGGAAAACATAAAATGAACATAAAAACAGGAATAGAATGCCATTATTAATTGAAAATAAGAAGGAAAATAAAACCCTCTTGATAATAACAGAAAAAATAAAATCGATATAAGGTTACAAAATAACATACATAGAATGCATAGCATAAGATGGAAAATAAAACCAACTGGAGATGGAGAGAAGAAAGAAAATAAACTAATTAACAAACGTCAATCCAAATCGAAAGCCAAGTTAAAAAGATACAGTAGGTCTTTAATTTCTTTTTAAAAATGCCAAGGGAGTTTGCTGACCTGAGATCCGAGGGAAAGGAAGTTCCGACAGAAAGCCAGTGGAAGATCTGAGAGTTCTTTTTGGGACATAACATGAGAGGCAGTCGCTGATGTGTGAGGGTGCTAGATTATGGGATGCTTTGTAGATAAGTAAAAGGACTTTCAGTCAAATCAATTCCAATTCTGCCAGAACCAGGTAATTAGCATTATTAGCTTAGCATAAAGACAGGTACCAGGGGGACCCAGCTAGCCTGGCTCTGTCCCAAGGTAGCAAAATCTGCCTGCCAGCACCTCTAAAGCTCACAGGTTAACATGTTATGTCCTGTTTGTTAAACTGTAAAAAAACAACAATTTGTTGTTTTAGGGTTAGGATTAGGTGTTATGTGCCGGACTACGTCGAACTGTTTCCAGTTTTTGTGCTAAGCTAAGCTAACCTTTTTAATACCACCCGACCCGTTACGAGAGCCAATCCGCACCGCCCAACCCATTAAAATATGCGTTAATTAACCAATCTCATACATTTACATTCTGTATCTTGTTTGTTTAGAATCTGTGCACAAACAGAAATATTGAAATGACAATTAGTGGTTTTATGGGGGAGTTACGTTCTGGATTTGTAGGCGAACCACAGCCGGGTGCAGTGACTGTGTTCCCAGGCCAGCCGAGAGACACAGTCCCTCCAGCGTGTCCTCGGTCTTCCCCGGGGCCTCCTCCCGGTCGAGGCGTCCGAGACAGATGCCCGAGCCACCTCGGCTGCCTCCTCTCGATGTGGAGGAGCAGCGGCTCTACTCTGAGCTCCTCCCCAGTGACCGAGCTCCTCACCCTGTCTCTAAGGGAGCGCCCAGCCGCCCTGCGGAGGAAACTCATTTCGGCCGCCTGTATCCGGGATCTCGTCCTTTCGGTCGCGACCCAAAGCTCATGACCACAGGTGAGAGTAGGAACGTAGATCGACCGGTAAACAGAGAGCTTCTCCTTGCAGCTCAGCTCCTTCCTCACCACGACAGACCGGTATGACGAGTCATCAAAAATTATTTTTTTTTTTTTTACCTATAGTTAGAAAATGTACTTTTTTATTTAACTGAGACATGAGATTGATGTTGATCTACACATCTCATGAGCCTATTTTCCTAAAATGTTGAGCTATTCCTTTAAGTAGGAACAAATGGAGGTTGAACCAGGAGGTCAGCATTAGAAATGAAAGCCGCCATGGCTGAAAAGACAAAGAAAAGGGCTCCACCTACTGAGACTCATACTTCATCAACAGGAAAACTGGTAAAGTGGATGCACGGTGCAGTAAACACGACAAACACCGAAATTAAAATGCAGGTCTCTGCTTCAATCTTCGGCTGCTGTCAAACGACCTGCAGAAACCTTTGACTTCATGAAATCGAACAGAGTGGAGGATTCCCAACCTCATTATAAATGCTCCAGCGTCCTCGCAGCCGGAGCCCTCTGCACGGAGATGAAGCTACATTAAAGAGGGAATTCAAACACCCCGGTCATGCCCAGTGAAATGAAACAGCAAATGTGGCCTCTCTGCGTTTATCTGTACGTGTTAGTGAGGGCTTTCGAGAATCAAGATACTTACTCTACTATACTGTATATATCTGTATCTTGACGTGGATTCAGTGGTTTTAATTGTCCAGTTAGTTATATAATAATTTAAATAAAGGTTTGAAGTTCATCACATCGTCAATTAAACCTTCAGAAAAAGACAACATTCAGTGTGATAATCTGAAAAGAAGCATTTCATACTGTCTGTCATGGCTTCACACACAGACATCACTTTGGAATTTGGGTCTGGTTTTTCCTTGTTTTTTTTCCCGAAGAGTTTGAATATTTACTTTCAAGACCATGTTTTTTTATAATTCACGCAGGATTAAATCAAGTGAGGACAACCGGGGTGATCAGATGTTTAAAACATCTAATGGCTTGTGGTGTACTGAGATCCCAATCTCTTTATCCGTAGAGACAAAGTCATCGGTTGGTACATTTGAAGCTCTGCTCTGCTCTAACTATTTTATATTTTTGTCTAAATATATTTTATGGACTTCTGACCGACTGATAAGAGAAATCAGGCCGTACTTACATATTTGGTTTGGGTTAAGATGTAAAGAAATGTTAATAGTTTAAAGGTTAAATGTTAATTTAGATGCATTAATATAGATTCGTCCCTCTATCAGTTACGGTCAGTGGTGGAAAGTACTGTACGTAAGTACATTTCTTGGGGTACTTGTACTTTACTTGAGCATTTCCATTTTCTGCTACTTTCTACTCGGCTACGTCTCGGAGGGAAGTGTTGTACTTTTTACTCCACTACTACTGCACTATTTATCTGGTCCCTTAAGTTTCTGGTTACTTTGCAGATTAATAAAACAAACAACACAATCAATGAATAAATTAATTATGCATATGTATAGATCAAAGGTCCATCTTTACCAGCTGCAACTTTAAAGTGATATCAATGCATCAATTATTGTATTTCAATATCATATACATTATTCTGAAAAGGGCCATGCTGCGTCATTACTTTTTGTAATTATAGTAAGTATTTGTTTATGCTAATGCTTTGGCCTTTTTGTAATTTTGAATGCAGGACTTTAACTTGTGACGCAGTGTTTCCGCGCTGTGGTTTTCACTTGGGTAAAACATCTGAGTTTCCCCCACCGGTTATCGTCTATACACTTGCATGCTTTGGCTGTCTCGGGCAAAAGTTGTTTACAACCTTGAGAGAAACGCGGGTGAAAACCTTGGCCGTCAATCCAAAGTGCTGGCACGAGACGCTTCCGCTGGCGTGCCCGAACATTTAATACCAAAATGTGCCTGCTGCTCTAAGGCCCACCAGCCAGCTGATCAGAATACAGCATGTAATGCCTCAGAATAGGTCGCCATAGACACATATGCACTTAAGATAACAGCGCTGGCGTGTCCTGCATGTCTATGATATGGTGGTATGGTACGGTCCATTTTCTAATTAAGAAAACCAAAAAAGTGATAACGACGTGTCTCACGGCTCAAAACTGATGCCGTACGGTCTGACACACATGTTATAATAATAATAATTACAAGTTAGTAAGTAACAAAGTGCTTTACAATGATAACAATAACAAAAGCAAATATATTTTACACCCATCTCACACATTGTGATGTCCAATGAACCTGCCAGATTGCTGTTATGACACAGTACATACATAGTAGGGGCAGGGTTTTTTTTTTTTTTAACTTTACTCTGAAAAGTGCTATTAAGGAAAAGACATCTTCCTTACTTACTTTTCTAATTAAGTAGACAATAAAAGTAGCCTCGGCCCTGAACTGAAGTGTGTTTTCCCTGTTGTTTCCGCATGCTTGTGTTTTTGAACACACAGGACACATTTTTACATTGGTAAAATGAGTGGTTTGTATATATATTAAAAAAAAAAGAAAATAAGAAAATGTCCCCTTGAAATATCTGACGTTTCGGGCTTTAAAATGAAACATGTAGCCGGAATAAAAAAAAATGTAATTAAAAAAAGTAAATTAAAATGTCACATGGAGTAAAACGCAGACTGGTCATTTTAGGGACATTTTAGCCACACCTGCACCTGAATCATTACACACACGCACCTGCGGACCACCTGTGTGCCTGTAGCCGTTTGCCAACTGAATGTGTAACCGCCACGACCTTCTCACAAGGTGAGTCCGTTTTACTTTACCCGTTGTGATTTTTCTGTGCTTTATTGGCTTGAAGATATCTAAAAAAAAAAGTGTTTAACGTCAATGGTGGCTGGCTAGCGGTTAATTAAGGCTAACGCTAATGCTAGGTGTGAGCCGACCCTGTTCCTGTAGCTTCATTGTTGCGGAGCTAACGTTAACGCTAACGTACATTTAACGTGCCTCCACGAGAGCTGACTTCGTGGCTTTATTGCAATGGTGGGATGACCCCCCCCCACGGTGTGACCAGCGTCGGCGGGAATGTGTTAGCTAGCTTCTCGGGCTCAGTCGGACAGGTTCGGGCGGGTTCGGTCGGCGGGAACGTGTTAGCTAGCTTCTCGGGCTCAGTCGGACAGGTTCGGGCGGGTTCGGTCGGCGGGAACGTGTTAGCTAGCTTCTCGGGCTCAGTCGGACGGCTTCGGGCGGGATCGGGCGGTGGCTGAAATGCCAGGTCTTTGCAGAACATAACAGTGAACTTTTCTTTGTTGTTACCAAGCGAACATGTCTTCTACAAACTGCTAAAGTCACCAGTGTTATTAGTCCGGCTTTCAGTGGATCGTTTGTAGTTTAGTTTATTCTAACAAAAGAAGAGATGCTTTACACCAGATTTATCTACAGCTAATTTCCATCTGGAGATAAAACAATAAGAAATAAACGGAAAGAAAGAACAAATAAAAGCATGCTTAAAACATAAAAAATATACAAATCTATTTTCCCCCCCTACAATCAACATAACGTTACATACTTCAGCCTAGGCTATTCAACCTACTAGAAATATTTAATCTTCTAAAATTACTACATTCAAATCTTACTAACAAATGTAAAACACAATTAGATCTGACATAATTGATTCTCTAATAATACTTTTCTAACACTGTGATAAGTCCATCAGATCGGAAAACAATTGAAGTGTTTGCTGACGTTTTGAAAACTTTCAGACTTTTAATTATTATTATTATTAGGCCCCGTTTACACGTACAATTCGTACATGGTTATTTAAAAAAACCGAGACATTTCTCTTAGTTTACTCGCAAACGGCGAATTCGCCTCTGAAAACGAGTCTCTCTAAAAACTCCGGCCAAAGTGGAGACTCCTGAAAACGCCGCTTACGTGTTGCCGTGCCAACTGGGCGAAACGGGGTTTCAGGTTCTCAAACGTCACATCATGCGCCAGAAAAGGCTTACGCCATGTGAGCGCCCCGTGTTTAGAGTTTGTGTGATCATGGGTGCTGTTGAGGTGGACCTCACTTTATACTGTCGTGCAAACGCTTCAGGCCTGTTTGCATTCGCTGTACTTGCCTTGTCGTCTAACGCGACATTAAGGAGTAACTCGCTCACTTCGCTGTCTGTCCACACAAACGAACCTCGCGCCATGTCTGTTGTTTGGAAAGGAGCAGGAAGTCGCTCGTGCTGTTCGCTGTTGTCGATTTTGAGGATTCCGATTGGCTCGCATGGCTTTATCCTTCCCCCTACGCTGCCGCCCATAGGTTTGGCACAGAATGATGGCGCTCGACGGCGTATTTATGCGGATCGATGTAAACGACAATTGTTTTAAAAACGATGTTGTGTGCGCGATGTTATTTTTGAAAACGGAGGGGGAGGGGGGAGTATTCGTTTCTCTAAATACCCGGCTATGTGCAAACGTGGCCTTAATGTCACTTAGACTGTCCATTGTTTTTCAATTCAGTGTAAAAATAAAATAAAAAATTGTGCCGTTCTCTCTGACCACTGGTCCAAACCCCCAAAATTCAATGTGAAATTATGTAAAAAGCAGAAAAGAACTAGAAAATATTTATGATTAGAGCTATAACAATTCTACTCAAAGTCTATTGATCAACAAGTTGAGCAACTGATAACTAATTGGGAAGAAAAATGCCAAATAAAAGGTCTCTGGTTCCAGTTTCTTAAAGGTGATTTTCTGGTTTTTCTAGACGTGTTGACAGTTTGTAGATCAAACAGATTATTCGATGGTAAAAAAAAGATCATTATTTGGGGCCCCTATTAGCCATTTTTCAAATTGAATCAACCGCCACAGTTATCAGCTATCAAATCAGTTATCAAAATTGTCGGCCGATCTTTTTTTGTCACCTAACCAATCCCTTAATCGACGGACAGTTTCAGCCCTAGAGTGCATCATTTTACTGCGTCACAGTCACATTGCAGTTTTGGGTGCAAAGACCAAAAGGTAATTTATTTGGTCAGGTTTTCATTCCACGCTGGCGCCACATTTCTGCAGCGTCATTGTTAAACCCTTTTTGTGTCCCGTGTCGGCCTTCGAAACAAACAACACATTCCACACTGCATAATGCAAAGTTCTCCTTCACATGGGCTGTCAGACTTCTACACATTCATCTGCCCGTCGCCGTAGGAGGGAAAACCTTCCTCCCAAAAGGTCAACTTCAGCTCAGACGACCTTCTTTTGCACGTCAACCGCATTTTTTGGAGTCCTTTTCAGCGTCTTTTTAAAAGACCTTCATATAAGCAACAGGCTCGGCCAAAGCCTTTCAGGGTGCAGGTGAAACTCCCCTACAGAAAACGATGCTGCGGGACAGGCTGCCCGCCGTCGTCTCCTTGGCGTGAATAGAAGGCAGGACGTCGGTAAGAGCCCATCTATAACCACATTACACAAGTAATCACTAATGCTCTGTGTCCATTCATCATACTGAAACGGCCCTAATGTGGTCGTAATGAGAACCAGACTCATTAGCAGGTCCGTCGGGTCATTTGTTGCTTTAATCGTGCTCATTTGATTAAGTGGCTGGGACCGAGATTTCCCTGTTAAACTGTTCTTCATTTTGGACAAAGTGTGCATGGTCCAAGCCAGTGGTGGCAGGAGGACTTGGACTCAAATAGCATTGTCCCACTGGACGACGTGCCAGCAAAGTCATGTACTCAAAAAATGTGTGACGTAACGTACAAGTAGAATATTTTCCTCTGAAATGAGGTGGAGGACAACTGGAAATAATGATGTGAAGTGCAAGCAGTTTTTGAGTGACGCCTACAGCTCCTGTGTAGAAGTGTCCTGACTCGGTGTGACTGGCGCTAGGCTCAGCACACAAAGGGATTCCTGCGGTGGCTGCTGCGTTAACAGGGCCGAGTTGAGCCTCTGCGCGGACTTCATTTGGGTCTGCCTGTGGATCTGTCGGGTTAATGCAGCCTGTGCTTCCGGCTCGCTCCCAAGTGTGCGGGTGAGACCTGAGGGTAATTTATTGTCAAGCTGATCGCTTTGAACTGTAAATATAGAGTGTATAAACTGGAAGTTATGTGCTAATGATGGAGCGCTCAGTGTCAATTACATCTTAATTGAGTTGATGTGACATCCCCCTACAGTTTTCCAATATTAGGTATTCATTACCAACTCAGCGCACCCATCCGGTAATATTTACTGTGTATCTTTCATGTTGGGATCGAATGTGCTGAACGTCATAAAAGCAGTTTAGATAAATGCATGGTGGGTGATGCAGATTTTTAATGAAACTTTACAGAACTCGGACTGAAACGATTCGGTTTAGTCTACGAAATGTAAGAAACTTGTGTAAAAATTCCCTTTGCAATTTCCCGGAGTCCAAGGCGGCGTCTTCAATTAGTTTTTATTTTTTCACCAACAGTCCAAAACCCCAAGCTCTTGAGTCAACAACGACATGAGACGGAGAAGTGAAGCAAATCCTCACACTTGAGAAGCTGGAACCAGAGAATGTTTGTAAATTTTTTCGCTATTTTTTGCTTGAAAAACGACTGAAACGACTGATTGTCGAAAAAAGTTGATTATTTTTCTGTCGATCGGCTAATAGTTTAATCACTTAATTGTTTCAGCTGTTACTCGGACCAGTTTGATACTTGATTGGCTCACTGTGACATAATGTGAAATGGTGCAATCCTCAGGCTCATTTAGTCTTTATTCTGTATGTATGTCATGTAGAGGCACGTGTGCAGTGAAGTTGGTTTTTCTTTTTGTCGGTTTTTTTAGAGCTCCAAAGAATAGATGATTGAAAAGCCGATTGAAAGAAAAACAATTAAACAAACAATTTTTATGATTTACCAGTTGAAAAAACAAAACAATATTTGAGACAATATAAACCAGCTCAAAGATGACATTTAAAAAACCCGCAAATATTACATTTAAACCTAACAACAGCACAGGAAAGACATAAAATATTAAATACGTTTTCCAAGCAGAAATGCAAAGAACGCTCTGGTTCCAGCTTCTCCGTTTTTCTTTGTCTTTTATAACAAGTTGGATATTTTTGACTGTTGTTTGGGCAAAACGAGTAATTTGAAGACGTGTGGACATTTTTTTACCATTTTCCGACATTTTGTAGACCGTATAGAAAATAATCAGATAAGTCCGATAATCACAATAGTTATTAGCAGCCCTAGAGCCTTTATTAGACGCTGTTGTATTTAATTTGAACTCTTGACCAGACCTCTAGATCTCCCAGTATAAATGATATCTTTTAAGTGTGTTGTTTACAGGCCATCTGCTGCTTCAAACCATGCTCTTAATTCAGACACACTCTTGCATTACAGCGAGGGGATGACAGTACCTTGCATGTGAAATAACTAATTATTAAAATAATTAACTGCCAGATTTTTATTTGACCAAAAGCCCAAAGTAATAATAAAGAAAAAAAGAATCTAATCTTCACATTTGAAAAGCTGGAACCAGCATATATTTGGAGTTTTTGTTTGAAAAATTACTTAAACAAATTACATTTTTTTCCTATTGTCAAAGTGGTTGAATCCTGCTGATGTTCCAAGCGGCTCATTGTTAAAAGAGTCATTCAAGCCGCTTTGTGTGACACAAGCCTGCATCATGGGAGAACCCCAGACATCTCCCGTAACAGCCGAGCCCATTGAACCCTTTGTTTCCGGACAAACCCTGAGGCACCGTAGCTGCGGGCCTCGCAAACACGGTTTTTGACTCGTAGAAAGTCTTTTCAACATGATCCCGAGAGGAATGAACAGCTTTCTGATTCTCCTCGCCTTCAAGGTCACGGAGCCTGAAAAGGGGGGACAAAGAAGATTTGTCTTCATCTTCACCACGTCTTCTGAATGTGAAGGAATATAGGAAACAGAATATACATATTCTGTAATGGTGCAAGGAGAGCAGGACCGATGCAACAGACACATCCGTCTGTCATAGCTGCTCCATCGCATGAAGTTGTTAAATACTGCGAGTTGGTAGTTTGGATCTTTACAACTGAGGAATTCATGTCGGCCAGTCCTTCGTCTAATTATATTTTATATATATATATATATATTTAAATATCTACAGAACACAAGGTTATGAGGCTAGAGAGTACTCAGAGCATCCTCTAAATTTATTATTTTGATAATAGGGGATGTTCAGGCGTTATTCATCTGTATTTGAGAGTGCTTTGGTGTTTGGCTTCTCTCGCTCAAGTAGTAGACTCAGAATCTGAAATATTACCAAGAAATTTCTGTGCTGCAAATATACAAAAGCAATTTCAATTAATTATTAAGCAAACACAAATCTTCAATCTTGTCTGAATAGATCCTCATGAATCCTGCAATGGTACATGTGTACAACATACCTCGGATCAGTTATGGGAAAGGGTCTTGCTGCTTCTTCGAGGGGATGAGGCTAATTGCTGGCGTTTGAGGCTGTAATCGTAGCATCAGGTGATAAACGTAGTGGTATTTCTCGTCTTTGTTGGCACAGAGTTAACGATACACATAACCATCCTTTTAAGTAGGAGAGCCTCATCTGAGACGGTCTCATCCACTTTGTGGCGAGACGGAGCTTTAAGCAGCCAAAGGATCTCCACACCGCCGAAGTCTTGTTACTCTGTTTATCCACTCTGCCGTCGTGTTTCCGTGCCAACACGAGCGAGTTTCCTGTGAAGGAGCACTAGTCTCTCCCACCAGGTCAATAGCAATGCGGTGTGTTTAGCTAACTCAGCCAGCCCAGCCGTATGATTGGTTAGAAATGGCATTGTCTTTGTGACGCGAATGGCTGTTACAGCTAGCCACACTGGCAGTATTCAGATCGTTTGCTTAAGTAAAAGCTGCAATAGTACAGTGTAACAAGACTGTTGCAATTAACAGTCTTAAGTAAAAGTATTCGCATCAGAATATACTTGAACTCATCAAGCAGAATGGCCCATTTCAGAATAACATATTAGATTACTGGATTATAATTATTGATGCATTAGTGTGTCCATCACTTTAATACAATAATGTTGCAGCATTTTAATTACTTTATGTTCTGCTGGGTAGCTTCATCTATAATATCATATCACGATGTATTAGTTGATTTATATTTTGAATCTGCAAAGAAACGTGTAAAAGGTACAATATTTGCCTCCAAAATGTAGTGGAGTGGAAATTCAAAGCAGCATAAAATGGAAATACTCAAGTAAAGTACAAGTTCCTCTTGAGTAAATGTACTTAGTTACTTTGCACCAGTGCTCTATGGCGATCAGTGTTTGTCATTTCTAGACGGCCTATCTCACGCGTGACCATCCCAAATGCTGCATCCGTCTCCCACAGCAGTGACGAACTCTTATTTCAAGGCGTGTTCTCTTGCAGTCAAATCTAGTTTTTGTTTTAAGAATGTCGATTCAGACGAGTTGATCCACAGCAGGTCCAGATCCGCAACAGGAGTGTGTCTCGTAACCGGTGTTGTACCCGGAGGAGACGGCTGCGGGGGAGTTGGGAGGATTATTTTTAGCGGTGAAAGGTTAAACGGAGAGGATTGACAGACTACATTAACTGGATTATCTGTCATTCTCGTCTGGATTTCAGCATAGTAGAATTGGCTGGGCGAAAAGCCCTCGCGGTCATTTCACCTGTAAGCGTGGTTACCATTAGTACTCCGTACAAATGGCCATAACGTCCTTCTTGTAAACCGGGAAAACTGAAGTATTTTTCACGATTTGGAATCTTTTAAAGGGGAACAAGTGCAGAAGGATAGATAAAAAAACCCTTGAGCTACATACTGATACTAAAAATGTGCCCAAATCTGTATCTTCCCAGCACAGGGAACTAACACTAAAATATTTCACTCATTTGATTAAATTGCTTGCTTATCACTTCTTCTTCATTTCCGTTTTTGTCAGCATTTAATCGAATGTCAAAGTCTTTGTAGTTTGACTCCAGAGTGGATTTAAAAAAATTATATATACTCTCTCAAATATAATATTATGATAACTGAAGCTGGATTTTAGTGTGTAAAGTGAAAAGTCTTTCATTGGCAGCTCCCTGAGAGGTTTTCTGTTTATTAGATGAAACAGCTGTGGGGGGGGTGTTATCACTAAGAACCAAAACCTGAATGCACCTATAAAGAGCCACAAAACTCACTGCAAACAAACTCCCACAAAGCACTGAGAAATGCACCACAAAGGACCATAAGGTAGAGATGCACCGATCTGACTTTTTCAGTTCCAATACCGATACCCGGGCCTTTGGTATCGGCCGATACCGAGTACCGATCCGACACCAGTGTAAAATGACTAAGCTGTACTCCTCACTGTGGGGAAGAGACTGGGAATCATTCTTTTCTGTGTAAGGCAACATCAGGCTTGACTCAAAACATCGCTCCCTTAAAACAAATGGAACAGTTACACATAAATAAATGTACTAAATTGGTATGTGTTATTAAAATAATAACCCTTCACCAACAACTTGGTAAAATATCTTCAAAATGAACGGTACCCTTGTTCCAAAGGTTCGATGAGGCGGAGGAAGCCCTCGTTTTCGACGACTGTCAGGGGTACCTTCGAGTACCTTGCCTGCTATTTTGGTCGCTTTCACACTATCACTGGGAAGTTTCGCACTTCTTTGCAATGCACCCGACAAAGATAACGGCTTCCAATCCTCCCCTTTTTTTGTTCGGCTCAACTCCTCGTGTTCTTTGGCACGATGCTTCCGGGCTGTGTCAGCTCTCCTAGCAAAACGTTCTGGTCCTACCCGCTGACGCATGCGTAATGCGCGCGTAGTTGAAGTGAATAGAGCGGGCCGTTGTCACCGATTCCCGATCCAGCTATTTGCGTCAGAATCGGACCGATATCAATATCGAATCAGTGCATCCATCCTACCATGAAGTACAATAAATGTACAAGTAAGTGTACCACAAACGACTACAAAATGCATACTACCACCACTAATGCTGCTGCGACAACTATTACTACTAACACTGACACATTACTGCTTAGTACTACTACCGTGACCGCTACTGACACCACTTCTAGCTACTACTGTAAAAGTGCTGCCACTAGTAGTACTTCTGTTACTACTACTACTACTACTACTACTACTACTCTTGATCTCTGTAAATCACGTATTTCCGTGTGTCACTGCTGCTCTGCATTTAATTAAATGTCCCTGTAAATCCCGTATTTGAATAATCCTGTATAAATTCTGTATGTCTCACTTGTTTGTACTATGTTTGCACTGACTGTGGAAAATAATTTCCTCCTTGAGGACAAATAATCCATCCATCCAGACTATGAGCCCTGCTGTTACTACTGCAAGTGCTCCTACTACTACTACCACTACAACAGTTAGAACCATTTGATGCAGCTGCACCTAGTTCAAATACTATTACTGCAACTATGTGTGCAAGCACCACTATTGCTACACATGCTGCTGCCAACGCTAGCAACGTGACCACCGATGGCTAGTTCTGCTAACTCTATGAATACAACTTCTACTACTGCTGCTACAACTAATCCTACTACTACTACTACTACTAATAGAAGTGCTGCTGCTGCTCCACACAGGAGGCAGTAAAACAAACAGGACAGACTTGGACAGCCAACGGATTAGAGATTAAAAGCAATTTCTAATCTTCTTTTGCCGGGCTCTTCAGATATATCCAAATTTGGTGACGTCTGAGCTTCAGCTGACCTACAATCAGTTAAATCCTTCAACTTTCCCCCACTTGTTCACGTCCAAAAAGATCACTTGTTGGTGTTCATCTTCCCCACTCAAAACAAGCAAAAAAAAGTATGTATTAACTGAAGAAAATATTGTCAAATTAAACAATAGCTTATAAATTATTAGAATTATTTGCATTATGAAATTAGGCCAATGCTGCGGAAAAAGGAAAATAATTAAGTGGATCTAAAATTAAAACAAACCGTAGAAAGGAGAAAAAACAAAGACATTTATGCAGTAAAATAAATTAAAACATGTTTAAAACGTTTTGAGTTGGGTCATATAATGTCAGCATATCAAACATAAGAAACTTACAGCTTTAAAGCAAAAGTTGGGAGAAAGAAACATAACTATTTAGTAGAATTCCTTCGTTATTAAGGCCGTGTGTCCACCAGAGCGTTTTTATTTACTGAGGCCGGCGCATAGAAGCCTCTGCTACAAACGCCTGCAGCGTGACGAGGCGCTGAGCGCTGGGCGGTTTTCTTCTGGTCGCCGAAAGTTGAAAAATTTTCAATTTTGGGTAAATCGCTGCGCTCGTCACTGTCGAGATCTCAAGCGCTCCCAGCTGGGCGTTTTCAGCGTTGGTGGACACAATATTAAGTCAACCTTTATTCTACAGAGTTACAAGGTGCTTCGCAGGTGCACATTAAATAGAATATCATAAAAATATATGAACACAACTACATATCTAACTATGTCTATCTAAATTGAAAGAAAATATAAGAGTATGTTTAAATACGTATTTATATACATAGTCCCCATGCACTCCGATCTACAATGAAGAATCTTGCAATGAAACGAGCACTTTTTTAGAGCCAGATTTATCTTAAAAAGGTTTCTTTACTTCTGTAACAGTCATCTTTCGTCTGAGGCGTCCACTGGGACTTAAAGCCCGAGATGGCATAAGCTTTCGGATTTACGGGCTTTGAAACACAAGCATGATAGTACAGCCAACGGAGAATTTAAGTGTTCATTTGTTCCTGAAATGTCGCAGCTTTCACAGTTTATGTAGCGACGGCCTTAACAACAAAATATAACAGGATCATACACACAATCTTACGATTAAAACAATGGAGGGAAAAAAAGTGGCACAGATTAATAAAAACAGTAATTCCAGTGACGTAAAACTGAACTAAACATGAGGATACAACAACATCTAAAGTCAGCAAGGATGAAAATAAGAAGTAAAAGCTAAGAATTTAATGGCCTAGTCACCTTTAGTCTGAACAGATGTGTTTTCGCCTCCAGGGCCTGACAGTGCCTGACAGTCGGTACCGGTCAGGACCACCCAGACCAGCACCGGCTGTCAGACTGGTGGTGGGGTGAGGATGTCGCTTTGTACTGGATGAGTACAAGCCGTCCAGTTTACAGGAACTGTCAGCGCTGTCGAATAATGTGAGTTTTATTGGTTTCAATGGAGTGTCGGGTCGCCTCCATCTCCACGCCGCTTTTCCAGGCACAAAAACACAGGGGAAACACCAGGCACAAAGTGTCAGGGTGGGCTGGGAGGGGGTGTGCTGAACAAACTGGTCGCCATGGTTGACAGATGCCCCCAGAAAGCCACTAACAGGATGACGCCAGTGCTGCGAGGGCCGCGGGGTAAAGACGGATTATGTCTGAGCAGTAGATAAACAGATTATTCCCGAAACGGTGCCTACTTTTTTAACCTCGTCACTCTTGCCACTCTTACAGCTCCCACTGTCCCACAATTCCCCTGGGGAGGAGGGACAGGGCTGCGAGTTTACGCCGTCCACCATCCGATGCACATCCTGGGATCCATTAGGAGTGGTTCAGACGCAGCTCAGGGCCCTGAATGATCCGCCGTCTGCCCCGCAAACCCAACTGACTGCAGCCAGGAGCTCCACCTGAGCTAGAGAAGCAAAAAAAGACTACCAGGAACCTTGGATGTATATTAAGAATTGGATGCGGTGCCACTGCTTGCAGCCTTGCTTCCAATTGCTTCCAGTGGCCACTTGTG
>CM022481.1:25667053-25724273 GCA_011952105.1 Coreoperca whiteheadi | reverse complement strand
CTTTATTCTTTTTGCAGAGAATTAAAGTGTGAAAACATGTGACTTGAAGTGTCAAGTACCAAAAGGATTTACTTTGACATTCATATTTTGGGAACTCTTTCTCCACAATGCTGTGGGAATTTGGACTCGTGCTGCTGTTCGTCCTCGCTCCACAAGCCGCCGGCATTAAAGGTAAGCCTCGTTTTGTTCGCAAATCCTTTTGGTACTTGACACTTCAAGTCACATGTTTTCACACTTTAATTCTCTGCAAAAAGAATAAAGTTGGCTCTCCTCAATAGATAAGAGCAGTTAGATATAAAGGATTTGAAGGGTAAGACTATCTGTACACGTACTGAACCTGGTCACAATGCAAAGCAAAGCCTATTACGAAGGCATAAGTACTTGGCTGTGAAATCGCTACGGTGTTGGCCACTGTCACTGTTTCACCCGAGGACACAAAGAGGCAGTTTAAATGCATGATGAAACAGCAAGAAGTTGAGCAAATCCTTTGTGTTTGTTTTATTCTGAACCACAGCCAAAGTGAAATCAATATTTATGATGGGACACGAAGACGTGCAAACATGTCCACGAGGCAAATGAAAATGGAAAACGGATAATGGCACAGTTTTTTGTTTTTTGCCAGCTTGGTGACAACTTGACAATTTGAATTACAGTACTCCAGACATATTTGTGTGTGGGGTGGGGGGGGGGCTATAAACATGTCAAAAGAGAGGGGATGTCAGCTTCCTGTATTCCAAAATCTGAATCATCTCGGCTGAATATTACAAATAAAACCAAATATCCTGCCTGTGATGATCAATATCCAACGCCGGAGGTTCACCTTCACTTGAGAACATTTCTTATACTGTACGTTTTATTCTAAGAGCATCGACACGTAGGCTGCCCGGTGAATTACGACACCCACTTTGGCTAATGCCGTCCCTAAATATATCTGCTAGATTGTGTGATAGAAAACATATGCCTGCAGTACACTGTTGTTTGACGGTTGCTCTTATTCCAAGCACCCTTCAAGTACTGTGAGTGCTTTTATTTTTAGCCAGGTGGGCATAAGGAGGGAGAGTGAACCCCGAACCCTGGCAGGCAGATATACAGTAAAGCTAAACTCACTCCACTCTGCTCATGACCACAAATAACACAACGGAGACGTATAGAAGGCGACGTACGGTTCTATAAACAGCTTTATATAGAAAGACATGTCCAAGCACGTAGAATCATTTTCATGGTGCTAATCTTGTGTGTTTGATGCGTTTTTAAAGTGTAAATGATGTAAACTGAGGTTACACTAGTTTCCGTTGGCCGGTTTTCACCAGAAAACTGATTGTTCTAAACGTATTTTCACTTATTTTATGTCCCTGTGCATCCGAGGTTATCGCGTTTTGCTCTGCAAGAAGAAACTTCACCGTGCAGCAAACAAGGTTCCTCTTGCAGAGAGAACAGAGGGAGAAAAATAGGTTTCAGTTGGTCAAAAAGTACAGAGAAAGGGAGCGAAAAACTCCCTGGAAGGGAATTAGAAAAAAAGATAAAAAACAGTAACCCTCACGTGGGGACAGTTCGTCCAAACAGATGTGTTAGGTGGCACGTGCGAGAATTTAAGAGAATTAGTCGCGTTCACAATTCATTTTCTCCTACGTAGAGTTTTCCCATAAGTCCAAACTAAACGTCCGGACCCGTCAAGTCATGTAGCCATCGTCTGCCACGGTGTGATTCAGAAAGGATTTAGATATTTAAATACGTTACCGAAGAACACTAAAAACAAACCTATAACTAACTTATAAACTCAATGCCAAATGAATATTCTGTGCACCATATATTCATTGTCAACTGTTTTTCAAATAGATTTTATGATTTAGTTGTTGGGAACATTCAACATCAGTTGCAGGTGTAACATCACTTATTTTATACCATTCAGGAATGGAAGAATGGAAGTCATGGACTGCTTTGCTCTTATAGATGTTTTGTTTAGCATCTACACATTAATGTTCTATCGATCGACAAGTTGATTAATCAACTAATCGTTGCAGCTCTAGATGACACGTTGGCCGCTGTCTTAATGTTCCCTCTATTCTTTCAGGCTCCCCTAATATCACGAACGATGCTGCCAAATGTGCCATGTTTTTGTCTGCCGAGACTTTTTTTTTTTTAAACATCACTCACTTCCAGGATGATTTTTTTTTTTTGTCTCTTGAAATTAAAATAAAAACAAACGAAAAAATGAGGGTCCATTATTGATTAATCTGCAGATTGTTTTCTTGGTTAGTTGTTTTTGTCTATAAAATCAATCAAATAGCCATCTCAGTTTCCCAGAGTCCACTGTGTTGTCTTTTAAAAGTCCCGTTTTGTTCAAACAGAAACCCCTGAATGTTCCATTCATCAGAAAAGGAGAGGCTGAAACAAGCTCGTGGTTTGGCATTTTGCTTGAAAAATAACTCAAACGGTTAGTCAGTAATTAAAATAGCTGCCGATTTAAATTTTCTGTCGATGAACGAATCGATTAGTCGTTTCAACTCTACAAACAAATGCACAAGGTCTATTTTAGCCAGGATTATTCTTGTCAGCGTGTGACAGGTTTGCTGGTTGCCACCATTCCAGTGATGCCCGACTGTCATTATAGATCTGATTCAACACGATACGTGTTTATTGTTTGAAATATCGGGCAGTTTTTTACTAAATGCAACATTTGCCATATGCGGAAGGAAGAACTGCTGTAATGAACATTTTACACGGGGCTGAAGCAGCTGGCTGGTCTATTTTCATGTATTGCCATATTACCTTACTTCTGTTTTCAGTTTGATGCTTTCAGCACAGATCTTAGGACGAGTTATGTTCCCAAAGCACTTCTGCTGTTTGCTTTTGAGCTGTTTGTAGTACCAGTTTGCAGTAGAAAGCGTCATTGCTGTTGTCGGTAACAGAAAAGGACACTAAATCCAATTTTAACTGTTTTCAGATGTTGCCTAAATCTTGTGACATTAGCTGTATTGTCCTTTTTGTAGTAAACACAACCCATCTGTTGCTCTAAACAAATGCCAAGGATTTGGATGTAACCGGGATCTGGCCTGCACTGAGCCTGACCCTGTCTGTTTCCCGTTCAGAGAGCGGCGTCGGGCTGAGGACGGAGGCCGCTGGCTCTGTGCGTTTGGTGGAGCTGCTGAAGACGTCCACACAGACCGAAGGTTCAGGGTTTGAACTGGACAGACGTCGATCCAAGAGGTCTGTGTTTTTGCACTCGGGAGTGAGAATCTGCCCCCAAGAGACCATCAACGAAGTGCTGGCCAGCCACCAGGCGTATTACCAGCTCAGAGGTACGTTATTCAACAAACATCGCCTGGACCACCCGGAGTCCTTCGCGCCTGTTAACTGCCCAGTGTACCCGCTGTCTTTTACAGCCGCTGAGCACCTAACGAACTTAAGTGGTTCTCCAGTGATTCTCATCTTCTTGTATTTCCTGGGGTTTTCCAGCTTGCCACTGTGTTTTGCTGGTCACAAACGTGCTGACACCTCTGAATTTAACCAGGAACGCACAGCATTTATTAAACTACAATTCTCCAAACATACATTAGATTTAGAGACCTTGATTTCCTTCCATCCGCTGGGCAGAATTCCATTCACTTCAGTCTAAATCCAATATGAGAGTTTGTTAAAGTTAGGGGATTGTTGGTAATACAGCTGCAAGCAGGGACCGTCGTGTAAACTTCATCTGTAAACTGACATCCAAAATCCAGTAGCCAGTGAAAAGTATTATAGTATGTTTTTAGAAATTTAAACCCTGAAGAACAAAAATAATTGCGTCTACCAAAAGCAAAATGTCAAGTTTTGTCATTTCTTCAAGGTTTGACAGCTGACTCAAAGGTCAGGAGTGTCGCTGAACGCAAAAGCAGTGACAGTTTCCAAAACGCTCCCGACTTCATAACCCGGTGATGATGAGAAGCACGACTCGCTGGAAATCAATGTGAAACTTAATGGGCCTTTTTTAAACTGAAGGACTTTAGCAATTAATCAACTAAATTAATTAGAGCATTTACTGCCTTTGTGGACATTTTAAGCCTTGGCTAAATAGTGAGTTAATCAGTTAGTTTGACTTGTGTACAATAGTATAAACACTATAAAATGCAGCTTTAAAACTATTTTCACACCATGGGCGATATTTCTTGCAAGAAATTTGCCCAAAAAAGTTAGTTTCTGTTGTTTCTTGTAAACCAATGATGTAATTTCGCTGTCAGCAATGGCTGTTTGACCAGTGAAATCCACATCTTTTTAATGAAGTTACGAGATTGAGAGCAGATCGAATCCAGTCTGGGACAGCTGTTACATCTGTCTCTCTCTCTCTCTCTTTAAAAAAGGCATAAAATGGCTAAAAAAAGGCTCTGTGCTTCTCAGCCTTCCCGGTCCTCTTTAGTGAATTATCGCCACAGATTGAGATGCACTGGCAGTAACAGGAAACACTCACTTTTTAAACTAATTAAAACATTATGATCGTATGTCAAACTCACTGCCAGTCGCTCAACACTCAACTTCCTCTCGTCCCCTTTGCTAAGCAACACAACGAGCAAAATGCCATAATGGCAGCAGGAGCTCGGACCATTGCTGACCAGACGTGTGACAGGAAAACAAAGGGCAATGATGTGTGATGCAGGTGGTGTCGAGGGATGATGTGAGTCATAGACGTGACTAGGCCTGCACGATAAATCGTTATAAAATCGCGATCTCGATTCACGATTTTATTTTTAAATGAATTCGATTAAAAAAAAATAAATAAATAAAATTCGGCTTCACCCTCAGCCAACGACAAAGCACCTTTTAGTCTCGTGTTTCACTCGTCGAGCGAGCGCTGTAGTCCGGAAACAAAATGGATATTGATGAAAACCCAGGTCCTGGTGACTAGAATCAGCCATCCACTCAGTCTCAAACCGAACTTGTTCCGAAAGAAGGCTCGCATTCGGTGGAGTGGAAGCATTTTGGATTCATATTCAGCGCGGTGCGTTCAACTTCTATTTTTGGTAACCTACTTGAATGGCCAGTTGAACGTTGGGTGTATAAAAGGCGAGCAGCTAAAGAGGGTTTCTTCTATGCCTCTGTGTTTCCAGGCTTGTGGCGATGTGCACTGTTCTACGTGCCAAAACAGATACCTTTGGTACTGCCAAGTTGTTTTGTCCTGGTTCATGTGTGCAATAAACATTGCACCTCATGAGAAAAAAATCGTTGCAGATCAATTCTAAGCTATCAATTATATTTGATTGATTATATGCTATCAACTCATATTTTTCCCGGAATGGTGCAGGTCATTCACCTCCCCCGCACAGGTCGTCAGTGACAAGCCTGTTTGGGTCAAAACTCTCCGACAGAGAAAAGCGACGCACTGTGCAGCAGAAACAAAACCGCAGGGGTATTTTATTTTTTACAACTGAAACGCTGCTTTCCAACAAGTAGGCGTCCAGTCCTCCGACGCCATGTACGCTGTGGAATCACAGTGTTTATGAAGTGCAGTGCTGCTTCACGTTGTGTTAATGTTCCCTATTAGACTGAAGTAAAGGTCAGAGGCAGTTCCGGTCTGCAGGGCGATGAAACAAACTTGAACTTTGCAGTTTGTTCTGCACATTAGCTTTTTATCTCCAGTGAGATATGTATACGCAAATATCTATTTCTATATATTTCTCCTTCTCGTCTATTATCTTGTCGTCTTTTATCTTTCTCTTTTAATCATTCAATTTTTCTTTTTATCTCTTGTCCTTGTCTAATATGGACTTTACTGTCAAAAATAAAGTGATGCTGATGAGCTCAAATCATAAAAACAAGTTATGTTATGCACTGTGGCTTCTCCTTCTAGCGCAGCATGTCACCTGCCTCATTGTACTGCACAAAGTCATATGGACATTAGGGATTCTCTTAAATGGGCTACATCGGTAAATACTGAAGGTTTTTAACTCGAACAGGGGTTCTTTAAAGTTTTTTAAACTAGGAATTTAAAGGACCTTTTTTCAGTAGTCGTCTGACGTTATAACGCTGTGGTTAGAGATCCCACTCATGTTTCCTAAAGAAGTCTAGTTGTATGCACGAAATATTTTTGGGACAGAAAGGAAGAGAGAAATCAGAAATCCTGCTAACAAACAAACACTTTTGATCTCTAGAAAATAAAGTGCAAAACGTTCAGAGACACAGCTGGGAATGTGCGACAGGCTTTAGTTTCCAGATTGCTGCTGGCAGCATTGTATTCAGTCTAAGAGGCTGTGGTGTGTGTGATTGCGTTTGTTTGGTCAGTTTGTCAGGAGGCTGTGTGGGAGGCGTTCAGGATCTTCTTCGACAGGATCCCCGGGACGGCGGAGTACCAGAAATGGGTTCACACGTGTCAACACGAGTCGCTCTGCATCTCTGACCTCGCCAAAAACTTCAGCAGCTCAGAGGAGCACATGGGCATGATTCACAGGGTAAGACAACCACAACGGGCGTAGGGAGCATTCTGAACCGCTACAGACGCACGGTACGTTTAGGCAAATACCGCAGATGTGACGTAACCAGGAGTCCTGCACATATGTTCAGATACAACGAATGTAATATCAGATAAAGACGAACTGTTTATATCTGTTTTCTGTAAACCAAAGCCTGATGTTAAAATTAAGGAAACGCGTTGCCAAGGTCAGAATTCTTCAAACATAAGTGAATCCTGTGAGCATTGCATGTCCTCCAAAACAATGCAGTGTAGGTGTTGTGTGTGAAGGTAATTTGATGAAGACGGCGGCAGAACCAGTAGAGGCTCAGCGTCTCGCTCTATGTGGAAAACGAGCATATTGAATTATTCCTCGTAGATTCTGAAGGGAGCAATAATCCCATTGGGTAAATTCAACTCTTAGATGCAGAGATGGTGAGCATTTTGTCTTCCAGAGAGCAGAGAGATTTGGTATGTCAGTTAAGATAATCCTTTTTCCAACTTAAAAATACAGTTTATGTCAGCATTTAATTGTAATAACGCATTTAAAATGTTTTTATCTATCTATCTATAAATAAATAAAGTGGTAATAAATATTGAAAATGTCTTGGACGTCTCACATAAAGAAATGATTAAAACTGCTGTTTCTGATCCATACTTTACCACTGGATCGCTGTTTATTCAGTGTGTACATTACAATCATGATGAGAAACACTGACAGTCAACTTCTGGAGTTCTCGTCACGTCTCCTTAATGTCTGTACGTATACTCTGTATCCAGTAAAGGTCAACCAAAGTCAAACTTTAAGGATATGTCCGGTGTTTTTCTATATTCTTCTTACTGTCAACAACTCCCATGAAAAGACCCAAACCAGCAGCGAGTGTCTCCACTAACAGGTCCTGACCGTATCACGGCCCGGTGCGTCTCCTTCCTCTGGGCCTCAGAGCTCCGCTGTCGTCCAGAAACTGTTAGAAACTCATCAGGGAGCCTCCCTGTTGCTCCTCCATCACCACGAACACACACACTGTGGTTTATCCTGACTCAGTCCCACACACACACACACCGTCCTGCTGCCCCAAACACTCACTACAGCACTACAGCGCCACGTGTGGATTCATCCGCCGCTAAAAATAGTCCCCGACAGATGCCAACATTTGTTAAAAACTAGAGGAATCAAACCTGTGACCTCCGAACACGAAACCCTCTCTCGCTCTCTCTCTCAACTCTAAACTAGACAGGAAGTGTTATTCGAGTTTGTTGACCAGCATTTGGGTTGTAAGTTGCTCAGTAAACACTGCGTCTTTCCTGTCTGCAGAGCCGCCACATAGCCTCTTTTAACGCAGAGAATACAGAAAACATTTCCACCCTCAGCTAAAGATTTACACTCGGTGGCCGCTTTATTAGGCACACCTGAACACCTGGCCCTTAATGCAAACACCTAATCAGTGCTTAAAAGCATGCAGGCATGGTCATGCGGTTCAGTTGTTGTTCGGACCAACCATCAGACCCATCATAGTGGGCAGTATTAGAAAGGTGTACCTAATAAAGTGACTATCGATTGTATGTCAATTCTGTCCACATATTCCTGTTCTATGCCAAAAGGATAAAAGAACAGTTTCGACGTACTGAACATTGTTGTGGTCTGTCTGCATGCTAGAAACCACTAGTGGTCTGACCAGATGTGTTTCAATTTGGGTGAATTGACCCTTTAAAAAAAAAACGCACTGACGAAAGTTTCCTCTTCTCATTAACATTCACACTCGTTTTTGAAATGATACTGTGGACATTTAATGTGTTTTAAGGCCTGAAGGGTTGTTAAAAACTCCCTCAAGGCTTCAGAGACGGCTGCAGCGAAATGTATTTTCAAACCACAACACACAACAGGTAATTTAGACATAATTGCATTTACGCACAGTCAACTCCTGGGGTGTAAAGGAAAAAGGAAAAAAACAACAACAATCCCCATAGGCGAAGGAATCAATTAACCAGTTGTTCAGTTAGTCATCAACCTAAAAACAAACCGCTACCAGCGCGCGCAGCCACTGACACATGACATCATTATCACAAGCAAGATAATCATGTGGCCAATTACTGGCTAAGTGTGGAAATGTTTGTGTCTCACGTGGTAAATGATTGCTTTTGTTTTTGTGATCGCTGACAGAGGATGAGCCGCAGGAGAGACGGGAGGCCTCCATCACGGTAGGTGTGACCGACAATCACGTTCTCAGTCTGCGTCTCTCTGACTGCACACAGTACAGCAGTAAGGCAGCGACCAATCAAAAGGCTGCAAGCGCGTTGTTCTCTTGGCTCTCACTGTCGGGGTTTCCGAACGCGCGGGGATTTTCAACTGGACCAGACAAAGTGTCCATCGTCTTTCCGTTACACATGCCTTTTTATTCGAGAGTTTGCAGTAGAGAGATGACAGCACATGAGGGCAGAGAGAGAGCGAGAGAGAGAGAGAGAGAGAGAGAGAAGGGGAATGACCTGCAACAAAGAGCTCCGGCCAGATCCGAAACAGGGAGTAGCACCGAACCACTGTTTGTTTTAAAAAGTCACTTAATCTAACAATTATTTCTTCAATTAATCTAACGAATAACATCGATTATTTTAATGATTACTTTTTCTTATTACTAGATTAATATAACAATGAATGTACCCAAAATAAATATAAAAATCTCATTTAATATTTCAATATTGTATTCAATCATTTTCTCTGAAAAACAAAGTATGTACTGCGGGGCATTATTCTGCAACAAAACATCTGTTTGTCTTTTGAAAATATCATATTATTTGAACACATTCATATAGTAGCCTATTTCTAGGAGGTTATTTCTTATGTCACCATTGTAAATCTACCTACGTTACCGCTTACTCACAAAGCGTCGACGCAAGATGTGCGAACCGACATAGTTCCGTAATCGATGACGTCGATCACGTCAACGAATCGCCCCAGCCCTAGACCGATAATTGTTTTTTACTAAATAGAAACCTGTCAAACAGAACAGCGTGCACAAAGCGGAGGTCCTAATGGGCCCAAATGTGGACCCAATCTGAAAAGGACTCGAGCGAAGTCAAACCTGATCTGAATAGACTCGGGTGTAATTAACCTGATTGAAACTGCAGTCGACCTGCTCAGGTCCTAACCGGGAGAGAACACCGACCCCGGCAGCAGCACGATGACAGCAAAATAATAATAATCATAATCATAATCATAATAATGGTGTCCTGTGCAGCTTAAATACAAAGAACAGCACATGATTCTGTCAGTGTTTGTGTGTAGTGCGGCTGATGTTGGACTGAATGTTGAATGGATGAAACCAACACAATCAGAGACTGAAAACTGATTTCCTGTTTTCTCTCCTTCACACGCTAGCTCTCTCGGTTTTCCTCGTGCCCTCGGCTCCTTCGCACCTTGTGTTTAACATCAGTAAACATAAAAAAAAAAAAGTACTGTACTCAAGTAGCAGCCTGAAGTTTGTCTTTGACCAAGCAGCGACGTTGTGGCACTGATGGTTCCCGGGCCATTGGAGCGTTTGGGGGTTTTTTGGCGCCAGAAGCTTTTACGGAAACTTAGACCCTGGAAAGGTTCCTGCTGCGGAAACAGGCTATTAGAGTCATTCTGCAGAAGACTGTGGGGCAGTGAGTGGACAGAAGTTGTGAACATAGCATATAGAAATACTGAAGATTCTACACAGTTATATAGTATGTTATATAGCCTCTGCTTATATTGGCACAGACATGATTCCACACATTTATATTATATTATAGAAATCACAAGGTCAACAACAGGACATACTTGAAAACATTCATATATTTTAAGATGTTTTTAAGGGATGACACAGCGTCATACGACAACGTTGTGAAATTTAAATAGACCCAGCTGATTATCATTTTTACATATTTTATTTCTATCTTTTTTCGAGTCCAGAACTCTTGCTTTAAACACGGCGCCCTGCTTAATGTTCAGGGAAACACGAATGTGTTTCATAAAGGCTGAAACTATTCGATATTAACGTACTTTCTGTTTCCTCCTTCCGCAGCGGGGTGACTCCTGCACAAACACAGAGGATCCCTGAGAAAGCAGGTAGAACGTGTATAATTATCTGATACCAACGCTGTTTTTACTCCAATACTGTTACTATATCATTCTCATGATCTGCTGCTGTTGGACGTATACTGTGTGTTGTGATGATCTTTTTGTCCATGAAGTGTGAAATGTACGTTGATTTTTGGGTTTCCCGTATGTCAAGAACTGTAACATATAGCCACAATGTAGACTGGTATAATGTTATTACTGCATGTGAGTTAAGGCTTGTCCTTGTTTCATGTTTATAACTATGAACTGTGGGACTGCAAGTCGTCCACAAGCACCGGTCTTATCACAACAAGCACTTTTGTTTAGTGTTGAAGTGATTCTCATGAACTTTAAATGGATCCTATGGAGAATAATACTCTGCAGACAGCTTGACTTCCGATATTCCTGCTCATTTACTCTGTGATTAAAGTCAATCTGATGTTTACTTCAGGTGCAGAGGTTCAGACCACCGCCGCCACCAGCACCGCCGTCCTCCTCCGGCCCGCGAGTGCCTCTCCAGGCCCCGCCCTGGATCAGACCCAGCCGGTCGAGGAGGTACTAACAGGCACTTACATTTACATTTTAGGGAATTCAGTCGACACTCTTATCTACAGCAACAAGTCAAAGGCGGCAGGAGCTCGACGAGGAGGTTTTTGACAGCACGTAGGAGCTCCTGCGAGGGCTGGAAATGTCACACTCAAGTGCAAGTACTTGTTCTGAAATTATACGTCAGTGCAGGTTAAATTAGCGGTGTGCATTTTTATGAGCAGAAGTCAGCAATTTATGCATTACGTCCATCTGTCGTCTTCTTTTAACCTAAGATGCATGCAATGTAGGGATATTTTATCCCGCTAGCCACAAATAATTTGTACGACTGCTGACCGTTGTCCCAGCTGCATTATTCTCCTGTGCGCCGCCGAGCAGTTAAGCGCATCATGTGACTGGTGATCATGAAACCTCGTGAGTTTTTACAAGTTAAGGAAAGTAAAAACAAACTGATCGCTCGCGGCACTGCAGGTCAGACGGCTGCAGTTTCTTTGATCGTCACCAGCCAGACACACGTTTCACCACCTCGCTAACCAAACCCTGCGCGGGATACCACATTCAAGTTTGTGGGAAACATTTTGAACAAAAATCCTGAAATTGTACGAAATATCTTTTTTAAAGGATTTAAAGGAAAGTCCACACCAAAAACTAATCACTAATAATTTTTTTGGGCCATTGCCGAACTTTCAGCAGATTTCATGGAGATCTTCTAACAAGGTTTTGTGATTTCCTAATAAAACATCAGAAACAAACAGCACTAAAAACAATACCTGAAGGCAACGCAAGTAAAAAAAAGTTTTGCTGTGGTAGATTACTGACATAAAGCAAGTTTTCTGTTCTTGTTGCTCTTTTAACAGCATTTTGAAATGAATGGAAATGATTTCAGTGGCTGCCTGGAAGTTAGGAGATGAGTACAAAGATGAAAACCACCAGCAAACTTTGGAAAACCAACTTTGCAAGAAACTTGAAAAAGTGCAGATAAACAAAAAAGTACCAGTTAAAGTAATAAACGTAACTGGACTTGCATCCTTCCACCTTTAGAGATTGATCATGTGACTTTCCACACACACAGGAGGGGGTCTCTGCAGTTTCTCCTCTAGTTCGCTAACAGCTTTTCTAACAGTGAGGACGCTTTTTACCTGCTGCAGGTAACAAGCACTCATGTAGCGGCGGCCCAGCAGGTGCTGTTCCTGCTCTAAAGTTCAGTCCAGGCGCCAAGTGCGTTTTTTGTTCCAGCAGCAGATGGCTGCAGCAGTGCATCGCATCTTTCCAGAGATAATTAGTGCTTTCGCCTGGCTGTGAGCGATTGGGTTTGCACTGAAGGAGTTCATTTTAGTTCGGGGAGGAAAAAGGTAAAAAGCTGTACCTGAGCTTTGACATTGAATTTGCTTTAAAGCTGTTCCAGATGCACATTTGGTCAATTGCGTCCTCTTGTCAAACAGGGCTCAAGTTGCTGACTGGAATGACCAGATTAATTGGAGTTTTTGCATCCTCATTTTGTAGGAGCAGGATATCACTCTTTTCCCTCTTTCCTGAGCCAGACTGAACAGTGATTGTTGAAATATGCAGCTGACATTTCTACCACAGTGATTTTGTTCTGTGTGACGCATCCAGGACATTTAATTCATCTGTGTGTTCTGGTGTCTTAAGTGGGGGAAAATCCTTTATTTAACTACTGAACTTTTGTGCAGTTTTACTGTATTTTTATGTAGGAGACTTTCTATTTTTCCTCCACTACATATCAGAGGGATATGTTCTATTTTTGGGTTATTTTGCTGATACATGTTTTACACTCAACATATTAAATCAATAACATCATATTTCCATTCTGTCCTACCTACCTTGTTTACGTCCTTTTTGTTTAATTTCTTTTCTTCAGTCCTTCTTTTACTAGTCCTTTCCTACTGTCCTTTCTTCTTTCCCGACTTCGTGGCTTTATTTCCTTCCTTCTTGGACTCCTTAATTTCGTCCCTGTTATCCTACGCGAGACATTCAGCACTGAAACGCAAAGGACATCACCAGTGTCAATGTCAACGCTTCTGAATTTGACTTGAATTTCAAAAATAGGCTAAATCTGGCTTGCTCTGCTTCAAAGCCGAACACAAAGCTAAAAAACTATTGCCGTGTCTGTTCCAGTGTTACCTCGATACTGACGCATGTTTGTTCTCCCGAAGGACTCGGAGCTTCCTAACGTGGTCCCTGAGAGTCCGGTGGAGCAGATCGTGGAGTTCAGTATCGACCTGGTGGATCCAGGTTACAGAGAGCTGCTGGATGATCCAGACTCCCCTCAGTACATCGACCTGGCCCACCACCTGCAGGACCAGGTGGGACTGTTTAACTTTTTATTTTGTGGTCTGGACGTGTTTAGGGTTCATCTATTTTTATCGAGGTTTTATGCACAAACTCGTATTTTAATGCCACTGTTTGATTATATCATCTTTCTAATTGTTTTGTTGAGATACGTCTTTGTTTGTAGAAAAATGAGACACACTTCCACTGGGGGGGGGGGTTGCTGTTTAAATCAAAATGGAAAGGACACTAGATCTCAGCTAGCCGACTTCACTGCTGCTCTCTTATTCAAACTAAACACCTCTTTCTCTCAGTCGTTTCAAATTCAAGTGCAATTTTTGGGGCTGGTCGGACCCTCGTTTGGAAATTTTGCCATAGGCGACCTCGCCCCGCCTGATGATGTTGCAACCAAGATTTCAAGGTAGCTTGGCAAGTTACCCGTGCCCCCTGAAACCAGGTTGTAGGTGTTTTTGGGGCATTTTTCTGCTTTATTGGACAGTGATGGTAAAGAGAGACAGGAAGGGCTTGGAGAGAGAGGATGTCCTGCAGCAAAGGGCCCGGACTCTAACCCGGGGCGCTGCTGTAAGGACTCGGCCTTGATATGTGGTAAGCGCTCTACCGGGTGAGCTACCGCGGCAACACAATCAAGGACGCTAAAAAAAGTCAGACTGTTTATTGTTTTGAGTGTGCTGTTAATGTGGGCTATTGTCCCACCATGCAATGCACAAATGGAGGCACTGCAGTACACACCTCAGTACAAACAGTACACTATCAAAGTTGAAATATAGCACAGAGTGCAAACAATTAGTGTGTCGCCAAAGAGCTGCATTAGCCTGGTGAGCTAATGGTCAGTAATGGATAAAATAAAGCAAAACTGTAGCATTGGGTCAGGTCTGGGTCTCACAGGTGGCAGTACCAGTCACGCTGAGACGACGCAGGTGCAGGTGGGGGCCGAGTTCGGGTCTCAGTTTTCACAAAGACGGCCTCCCCCAGGGTGATCTGACGATGCATCAGTAACCTGCGTGGGTCGTAACAGCAGTATGTTTTTGTAACGTTCGGGCTGTTGTCCTCGGCCTGATCACTGCCTGCCGCCTTTACACGAGTCTCTTCTCTCGGTCATAGTAAAGAAGCTTGAACCAGAGGGCCGGGAGGTCAGGGCCAGAGAAAGGGAGAAGATTACCCACAGTCCTCTCTTTCTGCCAGCGTTTTCCTTTTGTCAAGCTTAGGACTTAATCAGAGTCATGTTGAGAAATGAAGTCCGTCAATGTTATTCCCTCATTTAAAGACTCTTAAAAAGGCATCGGGATCATTTAGAGTTGCACGCGATTCGCAGCAGGATGTTACCTGATGGAGCCCTTAAAGACGATTATGTCACAGAGCGTCCAGGTGCTTAACTCGCCCAAAGATAGATATCAGTGAGGGTTTCCCATTCATGCAATCCTTTTTCATACTGACACATTGGCGTCCTGCCAGGATGCTAACAAGCTCCCGTTTGACGGCTCAGAGTTAACTACGTTGGCCTCTGCAAACGGAGTTTGATAATGAGAGGCACCTTGACTGATATTTTAGGTATTAAAAGTACTATTTCTTTTGCAGATGCAGCATGCTTTTGACAAACTTCCAGGATTTAAAGCCATCCGTGTGTTGGGAATCAGGTAAGTCCAGAGCACTGAAGGGTTTGCGTGAGCAGATGATAACGGGGATGCATGGTTTAAATGGTTTGGAGCGTAATCAAATCTTCACCGCGGCGGCGAGACATTCCACCGAGCCTGGAGAATTTCATTAACTTTTAAATGGGCAGATCGTGTGGCACGGACAGCCATTTGAATAGATACGAGGCTGGTTGTCATTGCGACTGAGTCGGATGCAGCTGCAGTTGAATGTGTCCGGCCCTGACTAACCAGACACAATGGAAAAGCAGAGATTTTGTTGTCTTGCTCTGCCGTTCAGGAGAAGCAGAATGTATGCTCACAACAATATAACCACCAATGATTAAGAGAGTGTTGAGACATAAAAGCACTTATTTCTTAGAATGAATAGCTACATTTCCTGTCTATTCACAAAATGGTTACTTAACAACAATAGAACCCCAAATGAGGAATTTAATCGTTAAAAAAATAAAACTAATGGTAACAAAAGGCATTTTTCATAAACAAGAATAGTTTTGAATAGTGGGTTTCAGGTTAAAGTGAAATGCTCTAAATGGGAGCTGCATTTCCCGTTTATATTCTGCAATGGACCCAAAAACAACCTCAGATGATGGAGCTGATGAGACATTGTGAATTGGGTCGTAAACAAAGTCACTGCTTTTTTTTTGTTAGCAAAGAAGGAGAAAATGTCAAAACTGGCACCAGTGAACAACCAATAATGACAAAAGTACTGAGAAATAAAACTAGATAGGGTTTTTTTTTCTTCTGCTTTTCAAAAGATAGCAGTAGTATGGGCGGCTACATTTCCCACCTATACTCAGTAATGATGGCGTTGATGAAGAAAATGTTAAGAAATTAGTTGGGGTTTTTTTTTTTAGAAAAACTGCCTAAATTCCTGATTCTGAAAGGCTTAGAAAACAAAATCACTGCATCTTTCCTCATGAAGGACTCAACACTTATAGTTCCAGGGTTTCACGGCATAAAACGGACACCAAAGAACACTTAACCAAAGTAATACTTTAATTTAACTTATTGTGTGTCACTTTAGGAGCTACACGTGGTATGGATCGCTGCATTTCCTGCCTATATTCAGTAATGGTGGGTCCACAGTAGCAAAGCCTCTGATGATAAATTAGGAATTTTATTTCATTTTTTTGTTTTTGTTTTTTTTAGCTGATTTTTAACTATTTAAAAAACAATAGTCACATTAAATTCAAACATTTTTCACATTAGGTGAAAACACATGTTACAGTTAAATTGTGGAGAAACGGCCAAAAGCAGCCCTATGGTGAACCCACGGTAATGAAGAAAATGCTCCAAAATACAGCGTTGAGAAGCTCAGTTTTGTTTTCTCCTGCTCTTCAGGAGTTGTATTGTGCTGCACAACAAACCAATGACGAAAAATAAATAAAAAAACTAATTTCGCAAAATTCCTTAAAGTGTATTTTTTTATATATAATACCTGCATATTTCCTAATAAAGGACTCGAACTACAACAGTTTCAAGGTTTAACGTTAAACTGGCTCCAAAGTGAACCACCAATTATGGAGAAAACGTGGAGGGTTAAAATGTTACATAAAACTGGATGACGACTTCTCTTCTGCTCTTCAGGAGATCAAAGTATGGATGCATTTCCTGTTAATTTTGTTAAGTAATGGGCAGACAACAAACAACGTAACCTCCGATGAGTAAGAAGGTGTTTGAGAAATGAGGAATTCGGCACAGTTTCCCTCTGAAACTAAACCAATTTATAACCGTTCAGGAAGAAGATGTCTTGCTGTCTTGCTCCTATTAAACAGTCCACACAACAATAGTTTCAGGGTTTCAGGTTAAATTGAAGCAAAAACTGTCAACCTGTGACGGATGTGTGACTAAAACTCACATTTCCCCATCCATCACTACCTCGAGTCAATTGCAGAGGAAACCATGCAGCGATGGTATATTTTACTGGTGTCAGTCACTCCTGGCACAAACAGGTAAACATGTTCCTCATGAATGTAGTTTCTGAATGATGAATATAGAAGCATTTAGTTTTCACTTACTTCACCTACAACAAGTTTTGAGACCATTTCGGGTTATATTCAAAGTTTTTTAAGACTTGCTTACTTTAAATTAATCTGATTTTGAAAAAATCTGGGATACTTTTAGCACATTTTCCTGCTAATACTTACATACGTATACTTAAGTAAGGTTTTGAATGCAGGACCTTTACTTGTAGTGGAGTATTTTCCCAGTGTGGTGTTAGTAGTTTTATGTAAGTAAAGTATCTAAATACTTTTTCCACCACTGACTTTATTAGTTTGTACTAAAGTAACTTGGGTTTTAAAGATGAGATCACTTTTATCCATTGGAATTTAATGTGACTCATAATAAAATAAAATTTAAAGAAATCAAACCCAGTCCAGATGAAGCAGATTAAGAGTTTTTGATTTTTAAACTCATTGATAGACAACTACAGATGTTTTTTTCTTCTTCTAACTTTGATTGATGCTTGTTTTGTCACAGATGTTTCGTGCTATGGAGGAAAAACTTGAGATTTGAAACCAAGTTTTCAAACGCTTTAGTCCAACATTAAGTTCATCGGTGTGTGTAGAATTTGAAGTGACGCATCTTGCGGCTCTTCCTCCCCCTGTTGGTGTCGCTCTTCCTGTTACGTTTTTTATTTCCAGCTGCTTATGCCTTCTTTTCTTCTCCCCGATGCAAGCGAGACCCAGGACACTGACGGGTAAATTACACCGAGAGATGAAACCTCTCGCCCCTCCTCTTGTGGGTTTGTGCTGCTCCCAGCCGACATGCAGCTCAGCATTTATTTGGCTCTAAGTCAGCTGCAGAAAGGGCCACTATTTTACCCAAAACTGTCCAGACAGTTCAATACAAGTCGAAATTGCAGCGTGACCTGCAAGGACCAAATAACTGCTGAGACGAGAGGATATTTGCACTGTGAATGTCTTTCATGTTAAAGGTTAACACGAGGCGTGTGGTGCTGATTGTGTTCCCAAAGTTCGTTAGAGCGCTCGGCCTTTCCTCTCATTATCAGAGAAGGCAGGTGAGCGGTGAAACAGGAAGACTTGTGGATCCAGTAATTGTCAAGCTGCTTCCCCCGTTAATTTGCCTTCCCCTGTGGTGCCCGGCGCTGTCGCGGCCAATAACACGGAGGCGAGGCCTCAGCGGGAGCTCGTCCTCTAATCTTATGAAGGATTCACAACTCCGCCTGCTTTAGTCTGCCAGACTCCAGCACTCACAAACAAAGAAAACTGCCTCAGAGACAAATCTTGTGTAAACTTCAGGGATTGTTTACTTTATTAATTTCAATTAAAAATCTTAACGTCAATCAGGAATATCTTTCTGCTGACAACATTATTTAATCCAGAAAATCTTTGCACATTTAGCCAAAACAATCGTCTTTGGGGGTTGTTTTGGGCAACATGCACGTATTTTATTTTTCATTTTTGTCCAATCAGTTAGTTTTTTACTGCAGTGACAGTACTGTTTGGTTCATGGTCAGTTGTGTGTGTGTGTGTGTGTGTAAGAGAGATATTAAGTGTGTATTAAGTTTAAAATACACTTATGATTTAAAGCTGCACTAATCGCTTTTATTAACAATGGAGCGAATGTAAAAGAATACACTTGTAGTGACAAACCTCAGCGGTTTAGCATCTTTTAGCCCATTGTTTTGGTTTTAAGGCCCAAAATGTACTGTTGTGGTTCAGACTCAGCGCTGTCAGCAAACAAGCTCTGGTAAACTCAACACCAACAGCATATGGATGGTAACATTGCTCTTTGTCTGCTGGAGCTGTAAATGGGCAGCTGTTTGCTAACATATGGTAATATGTCAATGTTGTGCTCACAGCTCGTTCTGCTGCTCTAATTGATTTAACTCGTTATTATAAGTGTGTGTTCAGCTCTTGACCTGCTAGTAGCAGACTTGCCATCTCACGACAACGGAAACATGACATCACTTCCGGTTTTGTTGCAGATAGAGTTCACCTGACTGAATTAAATCGGGAGTGCACCTGAAGAGAAAGCTTGTAAAATGGAAGCAGAAGGAATTTGCATATGATTCTGTAATGAAAAGACCAGCAAGTAAATGTAAAAGGAAGTTAAGAGAAACAGAGAGTAGAGTAGTTTAAGACAACGACAGGAGATGATAATTTCAAACAAGAAGTGTGTGTGTGTGTGTGTGTGTGCGTACCTGAAAATGAAAGAAGTGGTCCGCCAGTTCAGATTAAAACAAAAAAAATTGATCTTTTAAAGCTGCAGCAATTGATTTTTGGCGACCTAGGGTTAGAAGAGCTCCATACCGAACTGAGAGACACGCAGCCCTAAGAAACGTTATGAAGTTGTTAGCAAACAGCTGCCAAGCTACAAATCCAGCAGACACAGAGCAACAAAAAAAGGTTTGTTCTTGTTCATCCAAATATAACAAACAAAGGAGCTCCTTCGCGCTGTCAGGAGGTCGCCATCATGTTTTCTAGTGTGGGACGTGTCAGCACAAATATATTATCGATCATGTATAGAAGTGTGTTCGCTGTCCACGAGCCGTCCTGTACTGTGATCAAGGCTTAAGTCCAATATTCACTGTCCTTTAGCTCTAGTTTGGTCTCCACCTACTCCTGAGGAAACAATATCTGGCTCTTTAGCTGCTAAATGTTCCACTTTCTTCAGCAGCTAGTCCCTAACTCTGTCTGTCTGCTGTTTGGGGCTACCTGTGTAGTGTACTGTGGGTTTATCAACGCTTGTCTGATGAAAACAGCTGCTTGCTGCTGCTGGAAACACTGAAACTGAACGAGACAGGACATCTGCCGTAAAAATCAAAACTATTAGCTAAAAGAGGCTTAAAAGCTGCGTAGAGCCGAAGAGTTAAGTGACTTTCTGTGGGTATGTGACTGAGAGCAAACACTTCCGCACGACAAGCAGTTTTTTGAGTCATTGGTAATATAAAAAATATGGATTAGTGGAGCTTTAAGGTGTTGGCATCATCTAAAAAAAGGAGGTAGTGGTGAGCCAGGGAAAAAAGTCAAGGAGTGCTGTTTTGTACATCAGATTAAAGTACTTTGGTACCAAAGTGTGCACATAAAAAGGCAAAAATGAGAGGTTGAAGCTGTTTTGCTTGAATTCAGGAATGTTGCTCTCCCCTGAAGATTAGTTCAAGGAACATTTCTCTGCTTGAGGAGTTAAAAAGCCTTTAATATGTGGGCTGCACCCACGTGCCACCGCCGCCTGCCTTCATCAGATCAAAAATAACAACAAAGAAAAGCACGACTTTGATACTAGGAATACATGCCGGGTGACGACATGATTGGCAACAGGTGTAGGCGCATGCTACCTGTCACCCTTTAAAGTGACTTAGATAAGGCAACAGCACACAGCAGCAAATGTCCAAAACATCAGGAAACATCCCATGAAGAAAGTCTAAATCGGATAAGAAGTCAGTAGAATTCAGGATACAGGCCTCCTATAGAGAGGAGACAGGGTGTGCGTTTACAGATATTGGACACAATCAGTTTCACTCCAGACAAAGCTGTCTGAGTTTGGAATAAAGCGATGCAGTGGATGCTTTAGAGGCAGAACCACCACTGCAACCTAATGAAGAAGTGCTTTTGTTTGGCAGACATCAGGTCTCACAAAACCAAGGAAATTCACATCATCGCCATTCTAATCCGAGTCACATCTCAGCAAATCAGCCTATTCTCTCTTGATGACCATAGCTGCGCAGAATATTGATGAAGCTTTGATGCAGTCTCTCTCGTTTGTTCTTTTTTTTTTGTTAAATATATCGCTACTACAGACATTCATGCCTGGCATTCTGAGTATGCCTCTCCTTACTGATGCACCACATGACTTTTGATTACCTTTGTTTGTCACCTGCTGTGTGTTAAACTGTGGTCTTCTCTCTGCAGCTCAAGCTGAGAGTCAGAATCCCTTTAAGCAAGGGTTATAAACATTTTCAGGACTTGTGACGTTGACAAATTACCTTTCTCTATTTTACGTCACAGAATTAAATGAATAATAGGTGAGAACTTTACTAGCAAAAGCACAAAATCACCATAACAGTAGGCCTGTTTCTGCAGAGGGTTGATATAGATTAGTTGATCAATACTGTTAGTGTGAAGAATCAGAGCCATCAACTCTGTATCAGATAGATAATATCTCCTTTTCAGGCCTGGAGGAATCTCAGTGCACTACTCACTCGTCTTTGAGATTAATTCACCTAAAATCAACTCTGAGAATTCAGCGACCGGCACCCCGGAGTCTCCAGCCAACTCCGGCCTCAGGGAAATGGTGAGCAAGGCTTTGCGTGAGGAGGCCTCGCTGCCAATTGATCTGGACTCACTTAACTTCGAACCAGGTACAGTGGTAACATCGCTTAACAGAGGTCATTGCCACTTTTTATGTTGCATTTTATTTTTAGCTTTAAAATTAATACTAAATGTAAAATACAATAAATGAAATGGGTTTGCCGCATATTAGAACAATCTGAAAGGTCTTTGCATAAACCACAACTGTCCACTACAGCAAGCTGGTGGGAATCTGGATAATGTATGGTATTTTTGCTCATGTATCTCAAGTATAAAAATGCATTGTGCTAATTTTCTTTTTGACAGAAGCAATCCTCCTACCTGCACTGACATCAACCTCTTCAGTTGAAGTAGTGAATGAGGTAAGAGGTTTGGTAATTAAACTCAAAATTAGACTCAGGAAAGGAGGATATCTAGATACACAGTAGTTTGTTCATTTTGCAGTAGTTGTATTAAAAAAAGACTATATGGAAGTAGCCTGTAATATCTCATTCCTAATAAAAATGACCAGTATACTATATACTGTAACTGTAAAGGCTTAAAGCTGCATTAATTTACTTTTAACTGCTAGGGAGCAGGGAGATTCCAAAACAAACCCACAAAAATGCGGCCTTATATATTATTGGCCTATTACATTTACATTTAGCAGACGCTTTTATCCAAAGAGACTTACATATGAGGAAGACAATGGAAGCAGTTATAACAACACAAGGTAACAAAAAGCATAAGTGCATCAAAAACTAGTCTGATTAAAGGCCAGCACACGATACAAAGCTGGGGATAGGAAGGGGTTATTTTTTTTATTTTTATTAATACTTTTTATGGGTAGCAAATTAGCAAACAACTGCCTACTTACACAACCAGCAGCCACTAAGCAACATTATCCTCCCACTGTTTTTGTGTCCACCTGATGAGTGGAAGTCCAATATTCGCTCTCCTTTAAGCTTAACAACATATGGCTCTTTAGCTGTTTATAAATGTGCCACTTTCTTCACGAGCTAACTTTGTCTGTCTTACATTTGGTGCTGGGCAGGTAGTGCACAGCCGTTTTATCACAGCTTGTTTTGTTTTGAGGAAACATCTGCTTAGGGTATTATAGAGGGGGTTAATGAAAGTGTAAAGGACTCAACCATGTTGTCAATGTGCAGCCAAAGATGTTAAGTCAGTTTTATTTATATATTACAATTTTGCCCCTAAGGGCTTCAAAATCTGTACAGCATACGAGACCCTCTATCCTTAGACCCTCAATTCTGATATGGAACCCCCCCCCCCACCGCCATTAACTTTATCGGAGGGGGGGGGGGGATAAACAAAACAATGAGCTCAAATAATGCTATAATGAGTGTAGAGCTCCAGATTTCGTGTTGCTTCTCAGTGGGATTGGCACCACAAAGTGCTGATTTAATTCAATGTTAGAATAAAACTATCACTTAATGCACAGTGGTTAAGTGTTATTTTACAAGTCCTATAATTCCCCAGGAAGCTGTCTGGAAGGAACAATTTGGTCATAATTTATAGGGAAAATACAGAAAATATTCTGAGAGTTGTGTTGTGTTAATAAATAAATGTTGATTATCATAGAGATTTGCTTGAAAGAACTTCTAAAATATTAATGACTGGGAAAAACACAATATATCTATTTTAAGTAACTACAATTTTATTTTTGGAAACTTTATCCACCATATTTGATGAATTGTATGCTTGCATGTAGACAGAGCTGACATTTTTGAACATTCAGCTGACCTGTTGTGCATGGACTAAAAGACATAAAATAGTGTTATCTAATACAGGCTGTGAACAACATGAGCTTTTGAAATTTGAAGTTATGGTTTTGGAATACTCAGTATCAAATGCAATGTCACTGACAAATGACAACCATTGAAACCTTTTTCATTGCATTGATCATGTCATATATCCATCTCTCCACAGTCCAGTGAGCCTGATTCACACAATGAGTTAGAAGTTTTCACTGATGAGCCTGAAGTTGATAAACCTCGGCTGGTGGTTCCCCTCACGCCCATGGAGAAGGAAAATGCCCTTGTGACCCTGCTAGATCCCACGGCTGTCTCAGACGATGAGACGACAGCAGTGACTGATGGGATGGCAGAGAGCAGCGATCATTCCCCAGCCTCAGAGGATATTACCGATGAGTCAGAGGAAATTTATGTGAGTGAGCCCAAACCATCAAATGAGGAAGGGGAGGAAGATGAATTGCTGATCATTACACATGAGATTGAAACAATTCATCATGACGAAACTGGTGAACTTGTGAGAGACTACATCCCGACCCTTCCTGTGATTCTCGAGCAGGAGACAGATGCTCCATATATCAGTTTGTCTCCTAACCTGATATCGGAAGAAGACCTGACTCCTCTTGATGAGAACAGCGAGAATCCTAGTTTGGATGTTGTTACCCCCATCACACAGATTTTATTAACTACAGCTCCTGCTGGAGAGGAGCTGTCTGATTTGGGACTCCGAATCACGACACTTTCAGGCATCACAGGCCAACCGCCCACTGAGCCAATAGTGAACCTAAAAGAAGATGAAGAAGTTAATGCTCTTCCAGATGAGGAAGAGGTTGATTTGGGTGTCCCTGGACCTTATGGCCCTGGTGAGGTTCTGGTTAAAGAGGCGCAAGATGTTTCTGACTTGGAAACTGATATTGAATTTTTAGAACCAGAGCAAGAGGTAGTGGTGGAACCTGATGAAGAAGTGCTTGATGTTTTGCAGCCGACACCTGAACAAATTGGAGTTTCTGAACTAGGAGGAGAGGATTTAGAATTTTCAGAACCTGAGCTAGAAATAGCTGAAATTCCAGAGCAAAAGGAAGAAGTAGGTGACGTTTCGGAGGCAGAGGACGAATCGGTGGTAGAAAATCAAGAAGAGGTGGTAGCTTTAGAACCAGAAGAAATGGAGGAGAAGGAGCTTGATGAAGTTTCAGAACCAGTTGAAGTTTTAGAGCCAGAAGAATCCGAACCAGAGGCAGAACCAGATGATAGCGCATTTGAGATTTTTGAGGAAGAAGGAATGGAAGAGAGAGGGGACATTTTGCAAATAGAAGAGGAAATAGTTGAAGTTCCAGAAGAGGTAAAAGAGGAACCAGAAGAAAGTGTATTTGAGGTGTCAAAACCTGAGAAAGATTCAGAACAAGCTCCAGAAGCAGAGGAAGAGTCAGAGCTCGGTGGGGATGTAGATGAGGTTACTGAACAAGAAGAAGACATGGATGAATCTGCAGGATCAGAAGAAACAGTACTTGAAGTCTCAGAGGAAACGGAACCTGAAGTTCCTGAGGAAGCGGCACCTGAAGTCTCAGAGAAAACGGCACCTGAAGTCTCAGAGGAAACGGCACCTGAAGTCTCAGAGGAAACGGCACCTGAAGTTCGCGAGGAAGCGGCACTCGAAGTCTCAGAGGAAGCGGCACCCGAAGTCTCAGAGGAAGCGGCACCCGAAGTCTCAGAGGAAGCGGCACCCGAAGTCTCAGAGGAAGCGGCACCCGAAGTCTCAGAGGAAGAGGCACCTGAAGTTCCCGAGGAAGCGGCACCTGAAGTTTTTGAACTGGAATCAGAGATAGTTGAGGAGGAAGCAGTTGATATTGTCAAACCTTTAGAAGAGGAGGTCACTGAGGTTCCAGAACCAGAGGATGAGGTTGTTGAAACAGAGGCGGAAGTAGTGGAGATTTCAGAAGTAGAAGAAGAAACTCCAGTGCCAGGTGAAGGTGTGTTTGACGTAATAGAACCAGAATCAGGGGCAGAACAAGGGCATGTATCTGAAGTGACAGAAACAGGAAATGAGGTAGTTGAGGCTGCAGAATCAGATGAGGAGCCACAAAAGATTTTAGAACCAAGTGAAGAAGTGGTAGAGGTTTTAGAGAGAGCTCCAGAACCAGGGAAAGAATCAGAAGAAATGCCAGATGTACCACAACCAGAGGAGGATGTACTTGAGGATGTAAAATCAGAGGAAGAAGTAGTTGTGGTTCCAGTACTGGAGAAAGAGCCTGTGGACATTTTGGAACCGCAACTGCCACCAGAAGGTGGAAAAGAGGGAGCTGTTGTTTTTGAGGAAAAACAAGAGGAGGTAGTATCAGAACCAGGGAAAGGCGCAGATCATGTTATACCACCAGCAGAAGTATTACCCAGTGTTTCTGAGCCAGAATCAGAAGAGGAAGTAGTAGTTGATATCCCAGAACCAGAAAGGGAAAATCCAAATCCAATGGGGGAGGAGGGGATAGTTGAGGTTTCCGAACCAGAATCTGAGGATTATGTTACTGAACCGCCAGCCGAATCAATTAAAATCCTTCGCCCCTTGGACGGCAGGGGAAATCTTCACTTTGGAGAGGATTCTGTTCAGGTTGTTGAAGATAACGAGTTCCTTCAACCAGTCAGACCGGACTATCACCAGCCACATGAGGAGGATAACTTACCCATCATACCAATAGACATCCAACATCCTGAAGATGATGTTGGTGAACCTGACCCAGAATATCCCATTATAGATGACTTGTACATCGCGCAGGATGTTGACAGTGTAGACACACAAGTGGAGAGTGACACTGGTGCCGTCACAACCACAGAAACATCAAAGAGTGATCTGCAGTTTGAAACAACCTCTGATATTGAAGGTGAGGAACAGGCATTAGTTGCTGTGCAGAGCATGAAATATTATGTGATTAAAGGGAGTAAATTATGTTAATAGAGTTGTTCACTGACAATACAGCAGATAATTAAAGATCCTGTGATGTATTAATATTCAATTTTTAGGGCTGCACGCCTGCTGAAATGTGAAATGATCTCCCTTGTTATTCTTTGAAATACAGCAAACACAAGCCATTCGAATCTTCATTACTTGTTCAGTACTAAAGATATTGGAATACAGTGGGATACACACTGTGCCGTTGTTTTAGATTCTTTTCGGATTATCAGAGAGGATTTCAGCATCATTTCAGATACCGAGGAATAATAAGCAAGGCAAATGTATCAAAGCAAAAGTGGGGATTCAAACTGAAAATTCATCATCAAGCAGTTGGAATGTATTATGCATACTTCACTCAGCAGGCAGTTTTGTAATTTGTGGAAATCCTTTGTGAGAACTCATGACTTACTTTAGCCTTTTTGCCTGAAATTTCAAAGAGGTGACAGCTCCACACCAGCATGACACATCAGAGGGCACTGAAGTCACAGAGGACTTGCCGGAGGAGACGCAAGAAAGTGATCCATCCCCAGAAAGAGACATCAGTGTAACGGCAGCACCGGTTTCAGACTTCTTCCCTACACCTCCGGCAACTTCTATCGATGTGTCTGAAGTGTCCTCATCCAGCCCAACTGTAGACTCTGGACTCTTTGAAGTAGCAGAGCAATCTGTAATCTCCGCTCCTGAGTCTTCAGAGGATGAAAGCGCAGAGTCGGAGCAAAGTGAGCCAGGCGTCGTCATTATCGATGAAGACTTGGAAGCAGTGCAGAAAGGAGGTGAAAGCCAAAGCAGCCCTCCGACACCTACCGAAGACGCCGTTGACGAGGCTGTAAAGGACCTGGCGGTGGAGCTGGATCAAACGGACGTAACAGCCACAGAGGAAAACGAGCTGCCGGACGAGGGGAGTGGCTTCCTACCTGTGGTTGAGGAGAGCACCACTGTCAGCGTCACAGCCCCTCCTCCAGTGAGGTACCTGACCACACCCTCCATGACCACGGCCAGCCAGGGCAGGGAGCTAGTGGTTTATTTCAGCCTGCGCGTCACCAACATGGACTTCTCTGAGGACCTCTTCAACAAGACGTCTTCAGAGTACAGATCCCTGGAGAACACCTTCTTAGATGTGGTGAGTAGGAAAACAAAAAGCTTGAGGACAGTCATTTTTAAGGACTGGGACAAAACATCTCTAGCACTTAAAAAGAGCAGATTCTGTTGAAAAATTAAGGTAATCTAAGCTTTAAAAGTAATTAGTATTTTAAAGTACAGGATTGACATTTGTATTATATCTCAAATAAATCTGATTTTACAGTATATGATTGAATATCCACACTACCACATGGAACCTTTGCCTGAACCTAGTTTTTAATCATTTTAATTTGGGGGGAAAAAAAGGTTAAATGTTTAAAGACAATCTTGAAATTTGGTAAGAGACACATTTAAAGTATTACGGTTAATGTCAGCACCATAGTATATGCTAAAGATCTAACTTAAATCAGGAAACCTTGTGGTCAACACAACACTCTGAGGGCCCATTTACCCTTAGTTGTCTGGCTATTGCAAGCTTTGTAAGTTTTTGTATATTTTATTTTGATTTGTTTGATATTAAGAATAAAAAGCATGACTAACTCATAGTTCAAAAGAAATCTTAGCGTAATCTTACCCCGTCACCATGCACTCATGCCTCCACCCAAAGAATAAAAATAATTATTTTTGATTGTTGGATCCTTGAGATTCCCGTGGACATCAGATTTTCAAGGATTTATTACATTGTTGGACTGCCAGACTGCTTTGAGGGTAGAGAGACAGTCCCAGATTTCTTTTGGATATTCTTTTTCACTATATATGTTACATATATTACAAGTTCATGCTAAAGTCACTGTTCGTAGTACTAGTGTCCTTTGGGAGCTAGCATCCGAAAACATGAATAACTTAAGACTGTGCGTTGAGATTTTTGTACCAAGGATATTAAATCTCACTTCTTATTTCCGAAGCTTTCAACCACATCTCTTGGCCTTCCCCAGGGGATGGTGGGGCAACTGTTTTATTTACATTTGGATGTGAAAGTTTAAATGTACAGTCTGTGTTTTTATTACACTAGCTCTATAAACTGTTACAAACCCCTCCTGTCGTGTAGGGAAATAAACAAAACTAAATCTCTTATAAAAATACTTTCAACAGAAAATCATTTTTAAATGCAAATAGTAGTAGTTTTCCAACCTCAGTCTTATAAACACCACATCCCTGTAGTAAAGACAATTAAGACAATTGAAGAACCTTGTTGGGTGTGTGACCTTCTGCTATGAATTTCATTATGACTTGACGGGTAAAACAGAAACTCGAAGACAATTAATGAACACGAGCAGCTTCCCTGCTCATTTGCCGCTTTGTTTTCATTCTGAAAGAGTCTCCAGAAGCCCTCAGAGTCAGACCTGCAGCTCGCTGTGTTGTGAATGGATTTGTTTTTTTTGTTGTTTTTTTTTACAGAGGAAGGGAGAATAATTTCAAGCTCAGGTAGGTACAATACAGCCTCAATGACTTGGCTAAATTAATGAGGCAGGGAGAACGTGCTATGGGGATATATTCACGAAAGGAAGAGGACACTGCTGTGAGTTCTCGTGCATTTACTCTTTGTGAGGGAAATACTAAGATGGTTGCAGCGTTAAATGGGCCACCTAACATCTATTTAACCTTTCAGATATTATGTAAAGATATTTCATTGGGTTTGTTTAAGTCTAAAGATAGTAATCAACATCCTTTGGTCAAATCAAATAATGTCTCAAGAAAGGAGCTCAGCTCTTCTTTCTAACAGTTTTATCAGCCTAAATACTCAGCGGGACGCTCACACACTCTCCTTTTTAACTTATTATTGCCAGTGACTCTCATTTGAATGTAGCTCTGATTAGCACTAAACAAGCAAGTAAATCCCCTCAATTAGCAGCCAGACAGCAAGTTAATTGAAATGCCCTTTTGGCTGGTTTGAATCATTTGGATCAGAGTGTCATCGCTGTGGTTTCTCTTTGCGATTCTGTGAAGCTTTTCTTTAAATAGAAAAACACCCTCTGCACTCAGCTACATCTGAAGATATCCACAATAAAAAGAAATGGGAACATCTACCTGACACTAAGGAAATACAATAGGGCTGCAAGTAACTCATTATTTTGTTACTGTTGAATCAGAGGATTATTTTCTTGATTCATCGATTGTTTAGTCTCTAACATGTCCAGAATATGGGGAAATGCCAACGCTGTTTGAGCAGTGTGGGACCAGGGATGAGGGATGACCGTGTCAGTTGGTCCAGACTAATATATCTCAACAACTATTGGATCGATTGCCGCGAAATTAGGTACGCACGTTCATGTTTCCCTCAGGATGAGTTTTAATACCTTTTTGATGAACTTTTCCTCTAGCGCCATCATCAGGTCAATATTTCAATTCGTTTTGCAGATATTCAGTAACAAACTATCCTCAGCTGTACTCTGTGTTTACTGCTAATTAGCTAATGTTAGCATGTCAACACGTTAGGCTGTGGCAGTGAACGTGGTGAACAATAGACCTGCTAAACATCGGCGGGTTTGTATTGTCACTGTGGGCATGTTAGCGTGCTTATGTCAGCACTTTGCCTCGCAGAGCCAGTAGCATGGCTGAAGACTGTAAATCTTGTTGCTTGAAAAATGACTTAAATGACGAAACGATTATCAAAATAGTTGCAAGGTAGTTTTACTGCTGATTTGAGTAATCACTAAATGAACTAATAGTTTCAGCTCTAAAATAAAATCAGTATGGTGCACCTTACGTTCGTGGTTGCCAGTATAACAGTTTTTGGATCCTGCATGTTTTAAACCTATATTTTAATTGTATATTTTTAATAGGATAGGATTTAAATAAGCTACTTGATGAAAGTACTAATCAGCATGCATAGTAGTAGCATATTGGCATTTTATTAGTCATTATAAAGCACTTATTAATGCATTATTCTGCATGACCGTGTTCCATAACTACTAGGCCATTAACTAAGAGTTTTCCCCTCAATAACCTCCTAATTGCTTCTTATTGATAGTAAGTAAGTAAGTTGTTGTACATGAATTAGGATCTTAATATGCTTTGCTCAGTACGGACCTTCATAAAAGGTCTTACTACCACAAGAATAATCATTCTCCCTTAATAGCACTTAATTAAAGTACTTATGTAACAAAACTAGAAGTGTTAAAAGTGTCCAGTTCAGTCTAAATTAAGTCTAACTCAGAATACGTTCCCCATTGTAAATGCAGGTCTTGCTCATAACTAATTCCCTAGTAGTTTGACACTTGTTAAACCCAACTTCTCACAAAGCTGTAATTCATCAGTAAACCATACGTACTGGGACGTTCCCAGTGGCCACTATTAGAAAGCCGTGGTTCCACCAGGAAGCTCCCAGGTGTGAATATTAAACAGGCCGAGAAAAATCGCGCAAGGTCAGCATACCTTCACTCGATAAATAAACATGATAATGGCACTGAAAGAAATCAGACTACATAAAAATCAATGAGAACATGTGTAATCTTGTAACCTTGATTCATCTACACATTCATTCTGCACTCAGGATATACCTGCAGCAGTTGGTACGAATGCAGATGAAGAGCTGTTTGCTTTAGATGTGCTGAAACACAAAGCTGTGTCTGTTATCAGAATCTCAATCTCCACAATTTACACTATAAAAACTTGATTCCCTAAAGAAATTAATAGGGAAATTAGTGCTGAAAAGCCCAGTGCAGAAACCTATTTTTAATCTTTCTGCATAATAAAATAAAAAAACAAAGCTACACGCTCATGGTAACTTACGTCAGTTTTGACTTTTGACAAAGCAGCACATGCTGGAGGACGAGGAGGGACAAATGCTGGACTTAGGGCGGGCGTGAAGATCTCAGGGACTTAATGAAGTTGAAGAGAGTTCAGCTTTTGATGCAGTGTAGTGGTGCCCAAAAGGATATGTGAGGGCATACGTGTTTTTAATTAATGTTCTTCTGGTGAAAACTTTGATTTTAGCTTCAGTCGGTCAGTGCGTTCGTTACGTATCCACAAACACCCCTGAGGGGTCGTCACAGAATAAAATCATTACCACCCTACCAATCACTGTAAGTATATGGACAGAGGAAAGAACTGCCAGAACGCAGTTTATGTTTATAAAGCAAGTTTAGACTATTTATAGTGAAACTAAAGTCCCTCCAAGGTGAGTTTTTCAGCTGGTTGTGTTAACAGTTAACCCAAACCTCTAAATGTATGCACATAACATATGATTCATATCTTTGTCATCAAACTGTTCAGCGAGTCCTTTTGAGCTGCTTTACCCATCTGTGTATCAGATTGCAGGTAGCCATAGAAACAATACTGATGCTTTATGTTACGTCATCTAATGAGTCACTGGTCCCGCACCTAACTGTGGGTTAAACTGACCACAAACCCTGGGTGAAGCAGCTTTCTTTCCTGTGGTAAGGGGTTGTAGAAGCAATATAGTTTACTATTTTTATTCTCTCAGTATAAGAAGATGCACTTGGAGAGGAAATGATGCCCCACTTCATGTCCTGGCAGCGTCACGTCATCTCAAGGGTCAGCTTTAAATAGAACAAAATATATGAAAAATAGCACTAAAGGAAGACATATAAAAGGAAAAGTAAATTATGAATGTGCAATGTTTGTGTAATATGCAAGTTATAGTGCAAAAAAACGTTAGGCAGTAGTGGGAAGAGGGAAGTGCAAAGGTAATGGTATGTTAATGTTGGTAAGGAGACCAACAATTCAGAATATTTCCATGTAAATCTTTATTTTCTTACCATTTCTCCTCAAATAAAGCCGGTATCCAAATGCACAAATAAAGGCCAGGTAAAAAAGAGTGAGGAGGGGTGGAATTATCTTAATATAATGACTCATGTGGTAAATTAGCATAATGTACATTTCCACAGGACTAATTACAATCAGTACAACAACCGTCATGTTATTCTCACCACTCTGCTGCTCGGAGTTTCTCTTTTTAACCATTTCCAGGCATCTTTTAATTTTAAATGATCAGTGTTATTGTTATGGACGTTATTATTTTCTGATTATTACAAAATAATAAATACAACGGCATGGTGAACACGTTAAAGAACCTGCCATTTATTTCAGCCACGAAGTGCTCTAAATCCTTCAGCGGCCCACATTTTCTGGATAGATTTTACTATTCATGTCGCCGAACAGTTTTAACGGCATCACCAGAGGTAATTATGTACGGCCTTATCGGAATTACAGACGCAAAAGTGTTGAGTGTTTCTGTTTGTTAAGTTTAATTGTGTGTTATGCAGAAATATAGCACCTCCGAGGCTTTTTTGGAAGTTAAAGGATTTTGAAAGATGCTAATTTGTTGTTGTGGTGTCTATTTTGAGGTGAGGACTCGGTCTAAGAAAAACAAAAAAAAAAACAAACGACCTTGACGCCAGAAGGAATAAGTGAAGGAAATTGATGAGTGAAACAAGCTGAAGAGGTGTGCTGCTTAACTGCATCTCTCCAGTAAACAACACAATCACATCTGTGGCAGTCGCTGCCAGTACCACTCATCACTGTATTTATCATTTCAAGACACACAAACAGCAGCTACAAAATACATTTTGTAGCCATCCGCGATAAAGGTAATTTTATTGAGACGTAACCCACTAATGTGCAGCTGCCTGACTGCATATTATATATATAGATAGATAGATATGACATTCACGTGAATCACAAAATTAGATCCATTAATTTATAAATAATTGATTTATTGACCGTTTCATAGCGAACTAACAGAGGAAGCATCGATGAAGTGGGACAATTTTATCACCACAATTTTGTGATTTACATTTTTCCCGGAAATCTGTAGTTTCTAGAAAACCGTGTAATTTCCCCCAAATGGCTTCTTTGTGTGAATGAGTTATGCAGCTTCTCATGAATGACAGATGAGGCGATCTGCTAAATGAAACCAAACACTCGGTCATTAATAACAAATTAACCGTCAGGCGTCTAACAGCTTCTTACCTCTGAGGGACAGTCGGACTCCCACACGGCAGCCGAGACTTTCACGATCCAGATCGCTTCAAAATGAGTGAAACGGACTCCAAGGAGATTTCCCTCTCTGCTTCTATCTCCAGCTGCTGCCTTTCCTGCAGGCGAACCTGACGGGCTTCAAGAAACTGGAAATCCTTAACTTCAGGAAGGGCAGCGTTGTCGTCAACAGCAAGATGAAGTTTGCCAAGTCGGTGCCGTACAACATCACGGAGGCCGTCCACTGCGTCCTGCAGGAGTTCTGCTCCTCCGCCTCCAGGAACCTGCACATCCACATCGACACCCGCTCTCTGGATATCGAACCAGGTACAGTTCACGTCTGAGCAGCATGACACTGGCAAGTTTGATTTGTAGAAATGTTTAGGGGCGTCTCTTTAAGAGCGCATTTCCACAGGGGGAATGATGTCCGAACACCTCTCACACTGTTTAAGTGGACGCTGATCTGTCCCCCCAGGAGTTTGCAATGTTGGGATCATAAGAGTTATTGCAAATTTAACCTGTGTCCGCAAAAATTCTAGCCAGTCTTTCTGGAAAATATGGTCAAACTGAAAGAAGACTAGCCAATTTCAAAATTCAAGGAAAAATAGTGCTCACAATGTAGTTATTCAGTGCTTTTATTAACGCTATCGTTATTAATTACTCTGGGTGGTGGTCCGCCACTTGAGCGGCGATCAGAAGGCAACGGTCTGCCAAATCCACCAACAGAATTTGGAAACCGCATTGAGGGCTAAAGACGTCCTGCATCTCTGTTCACCATGTGTAGAGAAATCTCAGCTCATGAAGAGGACACAGCTTCGTGCCATGAACAATTCTGAAGCATCAGTTACCACCACTGAAATGTGGCCATTGTGCCATATATTTCAAATAAAACTCAGAAATCAACAGTCTGTCGAGAGTCTCCTGCTTTTTCTTACCGTGACGTGAAAATGTCGTCAGTGGAAAAAGCCTATTGGTACTGAATACATTATTTTTTAAACATTCACAATTTTTACAATTGACTTGCAATTTTTAAACTTCACTGCAATTTATCGCAAATTCATGCAATAAATAGCTAAAATATAGTGTATTTTTTTCACTATTTACGCTGTGTAATTAGTAACACGAAGTAACTGGAACTTTAGATTAAGCCGAACAATTAAACCAAGTCCCAGCACACTTTCCAGCGTGAGAAAAGACTCCGGTGTCTCACGATCCTTATTGCTTACAGTTGTATTGTCTTAACTTCCCACTCTGGGAAAAACATTTGAGCTCCTCCATTCATGCCACAGCCGCCGCACAGTGATGTCTCATGATATGTTTTTATGCAGCATCTCGTAATAAGTCCCAGTGTTGTATCAGCGGTGCTTCTTTGTATGCATCTCACACTTGCTTTGTATTCCAATATTCTCCACAGATGAGACGCAGGCAGAGAGCAGAGAACACAAACACATTCAAATAGAGTCTCGGTGGTTAGGCCTATATGTCAAACCCACCAATACACAGCGGCGTTGTACAGAACACCGAAGGGCTGGACCGATTGTTTCAGCTAAAACTTAACCCCCATTCAAGAGTTTGCTGAAACACAGTCGCCAGCTGGTGATTAAAAACACTCCATACTGTGATATGCACCTGGCCATACATCAGAATGAATAAATAAATGTAGTGACACCACAGCAGAAAACGCTTCATTAAAGTAAAAGGACGCCATGATACAGAGCGAACAACAACAACAAGTAACGTAGCTAACGTTAGCCAGGCTGTGGGTTAGCAGTAGCTGCTGCTAAGCTAACAGCCAGAGAGGACCAGATGTTTCCCAGAGCCACCAGACAGCGACACTCCCAGCCCCCCTGATGCTATCGCTAACATCGCTACAACAGCGCATCTTGGCAAACTAGGAAGGAAGCCGAATGTCCGCGGGCGAGTCGTTTAACGTCAGCTGACACACACGTCATGGCTGCAATAGGGCTGTGCGGCTCGGTCCAAGCCTCTTTGCTCGTTTCCCATTTACAGAGTCAGGGCTGAGTACAAACACCGGAGGTTTTTATCAGCTCACACACTGAACGGACAGCCAGCGTACCGCGAGGAGCTATTCGCCGAATAGTGTAAAGCCTGCACACCGACGCCAAAGCACAGCTTTATTTAAATATTTGACAATGACGAATATCCGACTGAGATCGAAACATTGTCCGTTTCAATACATTTGAGCTTCGGAGGCGGTGTGCAGCCATGACTCTTCAGTGTATGTGATCATATGATGTGTGTACAATTACTCTCCTTCTGTAGTAAAATAAAATGGAAAAGTGCCATAAACTTAAATAAGGGACTAAATAAGCCCGACTGATAGTGGTAGACATTTGAGAGTATAAAATAATCTTACAAGGATGTATCAGCTGATGTTTATTATTTAACTTTAACGCAGATATTTTTGATAAGAGGCCCACAAAACTGGGTCACTGAGGGTAGGTTACATCGCCTACTGAGTGGGACGTTCCACAGTTGAAACGTTAAGTTGTCGTTGCTCTCAGGGGGACAAAACTACCTTAAACATGGAGACTGAAAGTTCATTCTTGACCTTGGAAACAGCATCTGACAATTTGATCTCACCACAAGGTCCACTGTCAGCTCCCTCAAACATATACCCTTGACATTCCCTGGACTTGTGTTTTCTGGATACATGTACTGATACTGGATATACCTGTAGTAATCCGCTGGTAACATGGCCCTGGCTGATCTGTCAGTCAGACACTAGTTACTTTCTCCCTCTGTGCATCCATGTCGACCTCAACTCACACATATGTGTTGATGACGTATGATTTACAGCTACACAGATACTGACCACACGTCGTGGCGGAGGGTTTCATCCGCGAAACCCTCCGAACATGCTAATTTCCCCGGAGTGCGATTATGACGTTGGGTCTCAGAAGCCGTCCACGCCAGAGGCTAAATCTTACATTTCAATGCAGACCAAAAGCTGAGGATCTCATTAAAAGCAAACACCTCCCGGAGAGAGGAGGGTGCTTCGAGGGAGGCGCGGGCGCACACTTCATGCATACTAATGTCCGCTACGTTTTCTGCCTCTTCTCCTCGCAGCCGATCAGGCCGATGCCTGCAAGTTCCTGGCCTGCGATGAGTTTTCCCGCTGCGTCTTGAACGGCCGGACGAAGGAGGCTCGGTGTCTGTGTGAGCCGGGCTTCGTGTCGGTGGACGGCCTGCCCTGTCAGAGTCTGTGCGTCCTCCAGCCGGACTACTGCCAAGGAGGGGAGTGTCACATAGTTCCTGGACACGGAGCCCTGTGCAGGTAAACAAGTACATCCGGGGCTTGTTAGGATGCTGGGTTTTGAAAGACGCTTTTAAATGAATGCTAATGTTGCTCTGTGTCTGCTGGATGTGTAGATACGCAACTTTAAAAAGTGAGAATATGTCAATATTGTGTTTCCAGCTAGAGCAGAGACCAGGCCGGTGACGCCAAGCTTTCTTTCTGGGGGCTGCTGGATTCAATATAGTGTCATTGTTTAGTGATTCATTTGGTTAAAAGGGAAAATTCAGCCAGTGTTGACGGTTGCTGTGGTCAGCTGAAGCAGTGAATTCCTCAGTGAGCGCTAAATTGACAGAGGAAGCCGAGTTCTCCGTGCTTGCAGTGCCTACATGTACCAGGATGCATTGCTCGCGAGCGTCTGATGCCCGCACAAACCCAGCGGGCTTCCGTGTAACAACCGAGCTATCCGAGTGTAGCTGCACTCCCCTCGCCACCGCAGGCAGAGACTCGCAAGCCAAGCCGAAGTAGCATGTAGTTCTTCCTCCTGCTCTCGGACTACGTCACCGTCACGTCAAATGCTGACAGCGCTGGACGCAGGAAGAACTCAGCTCCGTCTGTCAATATAGCGCTCACGGAGGAATGTCTTGCTTTAGTTGACATTAAAAAAATAAAACATCCATGTAAAAAAAAAAAAGCAGAATTATCCCCACGTTGCCCTGGTTTTTAAACAGTTTTTGTCTTTAAGCTCAAATTTGACAAACTGCAACCAGTCAGATGATGCACAATGTCCTGTACAATGTGCTACCAAAACAAAACGTCATTCAGCCCCTTTTGAATGACCGTGACCTGACGCTAGGTCCATCAGGGTGGCGAAATCTGCCCTAAGACTGGGATTAGGATTATCAGCCGAGAAATTTAAAAGTCAAGGGTTGCCAGGCGTCAGCAGCAAAGTAAAAAGGCTATCCACACTCTCTGTTTAAAAATATCTGTCCATTCATTAAAAGCTCATATTGCTCAAAAGCTTAACTATTACTGTGGTTTATTAACTGCGTGTCAGTTCACATGCAGGCCTTATTGCTCTCCGGAGATTTTATTAGATTATGAAACTTTAACTGAATTAAACGTTATTGCCTGGGCTGTTTTAATAAACTGCCCTGTGGGGAGCCGCAGCTTTTCTGAAACTTCCTGTCTGTGTCTCCCGTTGGTTCCTACTGAAGAGGCAAATCCACACAAATATAGAGTTTCACTTTTAAAACAGGCTGCTCGCTGTATTTCTCATCAAACAAACAGGAGGAAATAGTGCTTTTGCTTGGGACTATTTTCAGCGGCGGATGAATCAGCTTTATACATATCGCACCTTTCATACAAACACGTAGTCCAAAGGGCTTTAAATTACGCAACACAAACAAACAAACAAACAAAATCCATTACAACAATAAAACAAAAAAGTGTTAAATGTCAATAGAATAACATTTTGACATTCCCACCGGCCTCAGCTGGCCTTGCCACGGTGAACGTGGGGAACATCACACCTGCTAGACCTTTAGCAGTAACGTACGTCCTCACGGAGCTGCTCGCGGGGCTGTAGACTCCTCAGACGTGACCATTTGCCCGTTTTGTTGGACTTTTACGATATTAAAATAAATATGTTTCGGGTTTTGGACTGTTGGGCGCACAAACGGCGATGGAGATTGTGTATTGATTGAAAAAATAATTAGCAGATTAATCAATGGCACATGAAAATAAAGTGGACCCACAGCTTTGGAATAATCACAGTTTTTGCTGAACCTCGAGGACACGTTCACTCGTCTTTTTGTCTACTTTGAGGGCTGTTGTTCCGCCTCTACATTTAGCTTTGATTTCAGTTTGAACACATTTAGAGGTCAGCGGAGAAACTAGTGAACTAGTGCTACGTAACATGAAACTATATAAAACTAGGCTTCTACGTACTCTCTATATTCCTCTCTCTGTCTCCTGTTTGTCTTCTGTGTTTACGCTCTGGTGCTGCAGACCGACCTGCCTCTCACACCTCCAGCCCCCGCCACTGGAAATCAATGCCAAGTGGAATTTTAACGGATAGAAAAAGCGTTTATTTTATTAAATACCGGCTGAAAGTGGCTGCCGGAAAAAATCTCATTTAAACAGACTTCAGCTCCTCGGGTCCTGACAGAGCACCTCAGAGACTTTTCTGTTCATTTCCCATCATCTGAGCCTTTGCAAAGATATTTTTAGGCTACATTCTCGGTATCTTTATCAGGCCGGTTGCACTCTCAGACAGTAGAAACGTAATTTTCTGAACTTTCATTTAGGCCCTGGTCAGTAATGAGATGTTACTCAAACTACAAAGGAGAACATGAACTCCAATACAACCACAGTACTCGGAGCTTTTACTTGTGTAGTTTTACTTCAGTAAAAATGTGTACAATGTGGTATTACTACTTCGACTTAGTTATTAGCATCAACACACACTTAAAGTAAGTAAAAGTTCTCATCAAGCAGAATGGGCCATTTCAGAATAAAATGTATTAAAAGACTGGATTATAATTAATGATGCGTTAATGTGCTCATCACTTTAATATTGCAGCTGGTGAAGGTGGAGCTCCTTTTAATTTTCACTGCTGGCTAGGTGGAGCTTAGATAAATTGAAAAATGTATGGCTTTTCAAACAGAGCGGGGTTTTTTTCTTAACACCTTCATAACCGTGCGATGCAGCGTTTTTATCTGACAGTCATACAGTTGTTCTTCAAGATTTATTCAAAGTGACAAGACTGAGCCACAATAGATTAAGTATTGAAATTTCAATTAATTTAAAACCAGGAAATGCACATGGGCCAGACAATTTCAGCAGCCTCTTTTTCCTTTTTAGCTTTTGGTGACGACGGATTTGAAACCAATGCAAGTAAATGTAGTAAAAACTAGCAGGCGTTTGGAGACGGCGTTAAAACAAGCAAGTAGGCTTCTTGGCAGTCCAGGAAGGGTTAAACTCACAGATTTCATTGTCAAAAAGACAGACATTAGTACTTCTCTACTTGTGACTGTCTGAAAAGCTACTAGGCGCGCACATGAGAAAACACGGATTTGTGAAAGATAGGATTGTCGCTGCGTCCATAAACAACATGTGCAACTCTCAGCAGAGGTGGTTGGAATCACCTGAAGCAACGTCAGACATTTAATTTAGTGCGCTGACGTTCAGCAGATACACTCAATGTCTTGACGTATGCGTGTGTGTGTGTGTGTGTGTGTGTAGGGGGGGGGGGGTTATTGGCGGAGGAGCTGAATGCACTCTGAGGTCGATCTTCTTCAAACTGGACCCTCTCTGGTTTTGTTGCATGTGAATATTTGATCATTTCTAAACGTACAAACAGTAGAAAAGCTAAAGTTGGCTTCCTCTCTGAACTCTTAAGGTACCAGCAGCGTTTTCTGTCTCGTCTGGGGGGATTGAAGGGGTTCACGGGGGTTGCGGTGTTCTTGGATTTGCCAGCTGTCATTAATACTGAACCCTGTTTGGTCTAATCCTGCGTCCAGACCGGCCGGGAACAGGACAGAGAGGCCGAAAACAGAACCCAGAAGGTTAATACTGCAGAGCTGCACGTTCCTTCTAATCTTACTTGGCTGCTTGACAGCCAAGTAAGATTAGAAGGAACGTGGAAGAGCCGGTGGAAGAAGCAACACCATCATTTTGGTGCGAGATAAAGGCTTGTTAGCCAAGAGACTCCCTGAGAACACACTGAGGGGGGAACCTCTGAGGCGCTTTGCGTCCAAAACACAGCAGTTGAGGTTTTGTCCGGCTCCAGGTCACGTTCTTTGTCCCGCCGCCACACACTTGCTGGCTCACCTACCAAGATTTGTTTTGGTTGGATTCTCGCCCAGGTTAGTGTTTGTGTAGCCGCATTTCCAAGTTGTCAGCCGTGTGTGTGTGTTTTCACGTGGGTTTATACAACGTTAAGCTTGTAAAAATGGGTTTTCAGGTGCAACACTGGCTTCAATGCGAGTTACTGGCTCACTGATGCTATGAGGTGGTAATCCTCGTTATATTTGCAGCAAACTGCGCTTTGTAAGATCCCGTAACCTTTGAAAAGCCCGGACATTTTTTGCATCATACAAACTGCAAAGGTTTTGGTTTCTAAAAGCAGCAGCTAACTCTTCTTAGAGAATGGGAAGTGAACTTCAGGAACAGGTACTGAGTTACAGAGGCTAGACAGGGCGTGACGGCCACAGCAGAGAGCCGGTCGCTTCGATTCCGGAGTCCTCGGGACTTTAACTTCTCTCAGACCCGGGAGCGACTTTTAGCCTCAATGTGTGAATGTGGCCCCAAGTTTAAGCGTGCTGGTTATGTTATGCTAGCTGAAATATAAAACCCACCCGTCCTCGTGCTGCAGAAGAAGGAGTCGCCTCACAGTTTGCGTTCAGAAAGAGAAGCGTTGACTCGCATCTGATACGAGAAAGCAGCAGCAAGACGGCGACATGTCTGACAGTGAGACACTTTGTCTTGTGATCTCACCTGCTTGTTTGCTAAACGTGTAAAGCAGGACGCACACACACACACACACACACACACACACACACACACACACACACAAAGCGCGTCCTGAAATGTAAAATAGAAACGTTGACACGTGTCTGAAGCCTCGTCCTCAGAGGCTCGGTGATGCGGAGGGGACTGTTTTCATTATTTAAGGATAAATTGCAATGAACAAGGGGGAACAGTGACGAGCGTCACCAAGCGCCTGCATTTAAAAAGAAAACAATAGAGAGACAAACAAAACTGATCTGAAGACAGCACCATATGAAGCTTGTGTATTTTCCCCTGAGTATAATCAGCTGAGTACGTCCTCTGCTCCTGGCTCGGCCCGTGCGATTTCCCTGCTGGGATGACTCTCTTTCTCTTCAGCTCTTTTGTATTTCAGCTCATTTGCAGTATTTGCAGGTCGTCGGCGATATCTTCTCTGAATCTCTTTGCTTCACACAAAGACTACAAGAGCCCCCCCCCCCCCGGGTTTCAGGGTGGAGTCTCGCCTCAGCACATGTTCAGAGTTGCTGTAGCTGCAGTTTCATTTTCACACCTGCTTCATTTTCCTCTCTCCATAGATACAAAGACCGTTATTCCCTCCCGGGGCTGGCCAGTTAAGACAAGATATCGGATAAGACGTCACCTGAGAATAACACAAAAGGTAAGAGGGGCGCGTTGCCAGGAGCAATCCCACATGTGCAGTCATGCGTCACCGCTGGAGAAACCGATCACGCGCATCGACTAAGAGCTGAACAAAGTGATCGTGTGGTCGGGTGATGCAGAGAGAACCCTTTTTGAGATGGACTCCAAACCACGCTATCTTCCGCCGATCGTTTTATTTAGAAACATTGCGGGGCCGTAACCCCTCCCGCCAGTCTGAACCCAAATTGGTTTAGAGCTGCTGTGCGTTTAAACAGACGCAGAGCTGGACGCGACTAATTCAAATGTCAAGACTGTTTTGGAGCAGAACCCGGCGTCGGCGGGCAAACACCGGGACTGTCCCGAGTCCACGTTGTCTCCCGGGCCCATTAGTTGCTCCTCCGTGATCCTCTTTTGGGGTCTGAACCGCCGCCGTGCTGCGAGGGAGGCTCAGGACGTCCGACTCGCCTTCTGCGGCCTCTTATTTAAAAGGCATTCAGCGAAAATAAGACACACTGCTGTCCAATTAATTCCAATTATTTGCTAGTGTTAAAAACTCGTGTGACCCCGAGGCATTTAGTCAGTGCACTGCAGGTCAGCTGATCGTGCAAAAATGTGCTAATTGTCCACAGTGTTTTAATACCGCATCTCTTTCGCCGCAGACTCAATGAAACAGGACTCCGCAGCGGGACTCGTCAAGGCCTCACAGTTAAAACTCAAAAATGCTGCTGAGCTGAAGAAGCTTCAGGACAAACGGTACGCTTTCCAACTCCTCAGCGCTCCGAACTTCGCACCAAAGGACCAATCTCCTGTGAGGGGAAACAGACACTTAGGCCACTTTGAAAACTTTTCGGGCAGCCGCCATCTGCGTCCGCGAGCAGCGCCGACGGCGGCGCGGAGCTCAGCGGACGCCGCTGCAGCATCGAGCGGGTGGATATCGATCCACTCCGGACTGTTTTGGCACCCGTCTGCTGACACTGTGTTTGTGTAGTAAACAGGCTGGTCATTGTTAAACATACGGATGTGAAACGATGAGATTTTAAATTTTAAAGCTCAAATTTGGAAGCGAAGAAGGAACCCGGCATCAGGGATCTGTTCTCCGTTATACTTCTTTGGTCTGGCCACACCGAAGGCCCTCAGCGCTGGCTTTCCACATCCTCTCATACCTTCCCAATAAGCTTCGACAGCTTACCAACGTTCATGGTGTCAAGGTACGGCTGAGTGCGCACGTTAGCGCTAGCTTTGAGCAGCTCAACGAGGTGAAAGAATCCAGTATTTCCTTCTTCTTCTTCCCCATTTAATCGTCTTCTAACTCCCCGGGTTTATTTTGGGACCCAGTGATCTAAATTCGACTACATCGAATTGTAAATAAGAGTCTGTCTGGGGCTGTGGGCTAAACGCTAACGTCAGCATGCTAACATGCTCACCATGTTAGCATGCAGACGTTACGTACCATGTTAGTGTAGCGTGTTAGCATGCCAACATTTTAATGTTTTTACAGTTCATGTAAATAGACAATCGCTGTTCTTTTCTTTGGGTCAACACCCCTCCCACCACCACCAAAGTGTAATTTGGACATCTCTTAAAATGTTTAAATGTTGAGTTTCACAGTCCGTTGGCGAAAAATACAAAACTGTGTTGAATAAGAGACGTCGTGTTGTTCCATTTCTTTAACAAGGTGTTTTGCAGACGTTCAGGTTTTGTTGGTGGCACCAAAAGTGAAGTGGAAGAAGGAGCACGAGAGGTGAGTGAAACATGGAATGCATTTATTCATCCGTTAGAGAAGATCAGCGTTAGAAAAATGACAGTGGAACAAAAAGGCAGTGCTTCCCGAGGAATGATTGTAACGCGTGGAACAGATCGGAGGATACGGGAGGGCAGCTTCTCGTACATTTGAGGAACTACTGCAAGGTCATCGCGCTGGTGTTAAAACCAACACTGAGGTCTTCCATCGTGGGCAAAGCGCAGCACGTGGCCCCTTTACACTGGGCATTAACAGGCAGGAAAACGCCTCGCCGGCGTGCGTCAGACTTCGTCTCTGTAGGTCCTGGTGGGGTGTTTGGGACAAACGGCACGTCTGCTCTAAGACGGTCCTTTCAGGTCAGACTGAAACCAAACTCCAATTAGGTTAAAAACGCAGTTCAAATCTTCGAGAGTGTAACTCTTGTCTGAACCTGAAGTGATCCAACATTACGAGGAGGTCCCTGTGCTGCGTTGTGTCTGACGTTACAGGTCGCGGCAACTGAAGCGTTAGCTGAGCTAAAGGAAAACCGGCGAGAGGGAGAAACGAGGTTAACGAGGTCGTTGCAGCCGGAGGTGAGGAAATGCGTCTTAACCAGAATAAACCGCCTCGCATGTTTGTTTTGAGCAGTCAGTTAAGAGTCAGCTGACTCTCACCTGTGTCGTTACCTTGACAGCTAACATTGTAACCATAGCAACCACTACAAGGACAACGACCTTGGAATAAACTATTGGATTTTATGGCAATTTAAAAGGTGGGGAACGCGATTCTAATCCAGCACACGTCTTTCTGTCAGATTCAGCTTATACCTCCTCCGCCAGCTGTCCGACCGAGCCGCACAGCACTATTGCAGCCATGACGCGCGTGTCCTCCCTGGCTGTTAGCTTAGCATCAGCTACTGCAGCGACAGTCTGCCAACCCACAGCGTGGCTAAGCGTAGTTACATTACCCGCCGTGTCGTCGCTCGCTCTGTATCATGGCGTTGCTCCAGAATCGCATACGCCACCTTTTAAAGTCAGCATCTGAACATGTCGGAGAAGCGAAATGGCTTCTGTTTGCTTCATAGTTTGAAAATGGTCTCAATACCGGTTACTACGCACAATCAAGACCTTCAGCTAACTGAAGTCTGGTCTCCCTGTTCACAACCCAGCTGATCTGTCAGGCGTGAGACGGACGACTGAAGGGGGGCTGAAGAGGGGGTAAGCGCTGACTTTGCAGAACAAAAACTTTGTCGGGATATCAAAGTTTAAATGTCTTTTTTTAAGCTTTCGTTTCAGCAGAATTTCTATGACTAGATAGCAACATGGAGCTACCTCATGATGTGATCTGCATATCAAAAAAACACCTAGTTTGGTTTAGAAGTGAGTTTTTATAAGCTTGAACAGAATTTCAATGACTTTACGACAACGTGGAGTCAACGCCCGGGTCGCAGCGAAACATAGTTACTGTGGAAACGGCAGTTGCTCGTAAACGTCGACGTCTTAAACTCTTTCAGCCAACGTGTCCGGACGCCTTTTGACCTCAAATAACAAGCTTTGTCTGCTACCTAGGCCTTCAGCGCGCCTGCTTTCAAGCCCGCTTCCCTGCATGTTAATGCCACTTGTAAGAGGGATCAGCTGCTTCGCAACCAGCCAACAGATCTTCACGCTTCCAGACAACCTAAGTCACCTTCTTGTTGTGCAGAGACAGAGCGAGAGAGAGAGAGAGAGCGGGAAAAGGAACCGAAAGCTCAGGTGCAAAGAGAAGGTGTAACGTCGCAGCAGCTTGTTTCTAAGTTTCTTATGTACCCGTCAAAGGAGGCTTGTTTTTTTTCCTCTCAGCTTAGTTTGCGTGATTTATTGCTTCTCTTGACAACCTCACGTTCCCGAGCCGCTGACGTAGAGAAACCGTTCCTTCGAAAATAAGCTTTCACACTCCAGTTGGAAAATCACTGCAGGTACAGTACTTGCTGTGTAGAAAATATTCAGTGTTGTATGAATGTTCCAGTTCAAGGCCGAGTACCAGTGCATCGTACAGAGTCAATGACGACAAACAGCTTCTTGCACAGCAGGAAAGGCTCCAGTCTGACATGAGGTTTTAATTTTTTTTTTTTTTTTTAAACATTTCTGCAATCAAATGATATTTTCAAACAGCCAGATGGAGTGATTTATATCGTCAGGATGACGTCAACGAGAGCCGTGAAACTGCCTTGGGAATCACCGCATTGGCAAATTATATTTCCTCGTGTAAAGAGATCCGATGAGGGCTCGAAGAGGGAGAGGGGGTTTTTTTTTTGGAAGCGCTGATCTGGTCTCAAACAGCCCACGTGGAGCTGCATCTCAGCATTTCCATAATTATTTCAAATTCTCCGCTTTGCTTGATAAACACAGACAAAAACTACTCACGGAGCTGATTTACTGCTACCCCGCCATAACGAGGACCGTCCTCATTAGCTTTACACGTGAAATCGCACATAATGAGAAAGAAAAGAGGAATCACTACACGGACAAATCAACGAGGGCTCAAGTTACATTCGGTTGGGAAGACAAAAGGTAAAATCAAAGTATTAGCAAATATTTGATTTAACTCTGAGCGCCGTTTGGAGGAATGATCTGACCCTCATGCAGCGCTGACAGCTCCTGGTGCGAGCGCTTGCCCTGTAAGAACCACATGAAGACAATGTAAACAGCAGGGTTTAAGTCGGAGACGGATCACCAGCTAGCTGTTAAGGTGGAAGCGGCACACCAGTGAGACTTCAGTGTAATAATCAGGAATGCATAATTACGAAAGGAATTAAGTTTCCTTGTTTGGGGAGGCAGCTTTGAACGGAAACAAAAGTCCTACTTCTGGCAATTAAACCCCGTTAAAGTAGTATTAAGGCCTCATAGGGTTGCAGAAATGTTACAGAGAACAGAATTCCTTGGAAAACAACCGGATGTGGTAATTTAGTATGATTTTTCTGCATAGGGTTCAATGCAAAGCGCCCCCACCCTGCCCCGCCCCGCCCCGCCCGGCCCCCGTTCCAGGACCTGGAAGCCGACAACAGAAGTAAAACAAAAGGGACAGGCGAGAGACATCGCTGTTCACGTGAATGCCAGTCAGAACCTGGTGCAGCGCGCTCAGACGCCCTCTGTGTTAGGAAGCTGGTGCATTTGTCCCTTTGTTGGCAGCGCGAGGCCCCACGGGGCGCCGTCACTTGAACATGCTCTGCAGCATGGCCGTGGCGTAGGTGGGTCGCGCCTGCCGGTTCTCGATGGCGCTGCGGAGGTACTGGATCCCGCCGCAGCGCTCCCAGATCTCCTCAAACTGCCTGGGGAGGATCTCAGCGCCCCGCTTCCTCGACAGGCCCGTCTCCTCCAGACTCAGCTCGCACATCTCCATGTCGTCCTTCCCTGCAAGAGGAAGACGTGCGTCAGGATTAGTTTGAGCTGACGATGCCCCTAGCCTGAGCAAATGCACAAAACACTGAAGTGAAACTTGTTTTCTCTTAGCGTGTCAAAGGCTGAAAGACTTCACCTCCCTATACGAGGAGTTTAACACGTTTACATTTAGGACGTTAGCACGCTGATTATTGGTACTAGTCTCTGTTCAAACGTTGCCGCAATTAAGTCGGTAAACACAACTCCTCTCAACTGACGCAGTAATAGTAGGAGGGTTTTACCCGCAGATTACCTCGCCGCCCCTTTAAACGGTTGATTCGGACGTAGCTGCTCCGCATCCTGAGTAAAACCTGCAGGAACAACTGAACTGCTTATTTCATTCCCGGAACACATTCCACGATGGCAATTTACATTCAGTCGGTGGGACGCGCTACACCGGCAGCTGGAAGGGCAATAACAGGTTGCAGCAGTGCGTTAGCCGAGTGTCATGCGGGGTAGTTACTCACACACATGCTGCTGCGCCAGCGTACCAACTACTTCACTACAATATGGCCCTTCTGTGATCGACGACCACATGCGGCGACACGGTGTCATAAATCCAGAGCTCACAAACACTCCTAAGTCAAATGAAGTCGAGGAAAACGGCGACCGGAGTCGTGAGGTTTTAACTCAGCGTGCAAACACACACGCACACGCTGAGACAGATGGGTAAACAAAACAGCTCGTTGTGGCACAAACACTGTTAGACGCCCGGACAGAAGTTTTTTCATTTATTTGGCCCGAGCTGAAGCTCGAGAAGCGGGATGAAGGTCCCCTGTTGGGGGAGGACTGGTGGATGTCCGTGTGCTTTAATAATTAGAATTAACGAGCACAGTAACGGCACAAAATCAAGATGGTGATTAATAAGATCCAAAAAATGTTACACATTTCTAAAATATTGTTTCATGTAGTTTAAGGCGATTTAACTTTACACCTGCTATTCAGACATTTGAATCCCGCTCAGAGCCCAGGTGTGTTGCCCCTCCCTCCCTCGGCAGGTATTAAAGCAATACTTCTGCATTTTGGGAAATATGCCTCTGCTGAGAATTAAATGAGAAGGTCGATATCACTCATGTCTGTGCGTTAAAAACATACCTGAAGCCAGGAGATGATTAGCCTAGCTTAGCATAAAGCCTGGAAGAAGGGGGCGGGGGGGGGGGGGCAGCGAGCCAAGAACACACCTGCCAACACCCAAAAGCAGCTCCCCTGTATCTGGTTGGCTTTTATCAGCACAAACACAGAAATATAAAAAACGGGAATTTGACGTTTGTGTGGATTTAACTGTTTGTTGTTGAAATAGTTCCAACATGTAAAACCATAAAATGACGTTTCTTCATTTCTGTTCTTGTACAGATGTACAAACTAGAGAGGGGTGTTCTCCCCTTCTTCCAGGCTTTATGCTAAGCTAAAGTGAGCTAATCACTTAGCTTTAGAGGTGTTGGTAGACACACTATCCTAACTGGTAGTAGGAGAAAACCAGCGCCGCATCATGTGAGCTACAGGTAGGAGCTGAACCCAGACCTGCCTTTTATTTATTTAAAAAGGCACTAAATAAAGAGAAACGCCCAGAACAGGTGGCAATATACTGGTGAAAGACATTTCTGGAACTTTACCTTCCAGCCTTGTCAGACCGCATCCCCCAGTATCCTCGACAGCAGCTGTGCGAGTTCGTTTGGACCAAAAAGGAAAAACAGGTTTTTCTATCCAGGTGCTTCCTGCTGTCAATCAAACGTGTGCACCTGCCCGCCCTCTCAGGGGCTTCGAGGCTAAAAGGAGCTTCTCGTGGTTTTGTTCTTTTCACTAATAAAACAATAAGCCAGAAATTCACTTTTGGCGCGAATGCTTATCTGCTTTCAGTTCAACATTTTATGAGGGAGCTTTGCTCATTTGTGCGTCTGCGGCTGTGCAGCGCCGCACGCTGCGAGCAGAGCAAACGCTGGATGAAAGACCACGTCTCATGCCTCTAGAAACCGCAGGTCCTAAACTCTCTGTGCTCTACATATAAAAGTGGCGTTACGTGACGTGAAGAAATACATGCTGCGCGTTTGTCACCGTCATGTTCTGATGAGAGCTGACAAGAGCTAAAATCTGACGTCCGCTACACGATTCATAATCGTGACGCCTAAAAAAAATAAAAAAATAAATTTAAAAAAATCAAAGCCTCGTACTCTTTATGGCCGGCCGGCAGCAAACGACCTGACGGTGCATTACGATCGGGGATGAAGATGAATCTGCTGCCCGGGCACAAAGTCAGACTCCTGTGCGTTTGTTAAAGTCAGCCAGCGGACTGTCACTTCTGATTTCTCTTGTTTCTGTCGGTGTCAGAGTATCGACTCATCGATTTCGCTCCACTTCTCTGCACACGCTCTCTCTCTCTCTCTTCAACCCTCCCTCCATCCTTTCCTTACTCCTCCCTTCCTTCCCCTCCCTGCCTCAATCCGCTGTTTCTTCCTCCGTCCTTCATCCCCTCCATTTATCACAACTTCTTCCAAAACCAAAAAAGGAACGGCTTGAACAGTGACGTTATCTGCTCTTACGTAACAGGTGCGTTACAGGTTACGGCAGAACAAGACTGACACCTCTGCTGTGTGGGCGCCGGTCCTGAAACCTAATAACTTACATCAGCGTTTAGGATAAGGTTAGCGGCTGTGCGCCGCTCGTTTAGGGACGTTTGCCAGAGATTACTTTGCCAAATACAATCCTCAAATCTTTTTCTCTGATGTAAAACTTTCTACATAGATCGACTAGTGAGCGTGCTGACTTTCGATTTGTTGTTTTTGTTTTGCATCATTAGTCTCTCGGCACGGCATCATGAATATAGCCGCCATGTGCACAGGTGGGACCTCTTGTGAGCGTTCCTGCCTTAAAAAGAGGCGAGCCGGAGGCCGAGCTTTTCTCCCTTCAGCCTGCATCCTCCTCCTTCCTGAACTCCATCCCTTAATCGGTTCTTCCATATCCCATCATCCCTTGCCTGCCTTCCTTGCTACCTAATCCCTCCATCTTCCCGTCCCTTCTCTGCGTGATTGCTTCGTCCGAGCACCGTCTCTGCCTCCCTGTCACTGCTGTAACTTGCCTCCTTTCTTGATTTCTGCCCATCTTTTCACCATTTTCAATTCCTAATTCCCTCCCTTTTCTACTTAATTCTTCCCTCCTCGTCCCCTTTTCCCACGTCCCTCACACCACCGCGCTGCACTGACCTGCCACCAGCAGGATGGGGTGTTTGTCCGGATGCAGCTCCATCTGCCTGGCGATCCAGGGCCCGTCGAAGTGAGCGTACCACCAGCCCTTCTTCTTGTTCTGGGGGTCCTTGTACTGGTCGCCCGGCCGGATGAACGGGATGCGGAAGTAGCGCTGCTGCCGGTTCATGGCCACCTCGTACTGCCGGGCCGGTATCGGCGGGGCGGGGTTCTGCTGGGCTGAGGATCGGATGGGGGAGAAAAAGTTAGGCGTCTTCCACAGATGGCAGAAACCCGTCAGGAGTCAGCGACCATGTTTACATGCAGCCCGGGGTCAGTTCATGGGGGACGTGGTTAACACTGACTCAGCAACAGCCTTATTCCGGTTTATCAACCTGTGCATTAACTATCACGAAAGCGTACGAAGACTGAGCCACCATCAAAGAGCCGCCCTGCTGAAGTGCCCTCGAGCTAAATATTGTCTTTACCAGCTCCAGCAGGTGCCAGCCCGACCTCCCTACAGAGCGCGAGAGAGAAGAGATTTTCCTCTGTTTTCAAAGACGGGTAACAAGGACTGATTTCTGTTAAACATTTGGAAAAAAGTTTAGCATTTTAACGGCTCGAAATGTCTGTCCACACGGGAAGAATCTCTTCTACAGTATCTGGAGACAAGATACATAAGCTGAGCAGAGGTTACCTGGAGCTGGCGTCTCGGTTTCCTTCCTTGGGAATTTATTATTTATTTCTGCTTTCAGGGTATTTTGTTGCTTCGCTGTTACTTTTGCATCAAATGCGTCGCTGGCGTGACTAGATTTTAGAAAAGACGCAGTATTTAAGGCTGAGAGGATGCTTAAAAACTGTTAGTTTTAGTAAAGTCAAAGCCAGTTAGCTTAGCATAAACAGCTCAAACTGAGAAAAATACCGTTTTAACAGCATCTCGTCTTCGCAGACACATTTTCCAAGATAATTGTGAAAGTCCATGTATGAAAACATCTGTAGCTGTGGGCTTCCATCATTGGTACGCAGCATTAATAACGAACAGTAGTACAGCTTCACTTCTACCTAAAGGTGCTTCCAGAGGTTGTTAATACACAGGCGACTCGCTGGAACAGGGCTCATGCAAAATGAAAAATAATAACAAAAAAAAGCAAACTTGGAACAAAGAAGCGCAACCAGGTTGAAATACCAGCTGGTACATTTCCTCTCGCAGGTCCCCCGTAAACTCTCTGCACGTAAACATGAAGCGCTGCTCTCGGATCAGGTCTCCACGTTTAAGTCAAGTGAGTCCTGATGACGGAGGGAAGAAATCAGCGAGACGCGAAGCGTGGCGGGTGTTTATGAAGGGGTTTGCTACATTATCTGCATCTTTCTACAAAGAGGAGATTTAGGAAGCTTCTCTACAAAGAGCTTGCAGCTTGTTGAATCAGCACTCTGCAAAAATGTTCATCTTAACAAGTCACTTCATCTTGTATTCAGTTTTGAAAAGAAAGAAAGGCACTCGTTTCCAACACAGTTCAGCCGGTTGAAAGAAACAGCCTTATTTACTTACAGTATTTGACGCTGTATTTCAAAAGCTGAGCAACAACTTGTTCTAAATGTCAAAACCATTTTAAAACTGATTCCAATATTCAAGCACCTTGTTAAAATGAGTCTTTGCAGCATCTGAAAAACGCAAAACCACCATCTGCTTCGGAGCGACACATCGTTTCACCGTCACCGACGAAACGCTGCCCTCGCACCACCGTCTGAAAAGGTGAGAAACTGAAAGAGAACCACGCCAACAGGCACGTGGACTTCAGCCTTCCCACATTAACTGTAAGAAGAAAAAAAAAAAAAATCCCCAAAACTTCACCAAAATAAAATAAATCAGCCCTTTTTGTTTGCAGAAAGCAGTAAAATGGAGAAACATTCTTCAGAGAGGCACTTGAACTCGACTCCCCGCCGGATACTCGCAGGTTGTTGATTACCGTTTGTCGTACTTCCTGGCTTCCTGCTACAAAGCGCCCGAGTTCCTTTAGTGAGTCATTGAGGGCTCGAGCGCTGCACTCAGGCTTCAAGGCTGACGGAGAACAAGGCGGATCTGTGACCTGCTCGTGCAGACGAAGATTAGCCACCGAACGCTAACGCTCGGTTCAAACTGTGGCGCCGGCGGGGGAGACGCACGCCCTGCTCCCACACGCCAGTGAAATGGGTGGTTTTTAGCTAAAGGTTTCTGCATTTTTATCTGCAGAAGTTTAGGACATTAGGGGTTCAACTGTGCCGCCGCGATAATGTCTGCCCGTCGAAGTTCTCAGCTGACGACAGCTTCATGAACAAAGTCTGTAAAGCCTGGAATTCTAGTTTATCTGTGGACCTCGACTTCATGGATCTGTTCTAAACGCCCACATGTACCCAGGGGCTTAGAGGGTAAGAGAGAGTCATTTTTTCTGGTGTTAGTTTTGCTCACCGACATGTTCCTGCCCCACCGAGTTGCTTTGAAAAGCTCAACAGCAACTTGCTTCTCCTCTGTGAACAGCCCAGTAACGGCCCGGCTAGCGTGGCAGCGGGAAGCTTTCTAGTCAGTAGCCCTCCGAGCGTTCACTACTGCACCGAGTGCGAAGACGGGCCGATTCATTTCACTGGTCCACTTTCCGGCGTGCCCGGGGCGTTAAGCCTCGCTGTCGGGTTTTTCCAGATCCGGTTTTAAATGTTTTGGGGATCAAAAATGATGCTGCCCCCCCCCCCCCCGAAACCTCTATTGTATTCGGGTGTCGGCAGAAACATCAGCAGTCAAGATCTCAAAATGTGTGTGTATGTATATGATGAATGAATGAGTTGGGTGTGATGTGGGTGAACTGACCCTTTAAAGAGGTTCAAGAGTCCCAGGTGGTCTACACAATGAGGCCTTTCGAACCGGACGACAATAGACTTTCGAAAGAAGTATTTATTCTGGCAGGAAAATGATCAAATATAAAACACAGATTCAGCCTCCACATGAACGGCTTCAGATACGCAGTAACAGAAGACGGGTCGGCGGCGAGCGCTGCTCTGAAGCCTCCTATAGCCGAATGGGCCGCTACGTATCTAAAACCTTCAATAAGTCAGGCGTGAATGGAGTGAAGCGTCTGCTCGCTGCTTGGACGGCGACATCTTTTACAACGTTTCTCTGCCAATCAGCGGGCGCGGCGGCCTTCTCCTCCCGTCACGCTCCCGTAAATGTGATGCTATCGTCTGTCGCCAAACACAACCCAGGCAGACTGCCCTGAAAGCCTTCTGCCCCCCCCCTTTATTTTCCTTCCTTGAGAATCTCTCCGTGTGTGGGAGCATCAATTAGAGCAGCCTCGAGAGCTCGGAGGAATCACCGCCGCTCTTTATCAAAACCGTCACAGCTGTCCGGGAGGCGTGGGGCGGGGGCTGGCGCCACTCGTAGAGACGAAAACGCCGGCTTCGCGGCTCCAAATTGTGCAAATAATCTCTTCCAGACACGTCTCCATAGAGGCAGCGGTTGCCATGGAAACCCATCCACCCTCCTCCACCGAAAGGGAAACTTTTCCATCAAGCCGAGCAGCACAAAGCACCAACCCCCGAGGCCAACCGTGATCTCCCAGTTAGGAGCGTGTTGGGGGTGTTGGGGGGTGTTAATAAGGGGGATGTAGCTCTGCGGTTAGTAGCGTTACACACTGGAGACCACTTACATGCGTTTTTCACAGGAGGTGCATGATCTGAAAGTAAACATGCCAGGTTACACGGACCAACGCTGCAGGAAGTGATGCAACACAGCAGCAACAGTGAAACAAGTGAGATGTGACAGACATGACAACACCTAATGAAACGGACGAGAGAATGAAAAGACCAATACTGCCGATACACATGATGATAACTGAGCTCCACCTGACTGCTACTAGTCCCAGTGACGCCGTCATTATCCTTCGATCTGACCTCTAGAGTGTTAGCGAGACGGGTTTGGTGTCAAAATGATGAAAAACAAAAGAGTGGAAATAAAAAATAAAGGTGATGTTTCGCCTTATTATACTACGGCAAACACTGGACATTGCAATTATGTTTCAAAAAGGCGGGAATATGTGAAGCGGCACGTTCCCGACAACGATCGGAGCGCTCACTGAACCCTTTGGAAGATTAGCCTGGTGGCGCTTTATATTTTTCTTTTTGTCAACGAAATCCCACGAAGAGACCACAACCAACAAGCCCTGTCTTGCCAAACGCCTTCATGACGTCGCAGCGGAAGCCTTCACCTTTGTCCCTAACCCCTGGCCGCTGTCCATCCTGTCTCTCTAAACTGTGGACTGTCACAGAGAGAAGGCGGCAACCTGAGCCGGTGACGCAATAACAGACTCAAACGAGAACTCAAAACCCGCCTATGATATCGCGTTGCTGCACGGCCACCTATTGGTGAAACGACGTCAAATTGTTCAGTTTCACTCCGGGTTAATATACGTGGACCGAACCAGCTACCATATTTTGGGAAGATGAGCGTGTCCGAGTTAAGAAGAACGAACGCACGCCTCCGCTAGAAGTGACGAGCGACGCGCGCTCGCCGTTTGCATCCGAGCGTCGTCTTCAAGCCGCTTCGCTCTAGAAATGTCTTGTCTGCATGTTGTGGTGGACACGACCACCGGGACAGGTCCTGAACAGGGACAGAACCAGCCCGCACAGGCGTCTCTCCGCAGCCGCGTTGTCTCCGTGTTGTGTGCTGGCTTTTCCTCTTCTGTTGGAATCTTCCCGCGCGTAAACTCTGACCAATCGAAAGGCAGATTAGGAAATACGCCGCGGCCAACGAGCGAGGTGGACGTTGCCATGTGACTGCAGTTTGGCTCGTTTCAAAGTGGTTCGGACCAAAGCGATCAGCGCGGCGTGGAGAGGAACCAAAGGAGCTGAAGAATGCTACAATGTGTAACAATGTGCCCTCGGCTCGGACCAGATGAACCCAACTAGGGGGGCGAAAGCAGCCTCTTCATTCCGTTTTTTTTTTTTTTTTTTAAGTAAAAGGAGGGAAAATTCAAGGGCTCAGCACGTCTCGCGCTGCAGGGCTGCGACTATTCTCAGCTTTAAACGCGTTTAAGACTTTAAAAAGGAAAACAGGTGGGAAGATATTTTTCTCTGTGATATTTCTGCCATTACAGACTTGCATCGGAGCCGCAGTGTGTGAGTTAACGGCACGGGCCAGATGTGCGCGGACGCACACAAAGACGACGCATGCGCCAGCCGCTGGTCATCCGCACCTGAGGGACGGGACCTCACGCAGTAACTGAACGCTGCTCACCGAGGTTTCTAACTGAAGCCCGCGCGGAGATGAAGGTCGACAAAAGGCACATCTCTCAACCCAATTTTGACTTTGTGGAGTCATTTTATCATGCTTTCATTTCATTTCCCCGTTAACGTCCCCCCCCCCCCCACACTTCATTCTTAACGTCTGTCTCGACAGCGGCACTATAAACTAAACTGTTCCCGATGCTAGCTGCGACGTCAGCGTTACATGTGACGAACAGCGTCCCGTTCCACAAGGACAGAGCTGCACGTGCGCACGCAGCGCGTTCAGCGTCTGATCTGGACGCACGTCAGAACCACGTTCGTCTCCGTCGTCCCGCAAACGAGACGTGGTCGTGTTCGCGGTCGTCCATTTTTCGAGGCTCTTTCAAGGATTTTCAGGCACTGGTTTTGGAGACACCAAAAGTCAAATGAATGCACGAACGAAGGAGTAGACGCCTGTGCTGGGAAAAGCATTAAGCTTCTCAATAGGAATGGCGCTCAAACAGCGGCTCGCTGTTGGAAAAGCACACTAACATCAAATGAAGATTGTTTTCTTAAAACGTGCTAATAAGAACTGCGAGTTTCCTGAACACACGCGCACACAAACCCGACGCCAACCCTTACAGCTCCTGGCAGTGCTGGAACGTCGTACCGTAGTCGGTGACGCACTTCGGCGCTCGCTGCTCCGACTCCGTGTTCCTTTTCTTGTTCTTTGACTTCCAGGCGTGGTACACTTTGAGCCGGCGGTGGAACTCCTCTCTGCAGGCGGCCAGCAGCTCGATGTCTGCAGGGGACAGATTTGGTAAAAAGGTCAACGTCTGTTCTGGTCAGACGGAATTTTTTTTCCCCCCAGTAAGTTTTTGTTTGTACTACTTCCGCCTGTCTGAGCCCTTTCGGCCACTTACCCATGGCCTTTGGCTTTCTACCTGCAGTTTCCAGTTAGCCAAAACTTGGCATTAAGGTGTTAAAACTGACCGTCGTGTCTCGTCTGATTATTAATAGCAGCAAGTTATTGGTTATTGTGAAAGTTAATCTACTAAATATCAGCCTCGCACCATTTTATTTACCTCCTAAACTCAAATATGTGAATATACACAGGTATTATTTTAGTACATCGTAACTTACATTCTTCTGTATTAGCCGAGATCGTTCCAAGTACCCCCGAGAGTACAAGTACTCCCCTGAAATATGTTTGTATGCTGTACCAATAAGACTTCTCTGCACTGGAACTAAGGGGCCTAGACCAAAGGCACGTGGGCAGGGGGCGTCCGCATACTTTTGGCTGTGTATGTTTGTTGATGATGAAGCCACAACGACAAACCGTTAAAGATCACACAACTGCTACAGACAGATATATTAAACCTTTGTTCATTTGCCCTCCGAACTGCCGGCGTTGATTAATATCTATACAAAAATCAATACAGTGTGTGTGTGTGTGTGTGTGAACGTGCACTCAACACACAATGACAAAGGACGCGTTACGCAGCATTAAGATAACACATTTCATCAGGATGATTCAGATAAATTACTTCAGTGGAAAAAAGAAAAAAAAACAAAACATTGCAATGAGATGCTTAATGCACACTAAGTGCTTAGGTAACGTCAGCTGAACAAAAATACTTTGGGAGGCAGACAAATGGTGAGGGGGGGGAAAAAAAACACAACGACTTCCATTTACTGTGGAGGGCTGAAATCACTGCGGCATAACCGAGGACGTGGCAGGTGTCAACGAGCCCTCGTCGCTCTGTTATGTTGGACTTGTTACTCTGCAGATCACCATGAGCGGCGGACGTGATCACATCCGTGTTTTCGCTCTCCTCCTCCGTCTGGGAGGCGAGGCGAGCGGCCTGTTAACAGCCAACCCAGTCATTTCCGTGCGTTTGCAGTATTATGAGGAGACAGCAGGAATGTGGCGGACGCTCTTCCCTTGGCTCTTTTCCTTACCTATGACGGTCCACTATCATCGAATCGTAATCGGCCCAAGGAGGCGGGAACATTGGCACTATCAGGGTGCAGCGTTGTTGACCTTTGACCTCCTTTATGTTGCCGAGCGACCAGCTAATCTGTTATTCTTCTGTTGTTTCCAGAGGTGGAAGAAGTATTTACGTCCTTTACTTAAGTAAAAAGTAGCTATAACACACCGACAATACTTCGCTACAAGTAAAACTCATGCATTTTAAAATGTTACTTAAAGCAGTAGTCTGAATGCTACAGCCAGCAGCTAGTTAGCTTAGCATAAAAACTGGAAATTGGGGGGGGGGGGGG
>CM022481.1:25655859-25666639 GCA_011952105.1 Coreoperca whiteheadi | reverse complement strand
TTTTGTTGTATTGCCCAGAACGGCTCTGCCAGATAGATTCATATTTGTGGCCTCTAAATAAACTGTGACCCCTGAACATAATATCGTTTCTCTGTCAGTCTTATTCTACTGGAGCGCTCAGATTAACATTTAAATGTTTTCAAATAATTCATTTTTAAACACTTTACATTAATATTCATTTGGCAAATTGACTCCGCGACCTTGGAATAAATGTACTGTACAAAACAACAACACCACTAAAATTTTAACTTTTACTGCCCTGGAGAAGATCGCCATCTACTTCAAAAAAGCAAAACAAAAGCCAGCGTAGAGGTTAGGTAGTTCGCAGCAGCCTGATACGGTATCATGAGACTATCTGGTATTGTCCCGTTCTGTTTGACAAAAGCAACACACAGGGAACCACTGTGGTATCATCATGATGGGTTCTGTTAAAAGGGTTGTACTCCGTTCTGCTCGACCAGCAATTCACTCCCACATGAGAGAAGTGGTCATAAAAGGAGGCACAGAGTTTACAGAAATAAAAGTACGTGGTGTGGAAAGTGAGCTGCGGCACACACTCCTGTCAAAGCTGTCCATTTTGGTGGAAATCAGGCTAAATTACTCTGCAGCTTAGCTTTTTTCAGAGCAATAAAAAACAAAGTCTGGGGCTCTAAAAGGAACAGTCAACTGGTTCATCCTCTGTGAGTCTGATCGGTAGTGATCAGCATGAATGTGCTCAGTAGTTTGCAGCGATACCTTTGGCCCGACGGTGGTGGTTGAAAAAAAGGCACCAAAGCCACATGAATTCATCCTCTCAAGATCAAGAGCATACATGGCATGGTCATCAGTGGTCACTCAAACTAAACCAGTTCGTCCTCTGGGGAGCAGGAGTGTGATCAGCATGTTTCATAGCAATCTTCCTGTTATAATACGAGATATCTGATGGCTTGTGTACAGAGTTGACATTTTCACGTGAGGCTGGGGCTAGAGTGAAGTTAATGAGTGGCCCAAAATCAAAAGGGTTCGTCGTCTGGGGAGCACGAATTTGCTCAGTAAAACTAGTGGCCTTTCATGCCCATTAGATTTCGATATTTAAAATGTCACGATCCAGTGTTCTTAACAAGGGAAGGTTTCGAGCTGATCAAAGCACTGGTGTATAGGTCGTGGGATCATTCAAATCAAACTGGTTCATCCTCTGGGGATCAACAATGTGCACAGCAACATAGATGAGATTACTAACAAATCAAGAGGGCAACGTTTACATTTTGACCAAAGGCTGGGGCTGCAGGAAAGGTGCGAGGATTCACCCTCTGGGGACCATGAATACTCACAACAAATTAATAGAAACATTATCATATTGAACTATTAGTTTGAGATACTTTGGCGTGGGGACATTTTGGAAGTTCAGGACGTCAGCGAAAATGTTTGAAATCATCCTCTGGGGACCATGAACATCCAAGGCAATCTGGCCAGTAGTTGCTGAGATTTCTCCCTCTGGATCACAGTGTTAAAGCGGGATGAGACACAAAACACCTCTGTGATGTTCAGACCTGTTTCTAGCGCGACAACAACTGAGCCGGAGTGCGAGACCTATTTTTATTTGCTGCGGTACTTTGAAGGCTCTCTGTCGCAGGGTTTTCCAGCGCCTGTACCTGTTCTGGACTGCTTTGGGATAGATGTCAGCGTCGCCCTGCGGAATATGCTGCAGTGTGTCAACATGCCGATGGCACGCTTGTTGCGGTGGCGAATGAAACCGCGACACTCACCGCATGAGGTATTGATGGCGTCCCGCAGCTCAGCGTACTTCCACTTGCTCAGCTCGTACTTCTTGGCCCCGGCAGCCGCCTTGGAGGCCTGGACCTGTGGACCTCTGATATAGGAAACAGACAAGGAGGACGCAGGAAGTCAGCAACAGGGACTCCCAGCGGTGAACTGTGGGATCCCGGCAGCAGGGAACGCATGTGGAGATCAGAGGGCGGCGTTATTCGCTTCATTGTGAACTCGGTCCAAAAAGGATTTGCAAGAAACTTAATAAGCGTTAAAGTGGAACAAGATGGGTGGAGTTTACAGAGTGTGTCATATATACCTACAAGTAAATCTAATAATACTGTGATGCGATTTGCTAAAATTGATGGCCATCGCTGTTTGTCCCCATAAGTTTGACACCCACTGACTCCAACAAATACTATTAATCCCAGGTTCCAGTTGTAGCCGGTATTTTCCAATTTTTACTCCCTTTGCCGCCCTTCAGAGTTAGCTTCAGTAACATTAGCGTTCATGGCTCAGCATATCCTCTTTTAGAGGTCCTCCTCCATCAGTCTTTTTAAAAAAGTACAAACGACACATTTTCAGAGCGAGACAGGTGAGATAAAAGACTAAGAATCGTGGTACAGGTTGTTGATTACTGCTGATTAACAATTAGCTGTGTGGTCGTGTACACTCAAAATATCCCAGAGCGCGAACAGAAAACCCCAGAACATCTTTTTAGACAGACTGATGAAAGAAACCCTAAAATAACAGGACGCACCGTAAAAGACTAACTTACAGGATCATTTGGATACTTTCGTAGGTTTAGCCATCTGTTGTCACTGAGTTTATTGCTGAAGTCTGGGAACACAGCTAAAGAGAAGTCCGTCAGACGATCAGACAGGTGATCCAGAGTATCTAAACCACTTTATTGGGAGGTTCAAACTGAAAGTGAGCACCCCTGAATCCCTCATTGCACAGAAAGACGGTGTGTGTGGTCAGAGTTGAAGCAGGACGTGGGCCCGTAACCTGTGACCGAGGTTTACGTCCGTCACCGTTCACCGACCCACCCTCCGCCAGTTTGGATCATAATTGCATCACTCGTTTGTTTCCGACCCGTCTGATCGTCTGACTGTGTTTCTTGACCCCATTACGTCGATTTTTTTGCTAATGTTGCCGCTTAAAAAGAGGTCAGAAGTTCCTTTGGTGAGGCTGGTGTGATCTTAAACCAACAGGGCGGTGGACAAACTAAGTTTTTCTTCGAAACGTTTCCTTTGGATAAGGTTTGGGGACCTGAGAAGGCTAACTGTTTCATAAAAAGCAAAGGTCAGAGAAAACGTCTTAACCGTGATGTCACCGCGTTCTCAGCTATTAACTTGGTCGTTATTACCACTAGAACAGATGGCGGGAACCACAAGGCGAAAAACAGGTGAGACGGCGTCAGCCTTTGAGAAGGCCGAGATACAACTCGCTGCGTGAAAGACAAAATGTTTGGGAAGACGTAGGCTGAAGAGGCAGCTACGGCGAACAGAGGCCTGACGCCGGACATCTGAGGCCGTCACATTCACCCTTTACGTGACTGACATCACTTATGTGGTGCTGAGGAGGGCTAATGGGCAGTTCAGAAACTACCTGAGTCACGCTGCACGGTAAACTCCACCCACCTGAAAGTCATCAGAGCAACAGGAACAAGAATCACAGATTGGATACAGGAAAGAGGAGGACTGCTACCATAGAGGGTCTGAGAATGACATCATTAAAATGCATGCTGTTATGACGGCGTGGCGTTGCCGGAGTGGAGCGGCAGCGCACCGCGGTAAATTATAGATGACCGCTTGACAGTATAAAGTGAACAGCTCCTCTCCAGCTGCCGGCATGCTGCTCCGTGGTGCTGCTGACAGGCCTGATTAGTCAGTGACCCGGTTTTGCCCTATTTAGAACGCCGGGAAGTTGGAGGCGGGACCCTGCTGGTCCTCTAATCCTATTGGGTGGCTCTGGGTTTCATGATTAGCGGGAGCTGGCCTCGGACCCGGGCCACTGCGGGACTGGGCTAAGCGGCTGAGCGCTGCGGTCGCCCTCTGCTCCCGCTTCCTGTCGCCGTGTGTTTGTGGCGTAGTGAGAGGCGGCCTGAGCCAATTAGCTCGGGGGGGGGCTGGCAGGACTTCAACTGACATCACTCATTCACACTAATGCCGAGAGCGTCACGAGTGGAAAATACCAATGAGCTGCAGTGATCTGATGAGAAGGTGCACAGTCGCTCACTGCAGGCGGCGCGCAGGTTAGCGTTCACCTGTCGAGGCCATCGGCGGTCAAAGGTGAGAAACCTCGCAGCTCGACCAGACAAACAGGAGGTGACCTTACCGGAAAGATTCTCACTGTAGTTTAACGGGTGAGAAGATTTACCTCGAAGCTGCACCTTCCTAGAACTGCACCCAACACCCAAACGTGGGCTCCAGAAGCGCTTCCGGCGTTCGACGCGCTGTAACCCGCCATCAGCGCTGACTGTATTGTGCCACCGGGGGGCTGTTAGAGGCTCGTTTACAGCAGGAAGAAGCGTTCAACCAACGTCCTCACACTTTCAAGGGGCATCAGTCGAAGAACACAAACATTTACACCTCAAACTCTTCATATCCGTGGATTTAGCTCAAGATTAAGCGTAACAGTCGAAGTTGGGAAGTCTACTTTGGGATGTGCTGCGTTGCCTAGATACGAGCGACAGCGCCTCGCATGGAGCTGCTGTGTCCTCCTCCTGGGCCGTCCTCTGCACTCATGTTTTACTGCCTACATTTGGTCATTATGACTGTAGAGCTTCTGTTGTGAATCCTAGGGGGGGGATCCCTCCTCTGCTGCTCTTCCTCAGGTTTCTCTCACCTGTTCCCTGTTAAACGGGTTTATTTGGGTCGTTGTTTCCTTATTCCACTCGAGGGTCTGAGGACAGAGGGGGTCGTATGTTACAGATGGTAAAGCCCTTTGAGGCAGATTGTGATGTGATGTGTTCTCCCAAGGACTAAAATTGGTGCCGCATCTTTCTATGCCCTATCGATAAATACTGATCAGGCTTTTCAAGGTGCACCACTCCTGTAACTTCACCATTGCGGTAAATAACATACCTTTGTTCACATTACTTGCAAAGTTGTTTGTATTTTTTTACTGCATTTCGACAACAACAAAGTGGAAAAATATGTCAAATCACCTCTTAACTTTGCTGCAATTTGAACGCGTTTAGTTAAAGATTGCACATTTTTAATCTCTAAGATTCTCAACAGGCTGGAGTTGCAGACTTAAAACCAGGTGAGGTTTGCGTTCAGACCCAGGAGCAGCTAAGAGGAGGAGGAGGATGGCAACATTTTAAGTGCTAGCGGGTAACTTCACCCTGCAGGCCGACCGCTGCACTGAGAGGAGAAATTAGAAAAGATGTGCAGCAGAAAAAGGTTCAAGATCAACAATAAAACAATCAGTAACCTGCAGTGGACGTTTAATGTTATTGACTTAACCCCGTTAATCAGAACACCTGAATTAGATTTTGATCATCAACAAAATCGACTGGACTCTTTAAAGAGGATTTCTGCATCACATGGTCTTGTTTTAATCACAAATTTGGTCAATTTGGAAAAAGAAAAAAATCAATCAATCAATCAATCAAGCGTACTGATTGTACTGAGGTTTTCAGAACGAGTTCTACCCACCGAGCCAGAAGTTCGGTCATTTCCTTCGCCATCTCTTCCCTAAAAAAGCGGCCCCGGTTTAGAAAAGTTAGTATATTTTTCGGTTGTGGTGTTTCTTTTCCAGGCAAATCTACAAAGTACTGACTGCAACAGAAATACTCATGAACACTCTAAATAACCAACTAACACGAGGAACAAGGAGGCAGAGTGAGGGGTTTGAAGAAAAAGAGGGTGACATATGGAAAAGAAGGAATACAAAGCGTGGAAAAAAACAGGAAACAAGGCAGTGCAAACACATGACGACGAGAAGCAACTCCTAGACATGTAATTTATGTGCTAATTTACGACAGAAAATATGTTTTTGGAAAGATGTAAATCCACTCAAATTGTTTTTAATAAAGTTATGAAATGTTTTTATGAACAAATGACATTTTCTTTCCTTTGACAGCAGCTGGAGGAAACTGAACGTTTCCATGGTTACGTTTAGGCCACGAAAACACTTTGGTTCGGGGGAAAGATTGTGGTTTTGGTTAAAAATTTGAAAAAGTCAGAGATGACTCGAGACAGGACGGCTTTTTTATTTTTCATTTAGATTGAACCAAAACCACAATCTTGTGTTTCAGTGGCCGAAGCATTAACAAGTGGGACGGCAAATGTCCTCCATTACAAGTAAAAATCCGGCACTCAAAGCTTTAAGTAAATGTACAGAAGCATTAACAGTTAGGGTTCAATATATATATTCTGGTATTAGGTAAACAGCATTTTAATGTCGGAGACGGTCGGGGTGGATTAACCATTTACTGTTGGGATGTTTATGGATGTTGTAGGTTACATCCCGTCTTCCAAATTGATCACATCATCTGTTATGAATTGGCGCACTATAAATAAAACTGAATGGCGACATATGTAGATAATCTGGAAAGAAGCTCATAAGCCTTAAAAAGAAATAACTGAGTAAACGTACCCGGACACGCAGAAGAAGATGGATGGATGGATGGATTTACAGTTGTGCTACTTGCCTCATCCCCACAGTTGTCTTTTAACGTCTAGATTTTCAGTCAGTTTGCAGGAAAATGCCGCAGTTTGTAACGATTAACTTAGATAAGAGCACTGCAATGGGAAGGGGGGGGGGGCATTTTATAGAAGAAGAGGAGTGCAGATTGGAACCACCTGGTGCTGCGATGCACCACTCCAGCACCCTCAAAGTGTGTAATAGTGTAATGTGGCCACTACTACAGCTGACTCATGACGTGAAGCACCTAGTTCAACTTTCACAGTGGCTTTGGATGTGGGTCGCGCCAGGCGAAGCGCAGCGAGAGGCGCGAGGGAGGCTGCCGGGGGCCGAGGCCTGCGAGCCGACGCTCTGCCGCGAGAGCCGAAGCGGGCGCCTGCAGCCGCTCAGAGTGCTGTAGCACTTCAGGCGGCGTCGCTGAACTGGTTCAGCCTCTCGCCGCTCGTGTTCCCGAGCAGAGCAGATGGCGAAAAACCACCGCAGACGACGGGGGAGTGCATCTGATTTACGCAGCCTCTCTAAAGAAACCTTTAGAAAAGAAAAAAACACAAGTCCTGCAGCTCTACATCTAGCGTCGCACGGTGTTTGGTGTACTGGTGTCGAGGGGAAACCTACATGGTCAAGCTCTTGAGCTTCGGGGCTCCAGCGGCGCTGTAAACAGAGGATTATAGGATTATAAGACAGAGCAATGTAACAAACCAATCAAGAGAAGGAAAGGTGATTCCGTTCCCCTGCGTCTCATCTCTTCCAAGCTCTGATCAAGAGGATACGGCCCGGCTTTATCAAACTGCTGCGCGTCACATTTTGGACGTCAGTGAAAGAATTAAATAAACCTAATAATTTATCATTAAATCTCTTCTGTTGGTTAAAATTGGCGTCTCTGGGTCTTACAGTGCCTGATGATCATGTTGGTCTGTTTGTACAAAGTACTATTGTCTTATCCAATATATATATATAATATATATTTATTTCAGAGTATTGTAGATTTCTAGCATACAAAGAGCAACTGCTGCCATTAGCTGCGGACACGCTTTGATAGGCTGCTGCACTCCTTAGATGCACACTCTGACGAGCCCTGATGACAACTCTAAAGCTTCATTTCTTTTGTTTGAAACCTTTAACCAGTTCTCCGGTGTACTGCCTCAACCAGCAGCAGACTTCCCTCCCTGCTCTAGTTTGGTTCTCTTATTTACTTTCTACCACTTTGGCCAATTTCCTATAATTTTATACCTATTAATATGGTCGGAGGCTGCTTATTCGCGTTATTTTGCCACAAAATGAACCATTTTTTTCCCCTTAAATTATACAGGATTTAGCCGAGTATTATATCACACGCAGAAGGTTTAAAGGGTAGACAGATGTGTTTTTCTTCACTATTGTGAAATGACATTTCCACTCCTCACTGAACCCTTTAGAGCAGTTTGATAAATCCGGGCCGGGACCACATTGCTGGGGGGTGACAATCACGTTGGTGCTGCGATTAAAACTGGTGATAATTACTTTGGTCAAAAAAAACCTCCTCCTATTCTATCAAAGTAAAAAATAAAAAGTGCCTTCTATTAAACTGGTGCGACTGTTAGTTGCAATCAGCATCTCATTGTTAGAGAACGGGGGGCTGGAAAAGGGGGGGGGGGCTGTGCTCGGCTGGCAGATTGTTACAGCATGCGGGGGTGGGTTATGGATTGAAAGGTCAAGGGCAGGTGGGATTAGGGATTAAATTAAAAAAGGGTGAAATCGCCGGGTCTTACGCTGCTCTCTCTGGGGACGATGGAACTGAGGAGCCGTTACTGAGAGGGGAACAAAAACAGAAAACAAAGAAGAAGAAAAATGGTTAAACACAGGATCGAAAGGAGGCGATGGTTTCCCCCGGGACGGCAGGGCAAAACTAATCTGAGACGGACTTACACAACAGTTTCTGTCCCGCAGGAAGCGGGTTTGGAAAAGAGCAAATAGTCAAACAGAAACTTCCAGGCTACAACATGTCAAACGGTCAAACTGAGAAACAGGAAGTCTGACCTTTCTTGCTGCTGACATGCTGTGATGGGTTATCAATGGTGGCTTTGGGCTTCAGGATCATAAGACATTCAGCGATTCTACAGCAACGAATGTTGAACCCACACTGAACATACTGTGGGGAAAGCGTCATATCATCTTCCTTTGCAATAACGAGTTGGTCCCGTCAGTGTCCCGTGAAACCGAGGACAACCAGAAACCCTATCGCACTTCATCCCGGACTGCGAGAGGACGGAGAGGTGCATTTAGTGACGCGACTTTAGTGGTTTCCCAACCTTAAACTGAGGCTCCTCGGGCTGGGTGCCATCTGTATCTCACGTCATACCTGAGTGGCCGCACCGATAACCAAAATAGTACTTCTTTCGATGCCGTACCTTGAATAATACACATTTTTAACATTTGACAAAAAGGAGCCGAAATTAAAATGTCGTCCAAGAACCTAAGAACCTTGTCTTTTAGTCAGATCGAATTATAAAGCGAACAAGGTTAACAACCTGACCGGACGTTGGACTTCCGCCTGCCTCTGATGCTCAGATGCGTCTCACTTGGTACCGAGGAAGAACTGAGCTTTGACACCCAGCTCCTAAAGCAACGTGTGAGCACAACCCAAAGTAAGCTCCAGGATCTCGTACGCTGGGGACTAAAGCAGAACCTGTGGCCACCTGTTCAGTTCCGGGTCGTTAGGTTCCTGCTGAGTGGACGGGCCTCTTGGGAACCACCAACCTATTGCTTTGTTCTCATCACTAGGACTTCATTGGCTGACGGTTGGGTGCAACAGAGGGTTACGGGGTCCCCCAGACCTCCTTGAGCTTTTCGGAGACAAAGTCTCTCTGCCTAAAACGATCCTCCTCCTCCTCCTCCCTACGACGCCCTCGATGCCGTGGTATCAAAACACATCAAAGTAAAGGCAAACACAAGCCAGCGGTGGTGATGTCACAGCGGGACACCGACACGGCAGCTGTGCTGGCTACCTGCGCAGGCCCGAGTCGCTCTGCACCTCCTCGGGGATGAGCTCGGCCTCGCTCTGGGCGATCCTCAGCGCCAGCTCCCGGTCCCTCCTCTCCTGCTCCAGGATGGCCTGCCGAGCGGCGTCCTCCTCCCGCTCCGCCTGCAGCTGCACCTCCATCTCCACCTGAACACACACACACCAAGTATTTCCCCATTTCTGCCTGTGCGCCGTGAGAACTGATTAATTCGTCCCCCCCTCCAGCTGGAGCGTCTGCGCTGCTGTTAACATATGTTCATGGGTAGAAGTGTTGGAGTTAACTGCCAGTTACGTTCTTGACTCCTCAGAGTCTGCTACCATCTGCAGGTGCAAAGTATCTGCCAGATTCACTTCAGCAGGGCCGGCGCCTCACGCTGCGTTCCCTTCAAAGTCATTTCCACGTGTGTATATGTGACCTGCAGATATCTGTAATGCCTCTCTAACTGTACCGCCTCTGAGCTTAATGTGAACACAGCGGAAAGCAGCAACACCGTGGGCCTTACAAGAGAAGGGGATGCTCATTCTAATGACAGTCGTTCTGGGTTTTGGGGCCCTCGGAGAATTAGCATCATTAGCATAGCATGAACGTCAGCCAAGCGCTGGTCCTGGGGGCTTGACAGTGGTCAGAGCTGCTGAGCTTCACGAGGCAAAGCTGCGCAGTTTAAATCCACGCGTGTGGGCCAACATTTACGACTTTGTTGTGGTTGATTATTTCAATCAACTGTAGCCGCATACTTGTTCACGTAAACTCTGAAGGAGAGAACATAAAGCCTCTCAAGTGTGAGTCCGTTTTATATCACAGTGAACTGAATCTCTTTGGTTCTAGACTGTTGATCTGACAAAACAAGCAGTTTGAAGACGTCTCTTTGGACTATGTCGGACATTTTTCACTATTGTCTCTTATAGATTGGGGCGGCCGTGGCTCGGTGGCAGAGCGGTCGTCCACCAATCGGAAGGTCGGCGGCTCGATCCCAGGCTCCCCCCAGGCACGTGTCGAAGCATCCTTGAGCAAGATACTGAAGCCCAAAAATTGCTCCTGAAGCTGCGCCTTCGGCGTGTGAGCGTGTAAGTCGCTTTGGATAAAAGCGTCTGCTAAATGACTAAACGTAAATGTAGATTGATCCATATTGTAAATAATCATAGATAAACTCTGCTACTGAAGACAAAGACTCGCGTTGTGTTCATACATGTGAACAAAAAGAAACAAGGACCGGCGGACACAGAAACCTGTTGGTATTCAGAGAGGCAGAAGACGCGATGCGGCGGCATCAACACGCAGACGCCCTTCAACCCTCCTGCAAACGGAGCAGCAGCCAGGGGGGGGGGGGGGGGGGGTAAACTTCATCCCCTCTGTCCCGCTCATTAAAGGAGGGGGGGGGG
>CM022481.1:25618139-25655834 GCA_011952105.1 Coreoperca whiteheadi | reverse complement strand
AGAAGTGGGGGGGAGGGGGGGGGGGAGCGGGGGGGTGCCGGGGCCCCCCGCCGCCCGCCCCCCGCCCACCCCGTGGGGGGGGGGGGGGGGGGGGGGGGGGGGGGGGGGGGGGGTTAAACTTCATCGCCTCTGTCCTGCTCATTAAAGGAGGGAGGTGGGACGCGAGCAAAGGGATGATGAACTGGATGATTAATGCTCCTGTTTCCATGAAACAGCGTCTCCTTGACCGACTCAGGAAGGGCACGAGGAGCTGCAGGTTCTTTTAGCTCATCACCTGAAGTCCATCTTGAAGCAGTGAGGAAAATAGACTAACATTCCCAACACCTTTTCTTTTCTTGATTATAGCGTTTCTGTTCTTAGTCCTCAACAGGTAACAATCAAAGACCCACGATGGCCACACCTCAGAGCCGTGTTTCAGATACCTATTCTACAGTAAATAGTTTGGGGTGAACTTTTAACAATTGCTGATTTATTTCTTTTAGCCATCTGGTGAAGATTTGGAGTGATCTTCCCTTTCACAACATTTAAAATGTACTAAGCGTTTGCTTGCTGCTCATGCGCTGACCTTTGCAGGCTGTTCGTTCTAAATATTGACTTCATCGAGTCAGCAGACCAGGGCTGTGTTCTTAATGCTAAATGCTATAGTGACATACTTTAGGGAGTGGGTTTCATCAGTAACCGATACTAAATGATCGATTTGCTGTAACATTTCACTCCTATAACACTGAGACTCGCGAGGGACAGTCTTCGCAGCAGAGATATCGTCCGTTCTTATCCCGCACACATTCTTCTTGCTTATCAAAACCTTGGGCCTACATTTATCAGACCTCACACTGCTCCCTCTGGAGACGCTGAGGGCTTCACGCTACTTTTAAAAAAAATAAAAAACGTACGCAGTAAAACCCGTGACTTGCAACGTGCGATAACGTCCTTTCGTGCTCACTTTGACATGTGTCCCTAATAAAAACAAAACAGCACACTCTCGACCCCCCCCCGTGACTCACAAGTTTATCTGCAATCCGGAGGCGACAATCGTTTGTGAAGCATCTGCGTGTCAGAGCAGCGCTCGCTAATCGCTACTGTGAAACAAGTTCCCGGGCTGATAGTGTTACTATCGCGGATCAGGGGCAGCCACTACCCGTGATGGATCAGCTGATGCAGCAGCAGAGTCTTTGTTGCACTGAATGCATTTTTAGGCTGATGGTTTATAATCACAGTGAAGAGTTAGAGATACGAGCTTCGGTTTTACACCGACGAGCACAAATGTCGCTTCCAAATGCGACATTTTGGATCAAATCTATGAATGCATGGATAAAGAGAGAAATAAAACCTAAGTTTCAAAGTGTGACTAATGTTCCCTCTTCTCCTTAAATCCAGAGGCCTGCTAGGGTCTGCACAGGCAGCCATGACTATGTAGAGGAGAGGAAACGTGTGTTGGAATAAATGCACATAGTTTTCCCATATTTACTCTTTTATGTCTTTTCCATAACTAATGTGTGCATGTAGTCTTTGTGTGTGAAGTTGCTTTCAGATGGCGGACGGAGTGTCTGCATTACAGCAGGCGTGGGAGAATCTTTCCAAAACAGGAGCTGCGCTCTCAGCACAAGGAGCTACTCCCAGAGATAACCGCACGGAAAACAGAGCATGTTCAAGGACAACTGAATTCCTGAGAATGATGTAGCGCCACATTTCTCACGTAGCTGCTGTGCGCTCCCCCTTCCCTCAGAGCAGCCACGTGCATGGAACCAGGGCCACTTAAATTCTAATGAATGGGAGGAGGCGGTGACTTAGACCTGACAACGTGCTGAGAAGCCCAACAACTCCGAGCTGGTGGAAGTTGCAGGAGATTTGTGGGTAACCCAGCCTGGGGCTCCGGGGCCCCCGGCCGGCAGCTTTGATCTGAACGGCTGCCGCCCGCCGCTAAAATCTGCACCTGATCTGGGCCGGGTCGACGCCCCGGGGAAACCACCGGAACCTGCCGCCACGGCAACAGATGGGCCGGGCGGAGACATGCTGGATGATGAACATAAAACCCAGGGAACCGTAAAAGGCGCCATCTCTCTCACACAAAGCCGTGTGCTGGCGTCTGTAGACCAGCAACACCGACGTCAGCGACCGCCACTGTGTTCGGGCTGCAGGCAGAAATGTTAAAATCATAAATAAAACACCAAGACTATCTGCGTGGAGAGAGACCACTAGAGGTTCGGAGAGAAAGGGTTCTCTGAACACACGCGGATACCCTGCGCATCTGTGCGTCGATCGACACGAAGCCGTTCCGACACGATGTCTTGCGTGGACTCGCTCGTTGTCGCGCACCCTGAGCCAGTTTGTGACAGACGTGAGATTATTTCAACCAGTTTGACATGAAAATCAATTCGATTCATGCGTTTTCTAGACTTCTTGTCTTGTAAGAAAATCAGGGTTTTAGGGCTCGAATTGTAGAAAGAGTGACTTGAGAAGATCAAATTCTTGCAGTCTATATTCATTACGGGCTCTCTCGTGCTTTATCTTTACTTAGACCTAAAACCAATCCTTACTCCGATTTAATCCTAAACATTGATCCAGACCCCAAAGTGACCGAGAAACTATCAATTCATCATCCGCAGAACGTCACCTCTTTGCAGGCATGACACTTGAAGCGCTCCTCGCAAAGGCAGCATAACAAGGCACTCACACAGACGCCCAATGACAGCGAAGGGCCATTAGAGAGCGTGATGGAGAGAGATAAAGCGAGGCCACGTTCCCGCCAGAACAGCCACAAATGGATGAGAGAAAAGTAGAGCTGCAGGGGAGGGATTTCAGGGCTGCGAGGCCGGGAACACAAACTCAGGGAAACCGCGACAACTGTCCTACTGCAGTGACCCCAAGTCCCGCTGGTGGAGGTAACTAATGTTACCTGCAGTGGTGGAAGAAGTATTCAGACCTTTCACGCGTCAAGCAAACGTAGCAACACCACAATTTAGAAATGCTCATTTACAAGTGAAAGTCCTGCATTCCAAACCGTACTTATGTAAAAGTATTTTCAGCATTCATTACGCACTAAAATGGGCTCCGTCAGTGTGAGCAGAGTAAAATATTGTAGCCGACTGAGGTGGAGCTAATGTTCCTCATTTTATATTCTTTCAGTTGCTCAATTTACTGTAAGACGATGCATTGTATTTTAAAAGGACCGTTCTAGGTTTTTAATATCCTAATCTGCAAAGTGACGAGATAAATGTAGTGGAGTAAAACGCGCAATATGTCCGCCTGAAATGTGGTGGCGTACAAGTATAAAGTAGCACAAAATTAAAACACATATTAATACATAGATTCGTCGTTATTTGGACTGCCGTGAAACACGGGGGCAGTGATTATATTCTGCACACTGAGGTGTTGGAGCTCTGCGTGAAACTCCTGAAAAAAGGTCCAGTGTGCAACATTCAGGAGGAGCTGTGGGCAGAAATGGAATATGGTATTCACAAGTGTGTTTTCCTTAGTGTTTAATCACCGGTAAATATGAAGCCTTGTGTTTTCGTGACCTTAGAGGAGCCCCTTAGAGCTACGGAGGGAGCGGGTCCCCTTCCAGGGAAGTCGCCATGTTGCACCAGCATGTTACTACGGTAGCCCAGAACGGACAAACCGAACGCTGGCTCTACGGAGGGCCGTGGTTCCGGCTACGCGCTTGGAAGGGGAGGGTGAGGCGAGCGGTGCTCAGAGGGCTGCACACTGCCATTTCACCACTAGATGCCACTAAAACCTTCACACTGGACTTATCACAATACTTACTTAATATTTCCTTAATTACACAATTTGTACTTAATTTACTTTTACTCCTTATTGTGATTCTACTACTTCAGTCTGCTCTGTATTTATGACACATAATTCATGTCTGTTTGTCCTGGAAGAGGTTTGTTTCTTATCTTTATCCCCATTTAATTATTATTGTTTAGTACAGTTCCCCTCTGAATGGAGGCTCTAAGGATAGAGGGTGGTGCTGTACAGAGCGTAAAGCTCTCTGAGGGAATGGTGTTATTTTGGGCCGATTAGCCTGATTTTCGGCGTAACTGAACACAACGTGTGTTTTTATGATGAGGCTATTGTGGCTGATCAGGACGAGCAGTATGAAAGGGCTTGGATTTAGAAACACAGCAGGAGACTGATCCATCTATTGTACGTGATTTCAAAAACGCACGCAACTTCAAAAAATAAAATAAAACAACAGACGATTGATGCAGGTGTACATGAAGACGCAACCACTTCCCTCTAGTGGTTTTTATCCACGGGGACTGTTTTGGTTTTATTTGTCCATCTTTTGAGATCTCTGCCTCCACTCAAAGTGGAGCGAAAGTTGATGAAGTTTGTAACAGCATACTTACATAGAGTCCTCAAAAAAAATGCCAACATGGAATGTTAGATATTAAATAATTGTATAATTTAATCTGAGCAGCCTCTCTCACCTTTCCTGTCACTACCAAAGCCTTGTTCTATGGCGCGACGGCTCATCCCGGCCGCACACAGCTGATGCCACCTCTTGGTGAGCGTGCAGAGAAACCCTTTCCCAAAATGGTAATCGCAAGCGGATGGAAATGTGAATTATGAATGTAAATTAATGTTTTCTTTAGCCCCAAGAGTCGGTGTTTTCCCCAACACTCAACAACCTGCGGTAAATTAACTTTTAATGCCAAACGAACAGCAGCGTTCCGAACTCTTACTGTAACGAATGACCGATGCACTAGAAACGTAGTGGTTTAGGTTTAGAAGCGAGTCATCTCTGTTTGTCGGTTACTTTGCACCTTCGTACTAAACCGAGTCTCCCAAATCCACCCAGCGACGCAAACAGCTGCTGGGCTAAAACCCCAAAAGGCCAACAGAGGGCTCCGGTCTGCAGGACGCCCGGAGCGACCGACCCAACACCCACCTGAATCCTCCGCTCCTCCTCCTCCCTCTTCTTCCTCTCCTCCTCTTCCTGCTTCCTCTTCAGCTCCATCTCTGCTTTCCTGGTGGAGGGAACAGGGAGCGAGACACAGGAGAGATGGGGGGGGGGGCGGAAAGATGGAAGGACACGGTTACATTAATGAGGTGAATATAGCGCCGCTTCCTAATTGATGCTTCTTCTCTAACTGGAAAAGTGCACGACTCAGCGTTTCTCCGTTAGCAGTATATAGATGAGCGTTTCAGCCAAAGAACGTGAGTTTAAGCCGCAGTTTAAAATATAAAAAACAAACAAACCTAGAAAGCCGGTCACCTAACACCAGCTTTCTTGCTAAGAGAATGGATCTTGTTTAATTTTTCTTAACTTAATTTGGAAATAGATCTTTAATTCAGTTATTTTCTTGATTATTTGACTAATCGTTCGGTCCAAAGATGGGGGGCGGGGGGGGGGTGATGTTTAAGGTGATGCCATCAGTTTGCTTATTTCGTGCAACCAATAATCCAAAACCCAAAGACATTCAGTTTATTTGCACGTGGAATAAATTAAAGCTGAAAATGATCGCCATTACGAAGCTTGATTAAAAGAATATTTGGCCTTTTTGAAGTGACAAGCGGCTAATCGATTATTGAAACGGCTGCAGATGTCCTGATCGTTTGAGCTTCACTCGGATGGATTTGCTGCTAAATCGTACGGAAGAGAAATATTCTCCTGTGTGTGCGTTTCAGTTGCTCTTAAACGGTTATTTGTTTTCTTGCTCTTTGCCGCTTTATTTTCGTCGCGCTCTCACAGGAAAACTATGGAGAGCGCCACAGCGCCGACACTTGCACTCCTCACTGCCGACTGCTCGCACTCTCTCCGGTCACCTCGGGAAGCGGAGGTTATTCTGCGGCAGCACTCGCAGGACGCTGCTCTAAATAGAACCATCAGCCAAATGCCTAAAAGAAAGAAAAGCACCCAACTCTGTAGTCACAACGTGTGAGCAATTTAAAGCACCACAAGTGGAGTCTGCTGGGAGAAATTTCCATCGACAGGCCGGCTTTAACACAATCCTTATAAATGATGTTTGGATTAAACCGGTGATGAAACGGGAAATCCAATAAAACAGGGTTTTTACAGGGTCAGTGACTTTATCAAGGCCTCGTAATGCAGCTCAGCGGGCTTTTCATGACCTTCAGTCTGTGCCCTTCAGGTGAATCTTGGGAGTTCATAACTTGCCGTAGGAGGAGGGTAAAGGGAAGGGAAAGTGGGCCATAAAATTTGGGCCGTCGCCTCTAATGTCTTATATTAGCGGGTAGTGGTTTGTGACGAACACAATGGCCCCCATCAGTCCCCCTAAAAGACTTTCCATACCATTGAAGGAGGGGAGGACTGCGGGGGTCAAACCCGAGTGAAGAATACGCCCGCCACAATCTGGGCAGGGAATTAAATTTCCTATGCAATCGCGCGCAGAGCCTGATGGATTCAAAACTGCACCGGCCATTTACGTGGTGTCATGTGGGGTGGGGGGGGGCTAGTAGAACAGAATACACAGATTGAAGCGGAAAGATTATCTCCATCTTCCTACAGCGCTGCACAAACATTAATGGATGTGGAATCTGTTTGGGGTTTATTTTTCAAACGCATCCGACCTCCCACGTCAATCTGGAAGATCCTCAATTCTCCACTAATAAAGACATCGACCTCTGTTCTTTAATGTGAGGATTGGACGTTGTTAGGACTTGTAAATATATATGTAATCAAAATATAAATCCTCTGCATTTAAAGAGAAACATTAAGGTGCGCCCACAAACTGAACTTGCCTCTCCTGGTCACCTGAAATGTTCATCTACAATCATTACAAGAAGGTTCAGTTCGTATCTCTTCTTCAGCTGAGGAATGGGAAACCAATTCCCAGAGATTCCTCCGTGTTACTTTATACCCGGCTCCTCTACATTGTTAAAATCTCATAATTAATTCCGATTTATCAACTTCTATTATTAACTCTTTTAAACTAAAACCAAGGGAGGATATATTACAGGACTGTTGTATGAGAATGCATTAGTTTTAGCTAGGTGTACCTAATAAACTGGCGACTGAGTGTATGTAAGAGTTTGTAATTAGTTTTATTTTTTTTTTTAAGATATTAATGTTAAAAAAAAGCTACTTGAATGTTTGAGGGTTTTGTTTGCTTGATTCACAGGTGTCTCAACATCCCATTTTTCACATTAATCTCCAATTTTACGGCTCCAGTAGCGAACCAAGTTAGCGGCGGGGTGACATCACAGACACTACGTCCATATTTTCCTACAGTGTACAATATTGTCCTTTCCTAAATGCCAGCGTTTATAGAGCAAATCAGGCCGAGACACGAACAACCGAAAACATCAGCCGTCCTTGACAAAAGGAGCTCCAGCAAATCCTGAATTCCATTAGATGGTAAAACTCTTTGACACTGCCATGCCAAAGTTACATCATTAAAAGGTGGCCTGATTTCTTTACCGACACTGTTTGTCTGTGTACATATATTTTCTCCGAACTCTGCGGCTTGTGACCCTGTGGCATCCTTGTTATTGTTCTCCTGTAATGGTGGACACTGGGGACTTGAAGCTTATTCCACTGCAGCACTCGCTGTAAATCACCCTATACAAGAGTGTCAGCTAAATGCAGAAAATGAAAAAAAGTAACAGCTCAGCCTGATAACACTTTATAGCTCCTATAAAAATAAATCCTTTTGGAGCAGCGATCTCATTATGTAAATCCCTTCAGGCACCTTTAAAAACAGCGTGGACAGTGAGTGTATTTGTCCACTGCAGCATTTCTCACACAAGCTAACTTTGACAAGTGCCTCTTATTTTTTGGCTAAAGCAAAACAAAAATGTTTCCTCTGATCCTCAGTTAAGAGGCCCGAAACGTAAAAGGTACTCCACCCCGAACCCCCTCCCACTTACAGTCGCCTGTCCTCCGCCTCCTGCTTGCGGCGCTGCTCCTCCTCCTCCCTCCTCTTCTTCTCGCGCTCCATCTCCTCCTGGATGCGTCGCAGCCGCTCCCGCTCCTCCTCCTCCTTCTTCTTGTTCTGCATGGCGGTCAGCAGCTGCTCCGACCGGGTCACCAGGGCCTGGTACTCGTGGTCGATTTCGATCCGGGTCATGATGGTGCTCTGACAGACACACAGTCAGAATCTACTTATAATGTCGTCTCTGGACTGCAGGAGTCCAGTTAAAGGGTTTAAGGACGCGCTAAATCATGATGATTACTGTACGTTCTCAAATATTCACCTCCGTGGCAGAGAGGCCTTTTATTTGGGACCGGCTTATATTCGAGACAGGCCTTTATTTCCAATGTTCTCGGTTTCCCAGTGAATACCAACTAAAAAGCTCCTCCATGTTTACCGGTTGTCTTCATTAGTTCAGTATAATGTCCATTTCCACAGCCCTAATTCCATCAATACAGCTGGAGTCCGACTTTGTCTTTTTCCCTGAACGATGTAAAGCTACCACGACACCATGAATGAAACTCAACCCTTCTGCCAGAGTTTTCACATGAGAAGCCTTGCAGCCGTCCCCTTTACGGGTACGTTTTCAATTTAAAATAAAAACAAAGCGTTGCGTTGCGTTTGGTAGCTTAGCGTCGATCAGGGGTACGACACAGAAGAAACCACTGTATGAAAACGTTATTTCTGTTAAAGAGGACAAAGTGAGAGCAGCAGAGTGGTGAGTATGACAGGAATGATGGAATCAGTGCTGTGGAAATGTACATTACACTGAATTTGCCGCGTGAGCTATTGTAGTAGGATACAGTCAATCCCCCCCCCCCCATCTCGAACTTGTTGTTCTTTTATCCAGCCAATTTATAATATTCCTATAATGCACAGAGGACCCTGATTAAAGCCTTCGACTGGCAAGAAACTATTGTCCTTGACAGAGACCCCATCAGCTCCAGGGTTTTACCCGACCGGGACCTCAACAGAAAACTCTGCATACAGCAGATTCATTTTGGACTTCCATTTTATGTGTCACTTATTTCTACTTTTACTACATCAGAGAAGTTTGTTTTCCTAAGAAGAAAGAAGATAAAAAGAGAACCATATCAACAAAATTACTGTTACTTTTGGGTGATTCACACAATGATAATATCCCATACTTGGTAATATATCCTGAACTTACATCAAAACACTCAGAACACCATAGCAACCACCAAGCAACCTACCCGAACGCCGACCCTCTACACTATATGGCTAAAACTGTGGACTACAGCTGAATCGATCAGTGGATCAATATAAAACTAATGAGAAACTATTTTGATTGTATTTTTTAAAGAAAGATTTCCAAAATCAAAAGTGATTATTTGCTGGTTTTTTTTTTACTCTAAATATAATATCTTTGGATTTTGGACTGTTAGACGGACAAAACAAGACATTTGAAGACAGCAGACTAATGCCCATGATTTTGAAATGATGTTCTAATACCACATACGGCTGCAACGTTCAGGTATCCCTACACAGATACCGCATAGCAACCACCTAGCAACCATTAGGATTTAGCAACACCCCAGCAAAAACGATGAAGCACACTATTCTGAGGCAGCAAGTTATTTCCTGTACATTGTGCTTCAAAGTAAAGCTGTCAGCATCTATAATCACCGCCTAACACACAACCGTCTCTGAGGAAGTGCTTTACTGTGATTATGGAGATGTCAGAGCTGCAGACAGACCACAACATCTCAGTCGGTCTCTGCCGGAGCTTAAAGAAATCCTCTGAGAGCATCAGGAATCTCACAGTTCGCTGTCCCTCTACGATCAAGCGTCACCTGACGGGCTAACAGAAACACAGGGCGTCGGCGTAAACCCGAGGGGGGAAACGTTGTTGCCGTCTCGCGGCAGATGAATATTCATATGCATCTGCTGTCGCGGCAACACTTTTCCTCCAGCTGAGGAGAAAGCGTCAGGCGCGTCTCACTGCCGAGTCCCTCGAACAGCATTTGTCCTTCTACTCCCGACATTTACAGCGGTGAGCACCTGTCAGACTCATACCAAGACTCCTCTCCGGGAAAAGAAAGTGTGTATGTGTGTGTGTGTTTGGGGGCAATGCTAAATTATGAAAATCAAGCAACAACAAAAAATGTTTTAAATCTACTGTAGGATATTAAAGATTCATGACATTCATGGGCAAGATTATCTCAAAAGAAGGCGGCCTTCAAGTCAGAGAAAACACACAATTTAATCCAGTTCAACAGCAAATACCATTATGATAATGAGAAGTCAAGAGTCTGCACCATCCATCCGTTTGGGTAAATATCTATACGCTCATAATGTCAAAAATCTTTGACCTAAAAATCTCTTTATCTATCCACATGCTGTATATACATTGGCAACACATCACAAGCTGGACTTTATCATTCTATATTTTTAAATAAATCCCGGGGATCCAATCTGTTCTCATTTCGTCAAGCAGGGACTTAAGGCACCGCCTGTCCGTCAAACTGCACCAGAATGTGGTTTAATTTCATGCTGTCCACCATTTACTGAGTGTAGGTGGCACTTTTGTCGGAATCGGTGGATATCTTCTATTTTTTGAAACAAAACTCTTCACACGTATGGGTCTGTCAGAGCAGACCGCACAACAAAGGGATATGGAGCAATCTGGGCTTTATATACGACTCGTAGTTGAATACAGGGTTTTAATAGCACATTTGTACCCAGGTAGGCTCCATCTGTCCATCTCACCCACCTTGATTTTGACCATCAGGGCGTCGACGGCGGCCTCCAGCTCCTGGATCTGCTTGCTCATCTCCTGTTTGCCCTCCTTCAGCCCGGCCACCACCTCGGTGAAGCGGTCCATCCTCTTCTTCAGGTTACGCACCTTGACTAACCCGTTGATCCTAAACCACATGCAAACAAGACTTAGTGAAAACAAAATAGTTTGCTTTGAGGTTTTAAAGGGGTAATTCCGCGCTCCAAAAAGTTGGGGCTGTGTATTTAAACAAAGCCGGTGTGTAAACTGATGCAGCAGAGACGGACATATCCTGAGTTTTAGTCCCAAGATGCAGAAACACTGGATCCTACACTTCCCATAATGCAACTTGATTCTGTATTTACATTTAAAACGACATACATGTCAATAAACACAGAAACACGGGACTCTCCTGGACATATAAAGGTTTATGTAACGGCCACCAGTTGGCTGTCTGTCTCCAAGCCCAAACCAAGATAACCCTGATGACATCATTATGATATCATCAGGGTTATTTTGTCAGATTTCCTAACGCTCCCTCCAGAGCCAAAGAAGACGTTACACAACTTCTTTCCCAGGCTGCATGGTGTTCGCCGGGACTACTGAACTGCAGAATTGGTGGCGTGCCCCTTTAATCTGAGTAGCAAAATGGCCAGAAATTGCAAAGAAGGAACATTATTCTGAATTCTAGTCATGATCTCAAACTTTCCAAAGACACGAATGTGTCCGTTTGGGTTTTTTAATAATAAAATATATGCCATCAAGAATGTTTTATTTGATGTGACAGCGCAGTCATAAAAAAACAAAAAACAAAAAAAACAAAAACAAAAAACAGAGGACAGGGTGGATTCAGTAAAGGGTTAAAACAAGCACCTACGCGACATACTGAATACACACAATCATTTATCTGACTTACACGCTCCTAACAGCGTAAATCTAAGAGTGGGAAATTGCAGCAGGCAGCAATTAATTGCTGGTAATCTTGTGTACGGGCGATAAGTTCCCATACCAGACACTTTGGCAGGCTATAAAGCTTCATCCACCCCTGACAAATTACTAAATAATCTCAATCACGATCATTGCTGATCAGTCGCAGACATTTATTCCAGTTTGCGGTTGCAAGAAGGAGCATTTTCACCGCACAGGCAACCTGCGTGTGAAACGTGCAACACCTTAAATAAGAAGAAAGCCATTTTTATTTGGTTGCAAGCTGCTCGGACATGATTAAAACTGCTTCCAGTGTTTGTCTTGTTAATAATATACAATGCGTCATTAACATCATTTTAAATAATCTGAAGCCTGCAGTGTAGCCTAGTTCGCTAGCACAAACGCTAGCTCGGCGGCCGCCACCGGTAACACGGACGCCTCGCACGTCGGAGCAGTCCCTGCTGTGACTTTAATGCTGGGCAGGATGATTGTGAATGGGATCATTTTAGCCATAAAAATCGTACAGTCTCACTCACACTGCACTTCTGATGAAGAAATCAAGAAAGACTTTGACCCCAATGTCGTGGGACTTTAAGCTTTTGACTAGAAGTGACTCCATATTCCCCCAAAGCCTAACAATTTCAAAACGATGTCTTAAGAGTGATACTTTTAATTAATCTGCTGCGGTGGACAACAAAAAACTAATATGCAAAATAAGAGGTTCCATGAAATCACGGAAATAATACACCGGGAACACCTGATCGTTTTGCTTTTAATTATTATAAAAAACTTATCTGAAAGTGATACATTTGAACAGCAGTAATTATATATTTAATTATACCTTGGTGGCAATTCAAGTTTTAAATGAATGTAGGTGGATAATGGCTTGTTTAGGGCTTTAAAATAATAATCATAATAAAATAAAGTTAACAAAACTGAAGTAGGCAGATCAAATAAAACTAATTTCGTGTTCGTCACCCATGTTGCCTAATTAAATCTCAATCTCTTCAGAAACTCCGCCCCAGTAATTAATACACCCCCCCCCCCCCACCTGTAATCACACCCCCTCCCCCCGCAATAAGCAGAGCTGCACGAGTCGCCAGGCGTCAGGCAGACTGACGCTGCTGAGCTGTGAAAGTGGCAGATAATGAAGAAGAGGAGAAGGACAGAGAGAAGGACGAAGGAGGAAGAGAGCAAGAAGCAGAAGAACATAATGAGGGAGGATGAAAAGACAGGGGGAAAAGACGGAGGAGAGGGGGAAGGACGGAAGGAGAAAGAAAGGAGAGAACAGCGAGCCGAGGGAGGTGAGATTGAACATTTTGTTTGGGGAAAAAAAAAAAAAAAAAAAAGGAACGACTGAGGATGTCAAAGAGAAAAGAGGATGAGGGGAGGAAGAAGAGAAGGCAGAGAAGCAGAGAGAGGATGATGGAGAAGGGGAAAGAAAAAAGGAGAAGAAAAAAAGATAAAGAAAGGTGGAGAAAGGATGCAGGGGCTGGAAAGATGGAGGACAGGAGGGAGGAAGGAAAGGAGAGAACATGAAAGAGAAGGAGGGAGAGGGAGGACAGGAAGGAAGGTGGGGGGGGGGGGGGGGAGGCAAAACATGGAGAAAAGGGAGAGAATTGGACAGAAAGTAATGATGAAAGTAAAAGAGGAGGTGGACGAGTGAGGAGGGAGGGAGGGAGAGAGGAGAGATGAAGAGGAGGGAGGAAGGGAGAAAGACGGGACACCCACCGAGGCTTGTGCTTCTTCCTGCAGAGCCACATCCGGACCGTCTTCTGCATCTGGATACAGGCGCCGGTCCGGTACAGAATCTTGTTCTTCACGGCGCCGGTCCGGTACAGAATCTTGTTCTTCACTGCGTCAGAGAGGAAGAGGAGAAGACGGTCAATGTCCTGCAGACCCAACCCCCCCAACCCCCCCCCCCAACAACTCGCCTGCGCGCCGTGTTTTGGACATCAAACGTTCACGAGCTGCCGGGCCACGGTGGAAGGCCCGGTCAAGGGGGTTTTGTGGAGAAAGAAGCCGCGCTTCCAGAGTGACACACAAGCAGCTGTACAACAGCTTTGCCTGAAGTGTTCAACATGATCCCAGACGACAGAGAAGACCGGAAATGTTAAGCCAGCCGTTGGTAGGGAACCTGTGCGGACGTGTCCGTCTATAAGCCCATGTTTGTTACAGGCTTCGGATCGCCAACGATTCATTTGAGTGACTAAAATTGGATTGTACCCTACCCCGATGACGAAGGCATATTTGCTCCCTTTGAAAACGCTCTCCTGTGAGCTGGCCCCTCCAGGAACTGCTCCAGGAGGGGGGGGGGGGGGAGATAAGTTTTCAAACTGTGAAAAACTGTCCCGTCTTCCCCCTTGATGCCCTGTATTCTTGTACACGGATTTCACCTGATTTCATACGCCAATATGGTTCACATTCTGTTTGCAGAAGTTCTTGATGTCTGTACCAAGAAAGAAAAAAAAGAAAAAGAAAAAAGAAGAAGCATTATTTCGACTTCAGCCCCCTCCAAAGGCAACACGGGGGCTCTTTGTTTTTGTTTTTTCCCCTCTCGTGTCAGTGAAGCAGGTCTTAATTTGAACTGAAGTGAGAAAAATCAGAGCGAGAGAGAGAGAGAGGGAGGGAGGGTGAAAGACAAACAGAGACCGATCGATCGATAACCTGCTGCCAAACTCATGTCACCTCGTTACGAACTCTGAATATTTAACTTGCACACCTTCGATAACAGAACCAGATCAATGGCTGAAATCCAGTTTAGTGTTTTCTAGCTGCTGCCGCTGTAACACGAGAGACCTAGTGGACCGGACAAATGTTTTTATTTTCAGTGGGATGCGATACCTGATTTCTGTTCATTTCCCGCCATTAACGCTCGTTATGAACTTCGATCGATTGCGAGGAACAAAGTTGCGGGAGACGGACAAGGACAGGTAGCGAGAGAGAGAGATGAGGAGACTAACCGAGAAGGAGAGAGGTGGAATAACCGAGACGGAAAGAGAGAAACTACTAGAGGCAGAAATGAGAGCGACAGACGCAAAGGGAGAGCGAGAGGGGAGCGCTGCGATAGCGGCCTGCAGTGACGGGCACCAACTCCCCTCGGACACTGCAGCGATAAACACGAGAAAGCAGAGCGACGTGACACTCGTCCAGGAGCTCAACCCCACATTATTAGCGGCAGTCTGTCTCCGCTGCAGGTGGCGTGTTTGGCTGTCGTGCACTCTGCTCTGGCCACAAGGCGCTCGGGGAGCTTCGTGAGCCGCCTGAGCACGCCGGGCGCCGGCTGACGATTGGCTGCCTTACTCTTCTATTCAAGTCAAAAACGTCTCCTCTGCGAGGCGTCCTCGAGGAAATCGGTTAGCGGGAGGTCTGATTCTGAGCTCTTCGTTAAATTAACTCTCTGTCTGACGGCAGTCAGTGCTGCATACAAACATGGAGCCGCTGATAAAAGGCCACCTGTTCACCATTATTAACTAACTAGAGTAAATCTACGGTGACTGGGCGAGCCGCTCGCCTCGGCAGGTTCCCCAGGCGGTCCGCCGCGCTCCCTTGCTGACGGATCCCGAGACCGCTCGTCTCCTGATCGCTTCAGGCACCAGGATGGTGGCCTAAAACGGTGTGCTCACTTCTTAAACACTTGGCCTTTGCAGCGTGAGTAAGCGTCTCTGCTTGTTCTCGCTGAAGCGTAATGTATTTCATGAAAGTGGACTGGTGCCTTCTGACTTTAGCGGCGGGTCTCTTCATTCCGGGCGAGGTGGCACGCCTCCAGTACGACACGCCGCGGAAAGATCCTGCCGCAGGTGTTCTTCAGTCACACTGTGAAGAGGATAACTGAAACAATCCTGTTTGTGGCTTGGTAACACTTTTTTTCCCCCCCTTACCTGCTGATACTAAACTAACTATTTTTACTCTTTAATTCCCGCTTACAGACGAGGGCAGCGGTTTCTGGGATGAAATGTCGGTACTGCAGCTCGTAGCAAGGGCTCCCAGCGTTGGTCATCCAGCGGCATCGCCTCCAACACCGTTCCTAGCTTCTTCTGAGTGCTTGTTTACAACCGTGTCATTTTTCTCTGCAGCATTCATTGTGTCGTTGAAGCTTCCGCAAGTGATACCGCCCCTCGACACGTTGTGCTGCACAACTCTTCTTATATTGTTTGTTATGATCATGGCAGCAGCAGCTGCTGCCGTCGTCATCTGACGTGTTGCTACTTCGCTACCTCATCTGGTAATCGTGAATATACGCACGGTGTAATAATTCTTATTGTAAATTAATTTTTTTTTGATAACAGATCAGTCCCGGATCAACACGGACCCTGGGTACCGCATCTCCACGTCCCCCGGCTGGTTTCTTTATGGCACCCAGTCTCAGCATAACCGAACTGCATCCAAGCTGCTTAAACTGAACAAAACCTTGATCCAAACATGGCCAGTTTACTCCGTAATGTTGGCATATAGAGTCCCATCTTTAATTAGAATATCCAACGTCCTCCACAAGGCGGTGGCTACTCGGATTAAATAAATGCTAACATGTAAAACTATAAGATTTTAGCTCTGTCACTGACTGGAAGGATCTCGGTGTATCTCTGAAAACAAAATGTGTTCAGATTTCTATCGTTATATAAGCCTGAGAAAAGCACTACATAGATTAGGTTGTATTTATTATTAATACACATTTATCATCATCATCATTATTATTCTTAGTGGGAATGTTTTTTTTTCAGCAACTAACCCTTTAATTATCTGGTGATTTGGCTTACTGCATCACTTCTGGTCAATGCTTTTTGAGGGTTTTTGTTCCCATGACAACAGCGTGTCGCCACGCTGACGGCGTTTCCTCTGAAACGCTCTGCGGACCAGAACGGACGCTTACATGCTTACATTTGATGACGGACAGGGCGCACCACTGGACCTTCTTCCAGCGGCTGTGGATGAGCCACTTGTTGACCTTCTTCACCAGCTCTGCCAGGTGGTCCGGGTCCGACTTCATAATCTGGTCAAACTCTGCAAACTGAACAAGAGGCACGGGGTCAGTCTTCTCCAACCTGAGAAACGCTAAATAGTGTTCATAAAAACACCAGCTGGACCACGTTTACAAAGCACGGGTGTTTGAATTTGGTGTTAAAATCTAATTCTACGTCATGAGCAGAGCTGCAACGATTAGTCGATTAATCAATTAGCCAGTCATAAGAAAATGAATAGGCAACTATTTTGAGAAGCAATAAAACATTAAAATGTTCAAATGTGAGAAATTGCTGCTGTCCTGCTCGATGATCTGCGTCGTCATAATCTACACAATACAACCGGATACTGTTCATCCAGAGGGTACTGCATCTGCAAAGTAAACCGTGAAGCAAAAGCTCTGGTGGTTGACCAACTTTCCCGACGTACATCATCATACCGCTAAACCCCGCACCCATACGATACAGACGTTGTAATTTGTAAGATATTACTGTCAAGTTAATACAGATTAATATCTGTAGCCTGAGAAAATCCATTTCCTATTTCGCTAAAGCCAGAAGCACAAACGTATATATATATATATTTTTTTTTTTTTTTATTTCAGCTACAGTGAATTCTGCTCGCTCTTCTCCATCCATGCATCTTTTATAACAAAGTCAAAGTTCACACCAGTGCTGCTGAATGCTTTCTGACACTCACTTCTGAAATGGATTTGAAAGTCTGCTGAGAGCTACTCTGTGACAGTGCAGCTGACATTTGTTGCAACCTCGGATTTCCAATCCTTGAGAGTCTGCTGCCGCCGCCTTACTGATGAAACACCGCCCGTGTCTCCTTATGGTCAGTTTTCCGAGTTTGATTTCTGACAACGTTGCTTGTGAGTGCGGCGCCGTCGGTTGCCTAAAGCCTAGAAACGTTCTTTAAAGCTGTAAACCCCGACCATCTTTGGCCCCTTGCAGGCTCAAACAATTATTTACAAGTACCAGGTGATGTCTACCTTGGAGGGCATCGTTGCAAACATCAGATCCCCGACTCTTCCACGGGGACGCGAGGAGTAACGAAAACATCCGAGCTCAGCCAACAGAGGACCTAAGTATGCGTTTACCTCTGAGCTAACGCTACACTGTCGGACTTACAGTTTGTCCCGCACAGTGTGTACCGAGGTCCTCTGCAACAAACACAGGCGCTTTCGCAAAGACCCCCTGGAAACCACATGTCTAACCCGAATGCGATGAATTATTCATCTGGTGGAGAAATAAAAATCCCATCTGTTCGGCTCCGGTTCGTTCGAAAACCTCATCTCACCTCAGCAGCCAAGATGACTAATGTGCTTTCCCTCTGAATCTATTGTCTTTCTTTACTGGAACAACACCTATATTGGCTAGTGCGAGGGGGGAATAGAGCAAAAACTCTCACCTTCCCGGGCCGGAAAAACACTCTGGTCAGCCCGAACTTGTAGTCATTCTCATTCAGTCCCAGAGCTTTGAATAAAGCCTGCAACACAGACATACAGGACATTAACAAACACGGACATGTGGCTGCTTTTACGTGATAATCGAGACTTGGCTCGGGGGCCGGTGCTGAGCCTCGGAGAACCGACCTTGCAGAAGAGCCGCGGGTCGAGGCGGGTGAGTTTGGGAGGCATGTACTTCTGGTACATGTTGTAGAGTTCGTGGAAGGGAGCCCGGGAGGGGAAGCCGCCCTGCATCAGGTCCAGCACTGACACCATACCTACGGCAGCAGGGGAGAGTCACACAGAGGGGATTTCAGTGGACAGGAAGTTCACGTTCCTTCAGTTGTCAGACAGCCAGCTCAGTTTAATTCATTTGAATATGGAGGAAAATACCCAAAGGTTGGGTATCAAACCTCGACCAAGTATCAAAATCTCTTAAGTACCGAAAGGTGGAGTCTGGTCCGATTCACAATCTTTATTCTTTGACCAGAGAGTTCTTGATTTAAATAAAAAATGTGCAAAAATTCTAGAACGTTTTTAGACAAAGTTCTTGTTCAGCTGCTTGTTTTCAGTCAACATTTAACATTTGCGAACTCAGTGCGTTGGCATTCTAACATTTGCCGAATTAGCACTAAACACCAAGTACAGCTGAGGCTGGTGGGAGTGTCGTTCCTGTGGCACATATTTGGTCACTAAAGTATTGGGCGAACTGAAGCTTTGACTTACATTTACATTAAGTTATTTAGCAGACGCTTTTATCCAAAGCGACTTACATGTGAGAACCTTCACAAACCGAAGGCGCAGCTTCGGGAGCATTTTGGGGTTCAATATCTTGCTCAAGGATACTTCGACGCATGGCTGGGGGATCGAACCGCTGACCTTCCGATTGGCAGGCAACCGCTCTGCCACCAAGCCACGGCCGCCCATTCATCCTGAGGGGAAATGAATCTGTGTACCAAATGTCATCGCAATCCATCAAACAATTACCCAGACATTTCATTCTCAACCAAAAATGTCAACCTGCTGGTGGCGCAAGGTCATCTAGTAGATGTTGAGCTATTGCACTGGATAATTGAAAGGTTTGGCCTTCTGGTGACAAGTCGGGGGGAAATCACCAAAAGCATTAGGATTCACCCTCTGGGGACAATGAATATCTGTGCAAAATTCCATGGCAGTCCGTCAGTATTTGCCGAGTTTTGACCAAAGTGGTGAACCGACTGGCCGCCATTGCCAACCCTAGAGCTACAAATGTGTTTATATTTCTCAAAGTGACGTATAAAAATCACTACTTAAATTAGAATCAGAAATACTTTACTAATCCCCGAGGGGAAACTGGTATCCAAACCCGGATACTGTATCGGCACTAATACTGCAACAAGCCTCTATTTACGCAAAACATCATTGCAGGTGCAGCTTACCGGGATTTCAAGCACAGCAGATCCAATGACGCACCTTGGATAAACTAACTCCATCAAAACACTGCTAAAAAGCTGAGTCACGTTAGGTTGCATGCCAATTAGCATATTTTGTCAGCCCTGTGTACTCTGCTTGTACATTCAACTTTGTGACCCTTTTCCCTTTTTGTCAGCGCCGTCTGTCTGTGTTTATGTTGCCGTGACTTCTCAGACTGTTCCCCTTGACATGTGAAATTAATTTGTTTGTATGGACCCCCTGTAAACACGGATAATTTGGCCTCTTTGATGCATTGTTACTCATCTCATTTTGCTTTGAAAGCTCATAACAAAAGGGCTCATTTTCAGACCTCTTTCATAGCAGACAGATGCTGCTAATTGGAATTCGGTGTAAATGAACCGCACTTGCAGCCGAGTTTTAAACTTTCATTAAGTTACTTCAAAACTTAAGGGCCTTTTCCATCAAGTGTTTTTTTTTGTTGTTTTTTTTAATGCTATTTTGCCAACCCTCCGCCGAACATGAAGCACATTCAGTTTCACAGAGTTATGTAACCGTTAAAGTCACAGAGCACGTGGCAAAGATATTGCAGCGGACATTACGACTTTCCTAAGTACAGCTACTGTATCTGGAATCAGAACAAGACTGACAATCCAACATTGCAGGCGCGCTAGCCGCTTCATGTAGCTGCAGCATGGATAACATAATCAGTATGTTCCCAGTGTTAACTTTATAACTGCCCTGAAATCAGCATGTAGCACGTCAACACACAGTTAGCGTGCAGGCAGAAATTCAGCAATGAGGCATTCCTGTCATGAAGACGTGTTGGATGGAAAGTATCCAAAGAGAATGAGAATTCAACCTCTCGGTGTCATTTCGTCACCTAACCGCTGTGTGTTTGACCAACAGAGCTTCACAAACCGACACGCCGACATTGCCATTCACGCAGCCACATTGCTAGCACGGCTAAAGATACTGTGCGTGATGGGAGGGGCAGTGGAAAGCGCTTTACTCCACCGAACATCACAGCGTTCTCGGTCTTACACCCATGATAATATAACTTTCCTCTTGGGCATTAAGATGGAACCGAGACCCTGATTGAAGGCCCCCGAGCTGCACATTACTCATATCAGACCCCCAACTCTAACTGCTGTACAGTTTCCCAAAGGACACGGTAAAGAAAGTAAAACAACTAAGTCTGTGTGTCGCCCTTCCTTGAGATCCACTTCCTCAGCAATCTCTTCGAGGCAATTTCCAAAAGCGTGTCCGTGGTCACCTTTGGAGCACTTAAACCACATCCATGAAAAACCTGAAGCTTCACTGCCAGAAATAGTCTACTTATTCAAGCCAAGTGGATCGGAGTTCCTGAACATTTTATCCCGGTGTTAGTCTCCCTCCGCCGGTTCCCTGTAAAATCACTCACTGGTTATTAAGTCCTACTTCTACCTTACGAGGGAGGTATTACACAGCTCCAATATGTCCCTGATTTACTTAAGCCTTCCAAGCCTATCTGTGCTTTCTGCCCAAAAGGACCAGCGCAAGGCTGCTCTGGTCAGAGGATCCGGCCTCGTCTCCGGGGTCGTAAACGTAATGGAAAAACCTTTATTCTGTCCCTTTTATTGTCTTGTGTTTGGTCGGTTAAGGGTCCCAGAGTCACACATTCGTTTATCAGAATTAGTGTTTAGAGTGTCAGAATGCTAAAATGTGTTAATTAGCACAAAATACAAAGTACGGCCGAGGCTATTGGACAAATTATAACTTTGACTTTATGGCACTAGAGGGAAAGTCGCCAAAGTCAAATAGTGGTTAGAATATTTAATGTCAGGCTCAATGTGGCGCTGGAGGAAAGGTCAGGGGAAGTCGTCTGGGAACCATGAACGTCTGTACAAACTCTTGTGCCAATCCATCAGGTAGATGTTGAGCTATTTAACAGAATAAGTGACACCTTTGACCTGCTGGTGGCGCTAGGGGAAAAGTCAAAAGATTGCCAAAGTCAACCTCTAGAGACCTTGGATATTTGCAGCAAATCTCAGGGCAATCCATCCAGTAGTTGTTGAGATGTTTCAGTGACTGGCCGACAGACTTGACATTGCGATCCCCAGAGTAGTGCTGCTAGCGGGGCTGAAAATCTGTCAAATATGATGCTGCCTGGTTGTCTGCGCCCCAGATTTACAAGGCGACGTCGCACTCAGGCACCAGGAGAACTTAAGGTTTTAGGTTTAACGAGCCCACAATGTCGCACATTAAGCTCTTCAACAAAACATTTGCATTATCAAGCGAACTCTGGATAACGTTCTTTTTTTATCTGTCCAACAGTCCAAAAACCCAACGATAGTCAGTTTAAGATTATACAGAGCTGAGAGAAGCAGTTAATAATCCCTTTTCAGAAGCCGGGACCAAAGAATGCTTTAGATTTCAAAGCTCATACAGCAGTGTGGGTAGTTTTTCTTTACCAAATCCCAGTCAGTATTTTGCTGATCTTTACTCAGTAAAGTAGATATCAGCTGCACATTCCCATTCCTCCTAAAAAACAGCAACTGGTGATTTAAAACTTGATAATTACGTGAGCTTATTCATTTTGCATAGCAGCACAAGTTTATCTTTAATATATGTAATAAAAGAAAAAGTCAACCAACCCCTGAGAGTACCTGCTCCCCCTTAACAATCACTGGTTTTCGATTTATAGGATTAGGCCTTTTTGGTTACTGAATATCCCGTTTTGGATCTAACAGTGTCATGTTGGTACACAGGGGCCTCCCCCGTCTAATCCAAACTATCAACGCTTCGATTCCCAGTCCAATAAAACTGATAAAGAGCTTGCCAAGGGCGCCGTATCTGAACAGGGCGCTGTGGCGTTCGCGTGGACGAAAGCAAAAATCCGACTCTCTGAGGATATTAAACCCGAGCTCATAATTTCTTTTCTTCCAAACCTGAAGGGAGGGCGGGGGAGTATCACAGGCTTTTTGGGGTTTTTTTTTTTTTTTTTTTTTTTTTTTGGGGGGGGGGTTAGGAAAAATTAAAGAAATTGGTGTTAGAGTCACGAGCTTATCCTTACGAGACAGGAATCTGGTTCCACAGCCCAGGACACAGGAAATAAGGGCAGCCAAGGACTTTGTGATTGGAAAAGAACAAACCTGTTTATCTGGGTATCAGGGTTTCTGCAGAGTTCACCGACTCAGAAGACCTTTTAAGACCTAATTAACACCTCATAGGATTCATTTTAATACCCTTTTAAATATCATATCGTCCCAAGTATGAAAGTATAAGTATTCATGTAGAATTAATTTAATTCTTCAGTACTTCCAAGCAGAATATAACAATAGTTGCTAATGATATAATCTATTACATTAAGGCGGCTTGGACCCGGATAAGCGGCAGACAGCAGACGGATGGGTTAACCAGTCACGTTGTTGCTAAATTTGACACCTGGCCCTTATGAGGGGGTAAGCTTCCTAGCTACGACAGTGAGAGTGTTTGACTGAAACGCCACAAAAACAGGATTTAGCAGCAGCAGAATCCACCGTCACAACAATCCCACTTTTAGTTTAGTTCTCCCAAAAGCACAGATACCACTGTGCACAGTGCACCCTGGTGCTACCTGCGGCAGGCCAGAGGAAACAGTTAAGACTTTTCAAAATGACGTTACCTGCAGACGCCCTGTTTGCACGTGAAACGCTGAGCAATTCTTCATTTACAGATTTTTTTTTTTTTGAATTTTAGGAACTTTTAGGAAGTCCGTTCCGCTTTTAAACCTCTGGATGCTGCATCACTAAATGTTTCCTGTACAATGTTGAGTGCAGTACCTTGAGTTGAGATTGTTTTGTCAATGCTTTGGCTGGTAGAGTGTTTTTTTAAAAAAAAAAACACTTTTTTGTGAGGTGAGTGGTGAACTTTGGTTATAAGTATATTCTTCCCGCAGGCACACTTTAGAAACAAGACGTCTTTGTTCGGTGTAAATGTTTTGGATGGTGAGTCACGGCTGATCCGTTTGTCCTTGGTTCTTTTATCTTTGAGTTTATTAAAAAGAGGTTTCTTGACATTTTGTATTTATTCACTGTTTTACCTCTCTCGCCAGTGGGGACTGTGCAGAAGACTTGTACTTCACCAAATAACAGTTCATTTATGTTCAAGGGGCGGATGTGTTAAACACGCCGCACTGAAAGATTATAAAAGACGAGAGAAGTCAAGTGTGAAGTTTTAACTTTTTTGAGTCGGTTAAAAATCAGCAACGCTAGCGAGCAGCTTGTTCCCAACACTCCAGCAGAGGGAAAGGGACAAAAGAACACACAACCGAGGGGAAGAAGAAATGTTGGGGAGCGCAGCTGTAGACCACACACTCGCTTCGGTTTAAGAGACGATTTGTATTGTAACGTTCGATTTTAAGCAGCCAGATTCAAGATCTGCAGAAGACTGCATAGATAGCCATGTTGACCAGAAATTTCGGGGCTTGGGCTTTGATTGGACCAGTCTTTTTTTATTATTAATATTATAGCAAAAGAAGGGTTTGTGTTGTAATATTTTCCCATAACTAGAAAAAAAAAGTACTGAAAACCCTTAATGACAAAAAAACCCTTTGTATGTTATTGTAGAACGTTTGACTGGGGAGTTCATGATTATTTCAAATGGTGATAGTGAATTTGTTTGATTCGCCTGGGACTCTAATGTTTTGTACTGAAAAAAGAAATTGTTAAAACCATTTTTTTTATACAAAAAGAAACTTGTTTTGTGGTTATTTGTCTTGAAGTTACAATATTTACTACAATACAAGTTTTTAAGGAGATTTTTTTCAATGCTGCTGCTCCAGAAGTAAGAAAACCTTTGTAATAACACAAATTAGTAAAAGTCCAGCTATAAAACATGAAACGTGGTCAACAGTAGGTCTCGAGCAGGTTTATGTGGTGGTCAAGGTTTCAGAGCTACGTAATAATACATTATTTGTTCTTTACACAGCAGAGATTAAAGCTAAAATGTTGGAGAAATGACTTTAGAAGAGCGCCTTGGCGTACTGCATGTGCGTCGCTGTGCCGGTATATATTCAGGGGGGGGGTTGTAGTTCTTTAAATGCTGCTTCAAGTCAGTTCTTGTGTACAAGCGTTTGGTCGCAGGTGTCGCGCTAGTAGCGGCAGAGATGAGCGGCGGGCCGCAGACGCCTGCTGAGCTCGCTGCTTTCGAACGCCACAGCAACACATTTGTTTCATTTTCTAACTCGTAGCCTTCGGCCCCAACCGACGCCGACTCACGTGACGTCGCGCAGCTCCCTCCCTCAGACACCTGGAAACACCTCGGCTGAATACCAGGAGTTGGGAACCCAATACTTCCCGCCAAAATCTGGTTCCAGGAACAAACACCTACGATCTCCGGATTTTTAACACATGTGCACTCGGGGGTTCACGTACTGAAGAATATCGTGTGTACAAAGTCAAACCCGTTCCTCTAACCGCTGAAACAACATACGGAAACGAGACGGACATTGCTTCTCTGCCTTCTGCACGCACCAATAACCTCAGATCACTTAAAACCTGAGGAGAGGATATGTTGCTTCACCAAACACAATACCACATCATTTAACTTATATGAAAGAATAACATCCTAAAAGTGAGAATAAAAGGCTTTTTTTAATGACTGATTATCTGCAATCATCTCAGGAAGAGGGTGATGTTTTCCAGGGTAATAATCACAGGAATCCCTTTAACCCCACCGTCAACGAAAAGGTTGGATTAAGTCACAGAAGCTGGTCAGGAAGGGACGTCAGGCTGTCTATGCGGGGAGCTGCTCAGTTAAGAAATCTGAATAAAATGAAGCCGAGTCCACAGAAAACCCCACTGACCGGAGCACTGCAGCTGGGAGAGAATCTGAGCTCCTTCAAACTGGTGGCTGATCATCTTCAGGTTGGGCTTAATGCAGCGGATGAAACTGGAGCCCTGGAGGAGGGAAGGAGGGGCACACGTGGAGAGAACCAGAAATCATTCCACCGACAGCAGGAAACCACAGGCCGAGTCAGATGTGCACGACATCCATCACATTGTGACTCCGGACACGGCGCCCTGCGCGTCTCTCGTGGAGACGCACTGAGCTGCGTCCCAGGGAAGCCGGTGGGACGTCACTGCAGCCGTGCAAACAGAGGAAGAAACACTCACCGTGCTGCGGAGCTTCTCCAGAAGAATATTCAGCTGCGTCTGCAGGAAACAGAAGAGGAAGACACATCAAAAGGAACGCAGACCGCGGGTTTTAAGCCTGCGTAAAGCTCACTGGGCTGAGCTCGCGTTCGAGGCGAAACCTGGTTAATGGAGTGCGCTTTATTTCCAAGTCACGCCGCGCGGGATTACAAGACGCATTTTCCAGTAACACACACACCGTGTACAAAACCAAGAGAAAAACATCATTATATTATAACATTATATACACACACACACACACGTCTATACACTTCTAAATATTATGTCTATGTACAAAATTTCTAATAAATTGCGCACCAAATAGCAAAATGAGGAAAGAGAAACGCAGCAAGTCTAAAGTTGATCCCGATACAGGTACGCTCGCACAGGTGACACAATCCTGCCAATGGTTTCGCGTTATTCCACTGATCAACAGGTGGTGGTAACGCAGTGATGCACCAACAGAGACGTGAACGTGAACACAGGAGTGAAGTTTCTTAAAATCAGCTTTCCTGAAAGGCACTGAACATGTCTGTTAGAAGGACACGCTGAACGTAACAGTAACTTTTGTTTAGTTACAAGAAAACCTTACAGGGCAACTTTAATGTAAATAATAATAATTCAAGGGTTGATTATCTTTTGTTATTTACGTATTTGGCGGTCTCTCATTTTTTGCTTATTTAAATTAAAAAGACGTGATCACGTATTCCTGAGCCTGGTACGTTAGCGTGGCTAGTTTAAACTTAGAGGGTAAGTTGGGAGGACTCTCTGACCTAAAAAAGTAGTGCCGAAGTCTCACTTCGTGCCCCCTCAGAAGTGGACTTAGACGGATAGACAGTCTCAGCTCCACTCGAAGGTTTCACTCGGCCAATGAGATGAGCAACGCAACGTACGGTCGCACATGTGAGTGTTCAGACCGAGAAATCTAAATGAAATAATGATACCCCCAGTGGCGATTTTTCAGTAAATCACAGGACCATATAAATACCAAACAGTGTAGTTTTTGCATTTACGTCTTTGTTACGAACAACTCAGCGTTTCCCCTACAAAGCCTTTCAATTTGGCATATTTGGTATGCATTAGCCAGAGTCCTCTGACTCTGCGGGCTGTCATGGGTCACGACGGACTCATTCTTTACATTTGACGCGACTCACTTGGAAAACCAGCAGGGTTTCCGAAAAAGCAAAAAGCTCTTTACAATTTGCATCGCCGACGTCGTTGCAGGGCCAAAGCGCTTTGATTCAAAGCGTTTGTTTTACCCAGCCTGGAGTCCCAGTCGGGTGGGGCTTCGGATAAGGTTTTGTCTTTGTAAACTTTTCCGTGTCTTTTTTCTTTTCATATTAGAGTTGGAAATACAAACTAAACCGAAACTGGTGAAAAAGAAATGCTCCGTTCATCAAACTCTTTATTACTGATGAATCGTCAATATTCCAACAGAAGTGGGCGGTAGCCTTCCCGTGTAGCTGCATACTTGACCCTGTAGCTTGTCCTCATTCGTGGTTATTACAGTATTGTTGGTGATGCATTCTTCAAGCTCATTCTAGCGGGTTGCATCAAGTGACTGCGGACATGAAGCATCTGCGTTACGTGAATGTAAATAAATTTATACTAATTGGGGTCAATAATGGAACAAGAGAAGAGCCTGCAGTAAAGCCAAACGGTGATTAAAAAGTAACAGCTTGTAGAGCGGGCGTGCGGCGGCCGCTAGCAGCTATTAGCATTACAGCAGCGTCCTCATTGGTCCGATAAGAGAATTATAGACAAACAAACTGTACGCCAGCTGATCGTACCGGTTGGGACCAGAGAGCGGGAAGTAACCAGTAAAATCAGCTGCAGTCACAAGATCACATGACGCACACTGGCCCCAAAAAAACAAAAACAAACACTTTTCCCCGTAAAAAATTGTCCCTTTGCGGAGTACGATCCCAATGCTCCCAACCTTCATAGGAATAAATGCGGTGCCATCTTGGAACCCGCTTCTCCTAATACATGCACGAATCAGGTAAATGTAGCTTTTGGACGACAGCTGACAGAACCTTCGTGCTCCAATGTCACAAAGACTAAACCAAAAGGTGCATTTAGGCGCTCCTGGTCAACTCATTAAGTCAAGAAGTCCCATGTTTTCTGCAGCGCCTGCGATGTGGATATCGCACTGGGCCAGAATGCGATTTCGATAATATCTTGATAAATTGTTCGGCCCGGCTGGCAACGGCTGTTTGTTTGAATAAAAAAAAAAGGACAACAGTATACACGGTATACTGCAGGTAATTATACAGCCATGGCTAAAAAAATATTGATGACAATTTGATGTAAGATGTCAATTGTATAGGAAATGACAGCCTTTGACTCATCAGCGTTTCGTCTATCAGGACATCTCAGAGTGTTTTATCACTAGCATCCTTCAACGTCCTTTCATCTGCAACAATTTGTCCAAACTTCTGAAAAGAACATGTAGAGGAGTTACCGGCTGACTTGTTTCAGAAGTATAAATGTCTGTAAACACTGTAGTGTGAAATCGACCTGTGTATGAATTATGGATTCTAAATAAAAGCCCTTGGCTTATTAAATTAATTACATCCTCTCGTGGCTTTTCCATCCGCTCTGTTCATGTGAGGCGTTTGCCAGCGAATCACTCGATTGCCAACATTTCATAAAGATGACTGAGTGAGCGTCGGGGTGGCCTCACTGGCTTTCGTCTTTCACATTCAGGCTAAAGAAGGTTGACTTATCGGCCGTGTCTGGATGAGCCTGTGGAATGCGACGCCCTTGTCATGAGGTGTTCGATCCCTGAGTTGGGGCGAAGCTACGCTGTCTGGGTATAATGGAAACCTACGCGACCTCCACGGCTCACGATTCCCCTCTGCTGCTCCAGCCAGGAGGCAGCGTCTCCTGTCACCTCGACCGGCTCTGATTGATCACTGCTCATTTTCGCACTCCACGCCCGAAGCTCTGTTCGTGTCTGCCTGTTTGGATCCTCCTCTACACCTTTTGGGCCTTAAATCATGGCTCGGTTAGAGCGAGGGGACCCAGGACAGAGGGGTAGGAGAACCGGGGGGTGGGATGATGAGGCTTTGGGAAAAACACTCCGGGTAACAGAGCTCAATCTACTCGGCATCGAGTCCAAATCCACCCTGAGACAGACTCCGTGCTTCAGTCCTCTCCAATAACTGCTGAATGTTTCCCGGTGTCATCTACACTTTCGCAGGCGGTATTTAAACTGAGATGACTAGCGTTTGATGCTTTTCTTTGTTGAGAAACCCTGGATGCAGGAGCCAACGCTTCGGAGATCTGAGACGTATCCCGCGTATAAAATCCCGTCTCCATTCGCATTAGGGGTTAAACGTTTGCACATCAAAGACACCAGTGTTCCGGTGAAGTCCATAAAACCTTTCCCCCGCTGCCTGTACTGTGCTGTACTGTACACCGTCATTCCCCCGGGTTATGGGCTCTTTTGATTGAGTGGAGCCGAGCGCCGTGGCGTTTGGCTCACCTTGCCTTTGGTTAGGTGACACATTGGAGCACGTATCAAGGTGAGACGCTGAGCTGGATGAGTCACGACGGAGGAGAGTCAAAACCCTCCCCTCCACAGCCACAGCTGGCAACCGAGAAGCCGCTCTCGGTTTCTTTCTCTACGGACGTGAAGCGGTTCCCATGAGATGGAATTACAGCCAACTGATTTTCAAAGGCCGAGACAGATTTGATAAGGATTCCTTACCTTTTGTTCGATTTTTAGACTCCCTATCCTTAAGATGTGCTTATGGGAGCTGAGCAATGAAAGCTTCATTCTGACTAAAAAGCGCCACAGTCTGTCAGATCTATATTCTGTAAAGCGGCCAAACCCAGGTCTGCTCGTTAGAGGTGCCGCGTGCAGCGTCGCTAAGCCGCCGTAAATCATTGTCACCCAAACTGTGACACCTTGATAAGTTGGCGTCATCAGTACAGTTTTGGCACGAGTAGGCACAGAAGACCTGTTACGACTTTGCAGGATGCAGATTTTGTGTCGTGTAGTCCAATTTTGGTCCCTTGCGTTTTCTTTGTCTGGCATATTTGCACACTTAAAAATAGAAGTGCAGGACTACGTTTTTATACCAAAAAAGTACATCTTCCTCTGGTGTATCTTAACAGGCAAATAACGGGCCCTTGTGAAACAGGGCCACTACTTTTTTTTTTTTAATATAGCATTAAAAAGGTATTAATTTTCTTCTGATAGTTAAAGTTTGTAACTTTAATGTACCAATTGATTCTGAACTAGAGATGCAGTAGCATTTCATTAAGGGGATCACTGCACCTGAGCCCACCTGAGCCTCAAACTGCTGCCTGACTGCGCAGCAGAGACAAGATCTGAAGGGACGAAGCGCACCATAAATTAAAGCCTTTAATAAAGTGGACAAACTGATGGGTTTTTTTTTTACACACACTGCACGTCTTCGTCAGAGTATACGGAGCCAGCGGCAGTTGGGACTTCTAAATTGGCTGCGCCCAGCTAATACTTGCATCTCAGTACAGTAGCATTCTTCCAGTTTGTGGAAGCATAACCGTTAACAGCGACGGCACTGAAATCAAATTCAAGAGGTTTGAAAGGTTTAGTCTTAAGTTTAAGAGAGTACTGCATCAGTTGTACCAGTTGTATCAGTTGCAAAACCCCCCAACTTCTCGCTCCAAAACACACAGTAGTTTGTTTTTGTCTCAATAAATACTATAACTTCTAAACTGTATCTTGTTTGGTGATTTCACGCATGTTTGCCCGGACTGACAGGTGTCTTATGGCTGGGGGGGGGGGTAGTACACTCGAAACAAAGTAGTTTGTGCGCCCAACCACATCCAAAAAAGGCAAAATGTTTACAGCTGTACTGAACGGCCACATTCGAAGGCGGGTGAAAACCCTGTCCTCAGAGGGGGGGGGGGACGCAATGATTCGTTCAAATGGGGACAACGACCCACACTGTCAGAGAGTTGGAAAGTCTGTTTCAGAGAGTTGCAGCCCCCTAAACTTCTACTTCGGAAAGGTGTGTGTGTGTGGGGGGGGGGCTTTCATTGGGGTTTTTTAGGCTCCGAAACAGAAACGCTGGATCTGTACATGCTTCTGGACCTCCTGCACACAATAAAGACTACATTAGAGGCACAAAGAAGATGCTGATTTTGTCGACGACCTCACTGCTTTAAAAGCAGCTGTATAAATGTCTCAGCGCCGTGCCATACACAGCCTATTGAAATGATTTGCCAATAATCCCTTTAAAAACATTTGAGTGGCATAAACCGGAGGACAAAACTTTACTTTCACGCTTACAACTGCGCCCATAAAAACATCTGACCCAAGTGAAAAAGTAACAAATCAAGTTCAAATGTGTATGAATTCCACTGTAAACTCCCCATCCCCCACCCCACCCCACCTTAAACTTGTTGCCGACGCTGATGAAGCCCAGTTTTCCCGCCTTCTGCTTCACGTCCTTGCTGTTGTGGGAGTTTTCAAAGAGCTCGCGGACGAAGCGGTCCTTGGACTCACTGACCAGACACTCCAGGGACATGTGCAGGGCGTCGTTGTTCTTCTCCACAAACTTGGTCTGAGAACGGGACATTTTCAGACAGAATCAAAAAAACATGTTTTCCGGCTCCAGGGAAGCTGCGCTGCTTGGTCAGATTTGATAAGGATTCAGCTTCACCTGAGAGCACAAATTCAATTTCAAAATCCTATTACTTTTTCAAATATATATATTTTTTGGTTGGTTGTTCTTTATGACTTACCATGATACCTAATATTCAAATATCAGAATGTATAAACATATATATAAAACTGCAGTCTCATTTATGGGAGCCAGTGCAACAATCGTGTTTCCATATGATGTTCTGAGCTATCTTGGCTCTATGTATCAGAATATAAAGTCATCTGAATGGTCACTCGCTCGCATGTTAAAAAGCTCTACACAGTGCTTTCTGCAGCCCAGTGATCAAATAAAAAAAAAAGAAAGCGATAATTTGATGTGACATTTGTAAATACGGCTCCAGGAAAGCGGCGTGTTGTGTTGTTGAACGCACCGTCTCGTAGCACACGGCTCCTGCAAAGTGTCTGATAATAAATCCTTCATCATCCCTCACGTTCCTGTGGACGGCCAGCTTAGACTTCCTGGGTACCTGAGGGACACACACACCAAACACTTCGACTCAGCAGAGTTCCTGCATATTTTCCATTTACAATGGCATGCTAATTCCCGGTCCTGTCGATCATTCTCGGCTGGAAATGAAGATTAAGAGTCAGCGTTCAGTAACTGTCAGCTACACCGCATGACTCTGAGGCTGAACGTTATTCTTTACTGAGACTTATTGTATTGGCCTGAATATGGGACGACCCTGATTATAAGACTCAAACCACCTTTTTGGAACAATTGTTTTATGGATTGAAAAAAAAAAAAACTAACAACATGAACAGAAATACTGTAGTTAACTTATCTTTAAAATGTATTGTCATCGCTTTTACATAGAAATACGGGGATCGTCGTAGACAATGAAATTACATCAAGTGAGTTATTTACAGGCAAATGTGACAGGCTATAGAGACAACTGGACTTTCAAACTCCATGTTACCCTCTTACGGAGAATTCGAACTGAAGGGTTGGTTCATGCAAATAACTAAATAACAAACAAAACACATTTTGTCCTTCTGCCATCGAGCCACGCACAAACATTTGGTTTTAGTTGGGTTTTCTAATCTCCATTCTGTTTTCATGTAAGATAATGAAGCGCTCTTCATTCAAGGTCACGCGCAACAATTTTAAGCAACACAAACACTTGTCCCGTACAATTTAGGTAATACTATGTGATTTAGGATACTGAGCATAAATAAATGAGGCCTCATGTATTTACACACACACAAAACTAATGCATTTATTTTATTGTAATAAGCTTTACTAAATGACCAGGAGACATGGCATCTCTGTGCATCGCTATGCTGATGACACACAGCTTTATGGGACCAATTGATGCTCTTTATTATATTTTAGATAAAATTAGTAATTAAATTATTAGGTAAATTGGCTATTGTGCTTGCCGTTACAATGGTCAAATTAAAACAATTGACTAAAACGTGTTTTTTAATGCTGTATAAATTGCTGCATTATTTATGCAGTCAACCAATTTAATTTTATGTTTAGTTTCTTTAATAGACATTCATTTAGCAGACGCTTTTATCCAAAGCGACTTACATATGAGGAAGAAAATGGAAGCAATTAAACCAACACGAGGTAACAAAAATCAGAAGTGCACCAGAAACTGGTCTGTTAAAGCCCAGCACAGGATACAAAGCTGAGGATAGGAAGGGTTTTTTTTTTTTTTGAGAAGAGGTAGAAAGGAAGAAGAAGTTAGTGATTGTCAGTTAGGTGCCTGACAGAGACCTGATAGTGTTGTATTTGTATTTGTTCAATTCTAGCGTCTTATCCCTCAACAGTAAATATTATTTTTATTCAAACGTTCAGAGAAAGGGCATGTCATTTTTTCAGTTTTGCCTGCAGTCTTCCTCTCAGGCTCGGGGCGTTATGGAGCCTGAGAGGTAAAACCCAGGGCAAAAACCCCCCCAAGTTTTCAAATCACTTGCTGCTGCTCGTTTATTGTTGTGACCCCATGGTTATACAGGAAGGCAATTCAGATGGCCGCATCAACATTTTTATCAGCTTCTTTTCTCGTCTGGATTTTTGTGGCTCAGCAGTGAGAGGTCTCCGTTTAGAGAGTAGTACGTTTATTTATCCTTTGATATCCAAAGGCTAAGTTACATCCCATTTTCCAGCTGTTCCCGCTGACTCTTGTGAACTTTGAAGGAACAACTCGCTTCAGGGTTCACTCACAGTGAGGCGGAAGTGGTCCTTGTGTTTGTTGTGAACGGTGTCGGTAAAGTGCTGGTCGCTGGGTTGAGGTAGTCGGTTCTCTTCGTCCAGGATGTCCAGGATGCCGACCACCTTTGCCTCCACCAGGTCTGTAAAGAAAGCAAGAGCGGGGCCTTTAACGAAGCTACTTCGGATTACCTGAGGCCACTGGGCAACGCGGCCAATTAAATCAAGGAGGGGTGATGAGACGATTACAGATCTAAATTAGAGCTTAATCGAATGGGAACAGGCGTGGAGACCCTAACAGTTTCTCCTTGACCTGATCTGACTCAGAAGGGGATAATGTCACCTAATGGGGATTATTATTACTACATCAGTACAGTAGGAAGGTTTATTTTATTTTTGCGATTTCAGGAAAAGTGAAGTCCAGTGGTGTCAACATCTTCAACAAAACCTGGTTAAGAACATTCTTTTTTGATGGTCTGAAAAAGCAGGAAAAACAAGCAGTTTATTCTGCAGCTTTAGTTGAAGGGCAGCTCAATTTAAAGACATAATGAGCATGCAGCTGCTGTTTGATGGCGCTTCGTACAGCCGAGTCAGATTCGACTGGCTGAAACGCTCCCCACTGTACTACTGCTGCAACTACTCGGTTTGTACGACGTTTGGTCCACCTACTACAAAAGCAGTTGAATCAAACATGACTTGCGTCTGCAGGGTTGCCTCAACTGTCAATTCACGTCTTTATTGTAAACACAGACATTTGATAACGTTTCATTCACATCATCATCCACATTCCGATCTTACATCATGCACTTGCACACGAAACTGCACGTCTGCCGAATTAACACATTTAAAGAGCAACTTAAAGCACTTTAGTTTAAATATGCCCCCTTCACAAGTTCAAGAAAGGCATTTACACTCAGTATTCTGTCTTAAGGACAGAATTACAATAGTTACAGGATTTTCGCTCTAAAATAACTACTGCTGTAATGAACACTATAGAGGGGGACCAGGATCAATTGACAGTGTAATGAAGTGACTGGGCCTTTAATTTGCCGTTTGAAGTCGGTTTAGTGGTCCCACACAGCTGTATAAAGCCTTCTGTAGCTCCAAAAGCTTCTTTCACTGTCTCAGAAGTTAACCCGTATACACTAAAGCTGCCAGTATACTCCATCAGAAGTGCTTGTTGGAGGGTTGAACAGCTTCAGAAGCGCGCTAAATGTGATTTGGGATATTGGGCTGTATAAATAAAATAAAATTTAATTGAACTGAATTGAATAACACCAAGGCAAATTAATCAATTATTCCAGGTGAATGATATTTGTCATGGTTAAAAGAAACCGACAATGACGTCGTCTTCCGGGTCAAAGTGTCACGAGTTGTGGATCCAGCCATCCACCACAGCCCCCTCCCTACAAGGTTTGCCGGTGCCTTTAGCAACATAACACTACTACAACCTTGGTTCCCGACAGAAAGACTAACAAGGAGGCTATATCTGGCTGTACTGCATCAATCAAGAAAAAAGCATTTTGTTACATTGTCCGTCACACGCTCTCTGGGGTGAGGGTGAGGCGAGCGCTATTGGAATGTTTGCAATCTGCATTTCCACCGCTAGATGCCACTACGTCCTGCACACGGGACCTTTAAGTTACCAAACTTATACAGCGTCAATTTGAATTAGTAAAAAATAGGTGACAGCAGTCAACAGCTGCACAACAAAGCTTTTATGGACCTACAATTATATTATTTTCTAACTTCCTCTTTGGTCACAATACAGTATATTCTAGAAAGCTCTCATGTTATACGTTATCTTTTTGCCTCTATTCACAGTCAGCTGATTTTGTCAACTCACAACGAGTGAAGATAGCAATACGTATACGTCACCGACAGCATCACAAATGATGCTACTACTTTGCATTAACAAATAAATTGCCCTCTTGGAGTACGTGGTTTGCCATTAGTTTCTAATGTTTCTTGTTTTCTGTTTCTTCTTGCATGCAGCCATGGATCTGTACAGAGCTAATTTTCTGCTACATCAAGTGTGATTTTTATGTTCTGTGCGTTTTTGTGTGGACAGAGTACACAACACACAACAGGAACCCGAACAAACCAAAAGGATTTTAGTAATCTACACTTTCGAGGCAATGAACAGAGCTCATTGTTAACAGTCTGCGTTGGCCCGAGCGCTGCTTCCCTCCAGCTGACTTCGCTGCAGTTAAGCATCTAATATTGATGCTATTTCACAGAGCTGGACATCAGCAAAAAGCAGAATTAACCTCCTTCACCTCTAATCACCTCACATCCATCTCCCTCCGTGTTTATGGAGTAATGAAGGCACATTTCAGTCAGGGCGGGAGTTCACATGCTCTGGGGCTTCATCACGTTGCCTCTTTACTTTGTCCGTCCATGAAACGGCGCAGAGGCGCCGGGGTCAAACTGCGGAGAGACAGCTCTCGCTTAACCGAGGGCTCGGAGCCAGCAGCGCATTAAGGCCAATAATGAGCAGCATGCTGCCTCTCGGGACTCGTGAACACAACTTTCAATGTTGCCTCCTCCTGTATAGCTCAAGCAGATTGTAAGCACACAGCCCCTGAACGAGAAAATTACAAAACACAAATAACACAAAGCACAACCAGCAGCAGCAACTCCCCAAAACCTCAGGCGGGGTTTATCTGAACGAGCGTTACAGATTAGAGGATACATACGGCTACGCAACGGATCCGTAATGCAGGGAGGAAACAGAGGTAATACAAAGTCGGACGTAAGTCTTGGCTATGCAGTCCAGATTCAAGTCCCAAGTCGAGACCTACGAGTCGCAAAGTCAAGTCGCAAGTCAAGATCTACAAGGCCTCTGTCAGGTAAAGTCAAGACCGGAAAGCACCAAGTCAAGTCTTAAGTTAAGAGAGGATAGTTTAAAATCAAGTCACAAGTCAACACAGGAAAGTCACATCCAAAGTTAGGACCAACAAGTCCCCCATCAAGTCAACACCAACAAGTCCCAAGTCAAGACAGGAAAGTCGTAAGTCAAGTGACGAGGTAAGAGCTAAAAGTACCAAGTTAAGTCCAGAGTCATGGAGAATTAACACCTATTGTCAAGTCCCAGGTTAAGAACTACAGAGAAGCCCCACAAGACAGGAAAGTCCCAAGTCAAGATCAACAAGTCCCAAGTAAAACCATTTCTCACCTGTATAAATATAAAGTCTTACCAGTTAATTTAGAGTAGATGTATTTTCATTACCAGAGAAAGCTGATTAATTCCCCGTTTGATATCTTTTGAATACTTCTAGACATTCGGCCCCATCTGGATATTTGACCTGTTGACAAGCCCAGTGGTACCTAAAACATCTAAAAACACATTGTTTGAATGGTAATCGGTTTAGTTAGGGATAAGCAAACCCGGGCTTTTTGTGTTCTTTTTTTTTTCCCCCCCTCCTCCTACTGGGTCTTGTTATGGACATTATGTTCTGCACATGGATAAAGGTCAGCACCTCTGCAGAGAAACAGCACAACACATACGGAGCTGCCCGGAATTCACAATCCCAAGTGCAGATCCACGAGCGGCGTCTTCATACCTATGCAGTCCTGATTGTCGACATAGTGGACCTCGTTGACTCCGAGCCCCTCCCTCTGGTACAGCTCCTGCTCCTGGAATGCAAACGAGATATTTCTAATGAGAATCCATAAAGATATTTGCACCGCGTACGGCATCCGTCTAATGAGCGCTGGGACGCCGCTGTGGAGGGCATTCGAGCACAAACGGCACTTAGACCAGACTTTCTGCCATCACACTTTCATGCAAAACGAGCATCCTAAGGTTTCGGCGTTCACGCTGGATGGTGCTGACGGATGTTTGGGTGCCAACATCGCCGCACGTTAGAGAGTGTTTTTTAAGGTCAAATGAGACATCTAACATTCGGTGGGGGTGAAGGCAGGGATTGTTACAAAATGATCAAAAGGAAAGTCAAACACAATCCAAAACAGCCTCTGAGGTGCCCTTTTCTGAGGAGGTTTTAATGATGCTACATTTTTCAGGAGTCTTATAACAGATACCGCTTCAATTTTGCACATTGGCTGCCTATATTTTGTTATCGATCCAAAACGTGGTTTCCGCAATTGGAACTACAAATACACAGCGATTACGCAACAGTGACATTTCAGACCTCAGGGGCGACAGCTGAACAGCATTTATTATGTCAACACCACTCCAAACAACAGTGGAAACATAATGGAGGCTGCGGCTCTCCAAGGTCGACGACTGCACAGCGTTGGCGGAGGTTCAAGCACTCGAGTGCCTTCTAGTTCGTTATGTGAAGACCCAGAGGTACAGAAAAAATTATATATATATATATATATATATATATAT
>CM022481.1:25551061-25610359 GCA_011952105.1 Coreoperca whiteheadi | reverse complement strand
GTGAAAAGTGGGGTGTGTTGGAGAGTTTTTGGGTGGGAAAAACTTCCCAAAACAATGAGGTGGCCCCCCCCCCCCCCCCCCCCCAACAACTAACATGAGCACGAGGGGTTATGCGCCGACCCTATCGCTAGGTGTTGGATTGTGACCGGTTTCCTGGTTAAGCACCCGGGATCTCTCGTGTAGGTTTTGTGATCACTCCGGCCCAAAAGGACTCGTATTATTTTGACATAAATGGTTTCAGTGAGATATATGATAGATAGAAAATGCGTGGGCATTTCTGTCAGCAGCCACTAGCCCCAAAAGGACGGACTTTTATAAAAAAAAATATCATAACTTCAGTTCGGTTAGAAAAGCTTATTGGGAGGGATGCTCAGCCTGCGGACAGGCGCTGCCTTAGAAGACAAATTCTGGGGCAAGTCCTTTTCACCAGTGTTGCAAGGATGCCTGTTTGTGAGGCTTCGAGGCTCGATTTTTATTTAACTTTTGCTTGTCAAATTGGTTCTGAACTGGATAATGTTTATGTGGAAAGGTGCAGTGATTGGTTAAATTGCTTCCTTCCAGTTTTACCACTTCGCGGGAAGAGTCGAATCCTGGAGGTTCCGATTTATTGTCGCTGCATCAGCTCCACTCTCTCCACTGTGTAGGGCTGGCAGAAAAACAACAACTCTGACCCTCTGATTATTTGCGCTAAATGTTATGAGTCGACTGTGGCTACTTCTTATTGAAAAAGGTGCAGTTCGGGCTGCACAATGTGCAAAATGTTGCGGAAATGGGAGTTCGATCACGCAAGCAAAGAGGGTATTTTCAGTCCAAGTGTAAGTTGCATAACCGCTGCTCACTTGGGGAATTAGAAGAAATTGAAATTCAAGGACAAATCCGCAAAATTTGTTTTTCTCTTCAAGAATAGAATTAAATGAATCGGGAGATCAGCGCCATTAACCAGCTCCACGCTCTTCATTTGTATCTCTCTCTCTCTCTATCAGCTCGTTCCTTCATCTTCTCCTCTTCCTCAGAGAGCGTGTTTACAGCCACGACACACTTAAGGGCATTTAAACTCTCTCTCAGTTTCAATGTGCTTTACCGTCACGGCACGTCACTCGATTTCTGTTCCCCAAAGCATATAGGGCAGAAAATAATACACAAAAGGAAGGAAGGAAACAAAAAAGACAAATATCAGATTTTAATTCTCTCTAAATCCCATCTCCCGCCCACGCTCGCTCTCTTTACCCCCCCCCCCTCCGCCTGTCTCTCGCCCTCTCACACACGGAGCCGTCTGCACTCCCGCTTACATAACCCAGACCAATAAATATCCAGCTCAGGTGAAGCAGCCAGCTGGCGGGAGTCCAGCCCGCCGCCTCGTTTTTAGCCACTTGCACCGACTGTGAAATTAATAATCTGCGATATTTTCACACAAAGAAGCGAGCGTACGGATTCGACTGCGTCGCCACTTGCTCTGTGCTGCAACACAACACCGACTAGAGGCCGACCAATATATCGTGGGCCCATGTTTTTTTGCAAATACAAAAACAACAGCATCGGTGACTACAGCAGTCGAGCCGATTTAGAGCCGGGCGAATGAGGGGTTTGCTGCTACGTGATGTGCACTGAAAGAGAGGTTTGATGGCGCTAAGTCGAGTGCACGAACACCTTTACGTTTTTATTCACAGTCGCTCACTTGAGGACTTTGTTTTATATAAAAATGCAGAAAGCGGCAGAAAGTTAGAATGCACTTTAGACGTTCCGTGTCATTTATACCAAACAAATGTTGATGGTTGCTGGTGTGTTTCCAGCACTATTATTTCTTTTTTATATATTTTATTTGATTTTTTTTTTTTATATATATATTTTTCAATTTAATTGATTTTTATTTAAATGTACATTTATGTTCCAACAAACCTGAAAGATTCTGCTTAATAAATCCTCAAACCTAAGTAAAGTTATATTACCCGTTTTATATATTTAACACTTGGTCCGTTATTGATTTGTTTGGTTAACTTTGGATAAATGTTTTATTTTAATATCTTGCGGTGCGCACAATTAGGGATTGGAGGGATGGTTCAGGTCCGTGTTCAATAAATTAAGTTAAGCGATGTTGTGTATCCACTTAACATTAGTGTGACATTTCAGCTGATGAAAGGGAGAAATTCAAGATATCGGCCCTAAAAATCGGCCGCACATATCGGCTGACCCTGATGTCAATGTAGACCACATTTTGAACCTCGGATAGGTTCTGCAACAGACCTACTTTATTATATTCACATTATAACACGTTCTGTCGACAGTTGGAAAGGGTTTGTACTTAAATCACATCGAGTATTAGGAGTACTGCTGTGTCTGGAAATTAAAACGGCATTTCCCATAAAACTCCTGGTATTACTGTGCAGCTTCCCGTCAGTCCTCCTCGTCCCCGAAGGGGATGAACATGTTGGAAACCCATTTTTTTTCCCCCCTCCATCCCTTCGACCATCTGCCGCCACCAGAAAGCCTGCCGCTTCCTTGTGCAAACAAGATCTTTTGCTTTCTCAGTCTAAAGGTTTTTATTTTTGGCTTTAATGGCGAGAAGAAACATGCTGGAAGGGATTCCCAACCCCCCCCCCCCCCTCCATCATCAGCTTTTCAGTCCGTCCACCATCTGCCGCCAGCAGAAACGGCGAAAGCTTCAGCCCCGTTTGCTCTGGAAGTACAGCGCCCTCTTCGGGTTGGACGCTGCTTTTCTTCCACATCCAACCCGGTGGGGCGGACGATTTCACAAGGCTCTTTCCAACGGTTTCTTCTTTTTCTATTTTGTGTTGGCGCCAACCCACCAAAGGTTCATCTATCAGTAAGCCGACGCCCAGAGGTGATAAACCACACGCACCGTCTACTGGGGTAGGGGCCGCAACAGGCTGACAGTCGTCCCAGTGATGGCTTTGTTTGTTTTCCCGCAATTATGCCAACGTCTGAAAATATAGTGACGTACAGATGCGGAAACGTTACACCCGGATAAATGCAGTAAAGCAGAAAGGTAAAAGTGTCAGACACACGTCCGTTTGTAGGGAGTGTAAGTGACAGGCAGGGCGGCGGCGGCGGCGCCTGACTCCCGGGGAGACGGACAAAGACAGGAAGCAGCTTGCATCTCCTCTCTCCACAGATGAAAGAGGAGAAATAAACATTAGCGTGGGAGGTTTGAAATGGAGGCAAGTGGCTTGGCATTCAGATGGCGAGAGTCGGGCCCGAGCTGCCAGCAAAACACTGACAGGCTTTAGAGCGACTGGGTTCGGGCTAAATGCAGACGGGGACTTGGCGTGGAAGGGGGGGGGCGTCACTCTGTCTTTACGTTTCTATATCCGCCTCTGGTGCTACCTTGGAAGCATGTTAATGTTGAATGTACCCTACCGCTCAAAGGTTTGGAGTCACCTCATGCTTTTCTTCAATAATGGCTGTTTTAAAATAGATTAAAAAAAAACTGCATCGTTATATCACCAAATGTCTTACCTACATTTGAAAGCGTTTTAGAATAATTAAATGATTAAAGCCTCAATTAAGCCGCACAGTGTTGCATGACAGGGGAGATAAACCATTTCTCAGCCCCAAATACTCGTCGATTGTTAATTTGCTTTCCCGTCCAGAAAAGCAGAAAGCAGACCCCAGATCAGTGTTAAACCACAGCTGTGCAACTGGGCTCTAAACATTTCGGGCCCTCTGCAGTGCGCTGTGATGGGTCCGGCCAGCGTATGGTCGGCTGCTACTCCGTGATCCAGTTCCAGTAGTGCTAACCCTCGACTAACCTCCTGTTCTAAGAGGAACCTTCGCTAGAGCAACACCTGTTATTTCAGCTTGTCTGAGGCATTATTACTCATTTGATACTGGAACGGGGACCTGTTCCTATTTAAATCTGCACTGATTTTAATTCTCTTTCACCAGCGACTGGCGACTTCTTATTTAACTGTTGCTCAGAGGGATCTTTGGCTCTTTCTGCCCTTTCAGTTGTCAGTCTGCTTGAACCATTGCACAGCGTTTTGTCCTCCATGTAGAAAATACTGCTTTTTGTTTTTGCAAACGCTTCATACAAAACAACATGTATTTGTATAGCGGCCTTTCTACAACCTAAAAGCACTAAAGACCAATCAAAAATACAGATTTTCCATCTGACTGTCCCCAGTCAGGCCTTTGTGGCAGGCGACTCCAAACCTTTGAGCGGCAGTATATGTTGATACTTTGGTCATGACCAGCCAAGGAAGGAAAGTTCATTTGTATAACATATTAACAGGTAAAAAACACCAATTAAATACAGCGGCGAAAGTGATCAATTTTTCGCTGCACAGCTGTTGATAATACATTGAGACAGGATTATTTGTATGATAAAAACAAATAAATGAGGGGGAAGTTCAGTATGTAAACGCAGCGTGGACAATGGCCTGGGTGCTTAAAAGTCAGTAAAAAGACAAGGGAAAGGGTCACAAGTAATGATACTTTCATTACAGAGCCATTTGTTGGGTCTAGAAAATGCGAGCGAATTGACAACATAATTCCCATTACAGTTTCCCCAGAGGCCCAAGGTTACGCCTCCAAATAGCAGATAAAAACTGCGTGTTTGTATGTTTTAATTCAGTAGCAAAACGTTCTAGTACCACCACGAAAAGTCTTTATCCAGGGCGCGCGCTGCGTTGGCCAACCGAACACGTAGCAACGTAGTGACTCTACGGTTTTAAAACGAATGCAGAGCTTTGCAGAGTTGCACAATCCTGTCTCACTGTATTATAAACGGCAGTGCAGCATTTTGGTGTCCGATGAGCCTTCTAGCTCCTAGATCTGTTACCCAACCTGGGTTCAGGTCAGAAACGCTCGACTGTTTAGGCACGAGAACTCGACGCTCCAACGATCGGCGCACACCAGATGCTGTACCTTGACTGCTTCGTGTCTGTATGAGTCTGGTGTGTGACCGGGGCTCTGACCACAGCCAGCGTCGCCGACAGAAGGGGTCTGCTGTAACCACACCCAGATGTGTGAAATGATGGCACGGCGCACCCTGGAGTGCACTTCTACGTCGCTGCAGCGCGGCGAGAAGTTGAACCACTAGAGGGCGGCAGACGTCAAGATCTTGCGCTTTTCATATGCAAGTACCTTCATCATTTCAAGTGTAATTATATAAAAATAAAAAAAAAAGTAATTTCTGTCCTGCGATGTTGCTCTTTAAGCATCTCAGCACTGTCAAGAAAATCAGCTGGGAACAATGTGCACCGCCTGCAGCTACACAACAATAATAATAATAATAGTAAAAATAATCTTAATTTACAGAGCACTTTGCAAAACCCGTGTTACACAGTGCCTCACAAAGGCAGCAAAATAAAACTAGCAAGTCATAAAACCATCTGGTTGTAAAAGGAAACATTAAAAACATTTTTAAGTAAGTAAAAGAAAATTAAAAGTCAAGTGAAATCCGGAAAGGCTCGCTGATAAAAGTATGTTTTAAGAAGGGACTTAAAAGAGACCACCGGCTCAGCCGACCTGATGTCCTCGGGCAGGCTGTTTCAGAGCCCCCGTTAGTTTTCTAAAAACCTCTGCCCTGAAGATCAATACGTATATTTCTATTAGCCTAAACTCTGGTCAGTGTCTATATTTACTGTGGAGAACTCTCGTACTGCTGCAGATCCTTCACTCAGAGGCGTCCCCGCTCGAGCTACACAGCTGGGCCAAACTAAACTCCGTCAACAGGTCTCCGGTTCGGCTTCCGGGGCGGCGTGGGCATTTGTCATCGCTGCCCGGTGGCGTGTGGTGGCGTCTCTGCCCTCCCGTCTCATCATCTTCTTCACCCCCCCCCCCCGAGGATTAAGCTATTAGCTGCGTTGAACTCTTCGTGAAAGACGATTGAATTCTTCCAGAAGACAAGCATTTTCTACTGGAGTGAGCGGGGCTGAGGCGTTTGACGCGGTCAGCCATGGTTTTTTTTGGGTTGGAAAAAAGTCATAGTTTACCCAGAAATCATAGCAAATTTGTCCTACCTATGTTAGTCTATAACTAGACAGCTCTGTGCAACATGACTTTAGACGTCTATCTCAAGTCTGAATACCACTTTAATCTAAGCCACAGTAAAGGCCCTCGTTTTTACCTCCCTCCTGGACAGAGCAAGCGTCCAGAAAGCGCGCGGCTATTTCCTGAACAGCGACTGCCATACCGCTCTGAGCAACCCTTAACGCAGTGGAGGTATTTGGACATCACAAGACTTTGGTGCCAAAGCCCGGGATACAAATCGTATTTTAAATATAAATGTCTGTAGAGCCGAGATTTAAATGACGCAACTAACACAAGACAAACTTCCTCTTGCCAGGATTAATTGTGTTTTTATTCACCTCGCCTTTCTAAATCGGGGCCATTAATAATGGCAGAGCAGGAGCTTTTCTTTCAGCATAATGTCTGATCCCTTTCAAGCTGCAGCGAACCATGAAAAAGGTCACCTTCGGTAAAGAGGAGCCTGTAAACAGGAATTCCCCCTCTTTAACGGGGCGCCCCGCGGAGGGAAACAAATAGCAAATGTGACACAAAAACGTGCAGGTACATTTTGACTACTTGTGATGTGTTTTTTTGTTTTATACGCTGTGCCGTCTTTGCGCGACTACAGAGCACTGCCGAGATCACGGGGCTGCGCGACGTGATATGGAGGTTCGTACCGAAGTCTAACTTAAAGGAATTAAGGAGGATTATGCAGAAAGAAAAGACTAGATTATGTTTCTCTTCCACTGGCCTTCTGTCCTGCAGCACTGTTTAAACCTCAGGGTCCATCCTGTTGTTTTTAGTGGTGTATTTTTTTAGTTAATGTGTCCTAGAAACCGAACAGGTTTAAAACACCTATTTTTGTTTGTATTTTTTAATGTTCTACGCCGGCAGTCATTGAAAGATTTTCACGTGCTTTTGTACGCCTGCACTGGATGTTTGATTCAGTATTTGCTGCTGAAATATGACAGGGCGGCCGAGTGAGGAATACAGAAAACGAGGAGTGAGGTCAGTGTGAAATGAGGTTCAACCAGTGACCCCGAACTACACATCGAAACGAGCACAGGACCTCTCCACAAACGTCCCACATAATGGCCTGCTGCTAGACAAAACACCATTCCCACTGCTCTGTCCGCACAAAATACACAAAACTGGATTCACCACCTAAGTGCTAAAAGCAAAAGTAGCCTCTAAAACAACTACAGGCTCCCTGGCTCTCTCGCCCTCTCCCTCTCCATCTGTCCGCATTCTTACCCCATCAATGCACGTTACTAACTCGACCTCTTCCCTCTCCCGTAGCTTTGTGCTTTCTCGCCTCTCTCTCGGCAGGTATTCCTGCCTCCGGAGCTGCAGAGTCTGGATCTGTGACTGCAAGGCACCTTCTGTTCCAGCTGGACAACCGCTACTACGATCACTATTACTATTATTAGCCTTATTACTGTTGCCGCTGCCCACCCCGAGTCTGGTTCTGCTTGAGGTTTCTGCCTCCTAGAAAGGAAGTTCTTCCTTGCCGCTGTTGCCAAGTGCTTGCTCACGGTGGGAATTGTTGGGTCTCTGTAAACAACATTATAAAAGAGGACGGTCTACGGCTGCTCTATGGGACAACACCTCTGGTATGAAGTGGCGCTTTACGAATCAAATTTTATTGAACTAGCCAACCGAAATAAAAAAAGTTAACCTGGCTACATCAACAAGCTCGTAGTAAAAGTGGCTCAGGCGAAGTGCGTACACCAAAAAACAAAACAAAGTGAACAGCAACCTTCAATCAACCTCTATGAACCTTCCAAATCTAGCTAATTTCAGCATCCAGACGCTTCACTGAAAGTCCAGATGGCGCACCACTTTATTCATAATAACTGTTGGCAAAAACATTCAGATTTGAGCCGGTGTTTACGTGCGACGGCCTTTCTGGACCGTAAGACTTGGAGGCGAGTCAGCCAGCTGTTGGAGCGCTGTCAGACTCGTAACCGGCTCTGCTGCCGCTCCTCTGGGCCTCGTTTCAGTGTACCGTACATTCTGATGTGAGCAAGTGTTTGCTGGTCTCTCTGGACAGCGATAACAAGACAAGCAATACAGCAACCATCTGCCCTACCAGTGTGTGTGTGTGAGTGATATCTAATAAGTCAACGTCTTCGAGCGCATGACTCTGTGTGAAGAGGTTCCCAACCTGGGGGTCGGGGCCCCCTCCAAGGGCCAGCGACACTAATTTGAGGAGGCAACGAGGTGATGAGATCTCAATGTTGCGTTCATAACCTTCTGCTGAAAACAAGTGGTCAAACCAGTTGTTGCTGGTTTAAAGGACTTCTTTCCAAGCTGAGATTGAAAGTTGGATAGTCTTGCCTTGAAATGTAACAATCTAATCTCATCACTGCTTGGTGGAACTATTCCCAGCTCATGGGCATGTATGTGACCTGTGACGAGGGCCCACAACTACACATGACTTCATTTAAAAAAAATAAATAAAAAAAGGAGTCAACAAGCCCCTTAAACTGAGTGGCTGGAAACCACTGCGCTGCTCCATCTGCGTATGTGTCTCTCATTGCCTGTATTTGTGCGCAGCGACTAAAGATCATTTTCTCCGTATCACTTAACTGTTCGGTCCATAAAAAAAAAGAATGTACATATAAGAGATAAGAGCCCAGCGCAAGGTCGCAGAGCACACGGTGTGGGTTTCTTTTTTTTTAAATCAGTTATTATAAACGGTTTATTCACTTTCGGTTCATCCACTAATTGATTGACACGGTGTGTATACAGGTGTGTGCGTCGACATGTGTTTTGGGTTCAGTTTATCCGGCATCATGAGGAGGAGGACACTGAATCACACACACCCACACCCTAAAAAGGCCTCTTACTTGATGACTGTTCCTTTGGCGCCCCCTGCTGTCGTGAGCATGACCCTGGTGGTGAGGCTGACTCTCAGGTCCTCCTCCTCCAGGCCCAGCAGCTCGGCGCAGTGCTCCAGCGTCTGACTCGACTGGTTCTTGATGGCGCAGCCGCCTGGAAGACAAGTAGAAGGGCACACATCAGTGCCCACACGCCGTCAGGTCTGCAGGGGAAAGGCGAGGCTGGTGCAAGCGAGAGCCTGCGGGTTCACACCGACGCTGAACACGGGCCGGGTGATAAAAACCAAACATCCAGATGTGTTTGACTACTTGATTACTTCAAGATAAACAGGTGGAGGATTATTTTACCCAGCCAGAACACTTCGATAAGCACAGAAAGTCGTCGTAGGAAATCACAAACCAGTAGAAGCAGCAGAGAAACATTACGAACCAAAATCAAAGACCAGATCTAGTCTCATATGACAGCACTGACATTACATGGATGAATATGTAACGCCAGGCTCCCACTGAAGGTGTCTTACTCAGTGAAAACTATATAGCACAACTTTGCACAGTGACAGCTTCCAACGGCAGCGAGAAAACCAACATCAAAGCAAACTAAATCCTGTAAAGAGACATTCGCGAACTACACAGTAAACTGGGGGTTTCCCCCAATCCAACTGGCCTGCGATTGCTTTAAACTACAAGGTACAAGAGAGGCCGAAGATCAGAGATCTCGTTTGGGGCGGATTGCAATCCGCTAACATATAGAGTTTACGGGGCACTGGTGCACCACCACTGGGTTTTCTGCTCAATCCACACACTCGTCATATTTGTTGAAGATAAAACAGAAGCAGTGTGACTGACAGCTGTCGCGGTTAGGTATACCTTTTAGCAACTCAAATGAGGTCTTTGCTGGAAGATCCAACGTGATCCAAATGTCCCAGAGATGCTGACTTTTTTTATTTATTGGTGAATGTTTAAAAAAAAACAACAAAAAAAAACACTGTTGGAATATCGTATACGTGGTACTTTACGGACATCAGTTGAGTTTTATTGGCTACTTTACAGCCTCAACACAAACCACAAAGGACGGTGACAAATTCTGGAAATAAGACATTTACAAATCACAGTTCATAGTTTGTTCCTAAGCACCAGTTGAGATCAAATCAGTGCGTATGAATGTTTCATGAACAAGGACCATTGTCTTGTACTGTGTCCATGGCTTCAAACCATCTCCCAGACCTCGGTTTGACCCGACAGCATGCGGACTGAGCCGAACGACATCCCAAAGTTTGGAAAGACGGACATTTTAACGTCAGAGGCAATTCACAGTGAGGTTTTTTTTTTTTTTCTTCTCCTTTTAATAAAGCCTTCAAATGCCTTCCGGGTTTTTGTGAGGAGACGAACTGATCGGATATTTAGTTAGCGGCTTTCCCCGCTCTTGGCGGAGGTCAAATTTCCACCAACACATCATAAACAAACATACAAGTCCGGCGGGTCACGGGGGTGACGCGTCTCTGGCGGAGCGGCGACCTGATCAGGTTGTCTCTCTCCCATCTACGCTGGAGGATTAAGTGGGTGTAAAATATGAATGAAGCTATCTTTTAAACCTGTTCTTCCACATTTTCTGCATGCACGCCTTCACGGACAGTCGCATCGAGAGGGGACGTCAAAGATTCAATCAGGATGTGAAAGCTAATTAAACTCGCATCGCTAGCCTGCTAACAGTGTTCTTGGGCTGCAACTAGTGATTATTTTCCATATTAATTAAAAAGGATGAGGCCGGTGTGTACTTCCCGATACTTTCCGGCCGCCCTGCCCCGTCTGTGGCGCTCGGCTCCAAGCCCAGTGGTTCCTACCGAGACGTAAACCTTCGAAAAGCATCTCCACATTGTCCTTGAAGGGCTAATTATGCAGTTTTGAGTTGAAGCTCAAGTTTGTACGGCAAAAAAGAGGAATGAAGTCCATCACAAGAAGCTGATGTCTTCTAATTGCTCCGAGCAACAGCCAGAAAACCAAAAGATCTCTTTGGAAAGGAAAAAAAACAAAACATTTTCATGTCTTTAGAAACCCTACAGGAGTATATCTGTGAGGTTTATATCAACAGGTACATGAACAACCCATGTGCTGGTTGGGGACGACACTTCACTGCATTAGAGGTACCTTTCTGATCAGTGCCAGCAATCAATAGCGCCTGAAAGCTAAGCGAAGATTAAATCGGTGTGTGGACTGAACGAAGACGCTGTGGGAGGAAACGCTCCAAGTACACCTCAGAGAAGAGCCAACGACTCAGACCTAATTCCCAGTTAATTAAGCTTCATTATTTCCGGCGTCTCCTGATTGATTTCTTACTTTACTTTGAAACGAGTTGATTCCTGAGACGCACCGACTGTCACCACTGTCGTCCAAGCGCCCAGACGTCCAGCGATTTACACGAAGACTGACAAGTTTGACAACGAACTTGGACGAGTCGTCTGTTTGCCGAGTGGGAAGTGGGAGCACAGCTTTCATTACATCCAAAATGCTCCAGTTTACAGCGATACGAGATTCATCTGCTAATTCATCTGTTCATAGTGTTGGCAAAAGAACCGAGTTGTGAGAAAAGATTCTGCTTAGCCAGATAATGATTTACTTACGGACGGGACTTATGACTTCTGCTGTCATATACAATCGTTAAACTGTTTTATTCTTAAATACGTTGAAAGAAACCGGCCAAAACGCTGGTCGCCCCAATAAACCGTGCCGAGAAAACACCGGCCCGTAGAGTTATTTTAGGACATATATACAAGGGAACGGTAAAGACAACAAGCTAACCGGGCTTTCCAAGAGGTTTAGATTGGCTAAAATTATAAATACGTATGAAAAAAAAAAATAAAAAAATGTCTCTGGTACCTAAAAATAATCCAAATTTAAAAAAGTGAAAGAAGCCAGGAGCAGGGAAATGCTTAAAGAGCAAACCTGTAGGAGAATGACCCGGTTGTTGTAAAACAAACCCCATGCCCAACAGCTACAGATCACAGACACCCTACAGGAAATAAGTCATTTAAGTCCTCCTAGAGCCACAGACAACACTTCAGGAACACCTGGGAAATCGGACGTCTTCCGCCGACGTTGCTCGAGCCGCCCCTTCGCTCTCGGTTGGTTCCACGTTTAGGGCCGCCTGGATATCCAGCTCCATCTTCTCTTTCCGAGCACGACTTCTGCCGTGCACCGGATATATATATTCTCTGCCACAGGTCAGAATTTCTGACGGGTCCAGCCGTCAAGATCCGTACGATTCTTCCAAGGCAGCTATTTTCTGGACAGTTGTCTTTGTCATCCGCCAAGTCTCTATATAATAATAGGACTTGGCTAGTTAAACAGGCTTATCTTTGTTTGTGAGCTACACCAGAACTGAGAGAAGCTCTTCTGGCCCTGCCAAATAAAAGTAAATATTCTTAAAATACACCCCCTCCCCAGAGACCTCCATTACAAACTGTAAGTGAAGCCCGTCTTAAAAACGGGATGATTACCTCCCCCGACTGAACGCACTCTTCTCACTTGCTGTAAAACAGGCGCCCTGATAGCCACCTGCAGTGAGAAACCGTCTATTTAATGGGCGCCCCGCTGCGCTTCCTCTTCTTCCCTGCGGAGGGAGAGCACGGCGGGGAGGAACCCGAGAGCTGAGGGCCTTCCCTGGTGGAGTTCAAAGGCGCGGATGATTTTCATGGACTCCGAGCCTCCCTGGAGGGTTCGGTCTGAACGGATGTGGGAAAACGAGGCGTGAGATGGGGCGGAGCGTCTGAGACAACCGTGCAGCAATATGGCACTTGAAATGTAGAGAATGTAATAGAGATAGCTCGAATTATTATTGCATGAGGCTTTCTCAAATTTCCCTTCAGTGACAGTAAAATAACTCATGAGGTGTAAGTCATAAGCCGCCTGTCACGATTCCCGCGGGTTTTAATTACAAATGAAAAACAAAAAGGGTGACATAAAAAGGGGACCTCCCGTCACCAACAACACATTTTACGAAACCATTTATCTTCGACCACAATGAGAGCGAACTGAGAAGAAGTGGAGATGGAGGCGGAATATTACAGCGATCAATCAAAGCGCAGCGCTTTGAGGGATGAGATCAAAATGGCACCTGCCTCTTAGGAACCAAACTGGCGCCGCCCAGGAGCACGGGAGATGGATGGCTTCTGATACGGAGCAAATGCAATCGCAGACCGCTGCAGGCTGTGGTCTGAAAACTCATCAGTTAGAGCTGATGATAAACTGTCCTTCCCATCACACCTGTGGTCTCGGGGTTCAAACGATAGAGAAGGTAACAGGCAGCGGTGGAGGAAGTGTTCAGATCCTGTACATAAGTACTAACGCGACCCTGTGAAAATACTCCGGTACAAGTAAAAGTCCTAAAAATCTAACTTTGGTAAAAGTTAAATTATCAGGAAAATGTACCAAAAGTATAAAAAGAATAAAGTTCTCCATGTAGAAAAATGTCCCCTGTGTGTGTGGGGACCCGTCGTTGACATAATGCATTCCCGAGCCCCTTACCATCACAACTAAATGCCTAAACCTAACCTAATTGTAACATTTACCCTAAAACCAAGTCCTAACTCTTTAAAAAAAGCCCTTTAACTTTGTGGGGTCCAGCATTTTGGCCCCACAAAGGAGGCGGGACCCCAAAAGTATAGTGGGCTCCCGGTATTTGGACCCCAGGAATATAGTAAAACAAGAGCCCACACTGTAACATATAGAATGTCGTCAGATTTCTCACGCATTAATGTTTAAGCAGCATTTCATTCTTGCAGTTGGTTGAGGTGGAGCTCATTTTAAACTGCCACAACTAATGATTATCTTCGTTCTGGATTCAGCCGCTGATTATTTTCCTGAACAATTAGTTCATTGTTTGGTTTGTACAACGTGCCGCCACGAGTAGTGAAACCTTCAAATGCCTTTCGTCCGACCGACAGTTTAGTTTAACATAATTTAAGGAAAGAATAGCAGCAAATCCTCGTCAACTAGCTCTGACATCATTATAATGGTCGCGGATAAATGAGGCAAAAGCATATTAAGATCGTTGGCCCCCGTTCAAAAGGGTACAACTTAAGATGAAGGTTTCTGTGTCGGGAAAGACGGGCTCAAAATAAACAAAATAAAACAAAACAGAGTTACGCCTGGTAACTTAAAGGGCCAGCGTGCAGGATTTAGTGGCATCTAGTGGAGAAAAAGCAGTTTGCAACCATTTGAATTCCGCTCGCCTCACCCTCCCCTTCCAAGCGTGTCGGAGGAACTACGCTGGCTGAGAAACTCTGTTTGATTTGTCCTTTCTGGGCTACTGTAGAAACATGGCGGTGCAACATGGCGGCCTCTGTGGAAGAGGTCCCGCTCCCTCTGTAGATGTAAAGGGCTCATTCTAAAAAGGTGATGAAGAACAAGAATTCTTGTTTTCCGGCGATTAAACACTAATGAAAACACACTTTTAAAATATTGTATTCCATTTCTGCCCACAGCGCCTCCTGAATGTCGCACACTGGACCTTTAACAGCAATCCCTCACCCACAAGTTTAAAACGCTCTCTGTCTGCTGCTTCTTCAGATAAACTTAAAGAAGTGAATTATTTTCTAATTTTTTGGTCCTGTCCAGACAAAGTATAAACTTTTGTTTTCTGTATTCATTACGTTCAGATTTGTGCGAGTTCTTTGTTTAACCCGGCTGAGAAATAGATTTCCCCTCAGGAACATTACAGTTTAAATGACAGATACACACACGTTTTGCAGACTATTAACACAATATTTCGGCTCAACATATATTATGTATTTTTCTTCCACATTTGTACTTTGTAATGACGGGGCTGTCTGATACCTGACTCTTTTTCAAGTTCCTGCGGTCATGTTTGCTGCATGCTTACATACGTTCATACGTCCACTGGCACATGCGTCACACGGTCACCTGTGAATAAAAACTTCCAGACTTGTGAGTAAAGTGACCGTGACAAAACGCGAGTGCCTTTTTGTCCCTTTTTAAAGCGGATTTTTATGACGTTCTGTACGTGGAACACTTTAGTCTACACTGGCTGGTTACAGGCCGGCCAGGGCGTGCAAACCAAAGTCACATGGACTCCGAATGAACTTGTTGCTGCGTCTCAGTAAACGGTCAACCTGCCATCTTAGGGGCCGACTCCAGTCACAGGAGATTAAGCTTTACCTTTGCAGATGTTGTAACCCGTTAAGAGCGAATGAACACACAGCCAATCACGAGCGTCGCCTTAGACCCTGAATCGTTTTGGGCACGTTTCCTGTCACCGGCACAACGCGACCTCCGTTAGCCAGTAACATCTTCACCTCTGAACTCTCTAATATTCTCTAACAAAAGCCTCGAACGACGCCTTTGAGGCTCTGCGTCCTTTCCAGAATGGGCAGTTTGCATTTTGTTAGATATCTGAAAGTCACAAAGAACAATCCCGTCAAGTTTATGGTTTCCTGATATATAACATGCCTGTATTTTGGTTCACGGTTACCACCTGTGTTTGTTTTCTTGAGGTATAAACTCTCTTATGTCTCCGTGCTATTCGAAGGTCCCAACACTAACTAACAGGCAAAAATAAATGTGATGCTGTCTGCGAGGCGCTAGTCGCTGCGGCTCACCTGACGTGCTTCCGGCCTCCTCAAAGTCGATGTTGCCCAGGTGCAGCACGCCGGCCACCACCCTGAACAGGTCCAGCTTCTCCGTGTCGTCCAGGCCGATCTTCTTCATCGCCACAGACATCCTGTTGAAGTCGCCGTGGTCGTCCAGCAGCGGGTCCTTCAGAGGGCCCGACTTCACGTGCTGAGAAACGAGAGCGTGCAGACCGTTACCGACGGCTGCTTGCTTCCCTCTGATGCATCCACCTTCGTTACAAACTCAGCTTCTACCTTTCCAAAACACCAGCTTACCTGGTAATTATTTACCCTTTTTTTTTTGCTTACAACCTTTCCCACCCACTAGCCTTTAAAATCAAATTCACTTTGATCCTTCATTTCTTCACCTTCTAACGATTGACCTTCCTTTCACTTCTCCCTCCAAACAATCCACCTTTATTACCTTCTGCCTCGGATATTTACCTGCCTCTCTGACTACTCGCTTCTTTGTGTGCTTCCTCTGCTGTGGCAGTCAGGTTAGTACAACATATTTTTGTGTTATTTTAAAGAAGAAATGCGGCTTTGGTGAACCACACATTGCAAGAATCGGACTGACCTTAAGCTTCCGATCGGGCTTGAGAATCATTTCGTTTTATTGTCACGTTGCCCGGCGAACGAGCCTTTGGCTTCACTGCAATTTGTATTTTCAGAGGTAACCCAGAGCTACAGGTGTTGGGCACATATGCACTCTAAAAAGCAGAGTGAGACGAGTGCATGAAATACCTCAATCCTGCGGCAGGGAGAAGGCAAAGACGGTGAAGTAGGAAACACGCACACACCTGAAAATCCCTCTCAAGAATGTCACAGTCTGATGATACTAGATGCCAACCACTCCGAGTCCCTTTTGATGGAATTAAGTAGAAAAGGAATTCTTCTGCTTAGTCGGTTCCACTATTTAATCAGGTTCTCATTGGATTTTCATTTAGCTTTTTCACTGAGCCTCATGAAGTCGAATCAAGTAAATCAGCGGCAGGAAGGCTGCAAACCAAAGCTGGGATCTTTGTGTAGCTGGAAGACACCGATATTATTTGTGTACGTCCGCAGCAACTGAACTACTTTCAGCGTATTTTCTCCTTTTGGTTTCTGTCCAGGTGAGAAAAATGCCACTTAAGACTCCGATAAGAGCCAATAAACTGCAGTAAGACGCCGGAAAATCTGCCCTCCGTCAAGCTAAATGTGTGCTTTCTGTTATTTAGGTGCAGGAACGTGAATCAAAGCGACAAGAGGCAACAAAAGGATTTGATGGGTAAGAGGTGAGAGCCAGCAGTGCTTCATGCTTGGAAAGACCCGACGCCCATATTCAGAGAAGGTGAATTACGTCAACGAGCGCAGAAGAACATGAGGCGGGTTTGGGCTGAACTGCTGACATGCTTCGTTTGGTTTCTGTGTGTTGGACGCTTCACTGCATCGTTACCTCGGCCGAGGGGGCGACGCTCTGTTTGTTTGTCTGTTAGCAGGATCTCTCGCACGGTTGTTGAAGATCTGAGTGAAATTTGGTAGACGGTTAGGTCGTGAAGTCAAGTGAAAAGTGAACAGTTTTGGGTGCAGATTCCAATAATAGTTCAGTTTCTTAAAACTGCAATTAATCAAAATATCTTGTGCGCTTTGTCTGACGTTTTTCTGCCCCCTAGTGGACAGAAATTTTGCAATTTTCAACATTTTTCTAGTTGCTATTGAAATATCGCACATCAACGAAGAATATGCCACATTTCATTAATGTCCATCACAGTGTATACTCTCTGATCCCAGATGCAGATTAAAATGTCTCAACATTTCCATTCTTACAACAAGAAACTTGAACGAGGATGCATCTGGATGTTGAGCAGCGAGATGTCGGCAGGGTTGTTCTGGCCGTTGGGTTGAAACGGTTTGTGTGGACTCGCAAAAAAGAAAAAAAAAACTAAACTAAACAATCCGTGCAAATTAAAAACCCTTCTGCTTACTGATGGGGCTGCCGGTCAACAACGCAGACTCACCAATAAACCTTTAAGCTGACAAACACTGCGTCCTGCGATGAGACCATTTCCTAGAACCTCAACTGTAAACGGCGATGCAGGACGAGACTTTTCAAATGTTTAAAATCAGCATTTTTGTTTCCTGCTATGCCTTTTTGAAACTGGCCAATTGTCTGACAGGAAGTGGAAACAAACGGTTTGGCAGGGCGCATACACCCCAGCACTGTGACATTCTGAGGTACACAAAAGCAATCATAAGAGATTTCTCGCTCGATTGAAGCGCTCCGTTTTCTATATACAGCAGAGGAAGGTAGGAAACCAGGCAAAGCACTCCAGAGGTGAAAGAAAGATAACAAATCAGCATGCATTAACCCCCAGACACTCGGGGAAGGTGTGAACCCAGCGGCCCCAACATTCACGTCAACATCAAGGCGTAAGAGAGGAGGAACACCAAATCACCTGGTCATCCTGCGTGATACGAGACGGAGCAGTGAGGAGACACACAGGGCATCATTTATCAGCGATTACAGCAAAAGAGCACCTGCGGCTACACCTGGCCCGAACCAAATGTCCAAATAATCCTTCTGCTCAGTCGTTTTAATTAACCCGAGGCAGCAGGCGGGAGGGGTTGGACTCCTGTATGGGAACTTCAAGTTCACATATTTGTTTCCCCGAAGTTTAATCTCATTGTAGCTTACCTGAACGTGAGGCTACTTTAAAAAAAGCGAATGCAGGGTGATCCTGGATTTGATGGGATATTATCTGAGCCGCCTCGGTGCCCCACTCTTCCCTCCTGGTGAGAGCGGAGTTAAGGCACAAAGCCGGGGATTGTCGGCATTGTTGTTACTTCGCCCGAGACTCGGCAGACGGAAGTAGTGAGATGAAGCAAAAAGGACTTTTCTGAGGCCATTTCCCAGGACAAAGCTCTTCCAAGACTCCCATTCAAACACTACCAGGTTACTGTGACGCACAGGTGATGACAACGCAGCAGGTCGGATCAATTTGTCGCTGTTGTCCTGCGTTCTGCCTACTACTGGTCTGTTTTTTTTAGTTTTCCAAAAAGGCTTAATTACTGTTCTCTCTTTGTTGCACGCCTATCACGCTCGCATGAATGAAAGAAGAGTTCGTCAAACGTTGTGTAACTTCTCGTTTGCGTTTGAACTTGCTGTTCTCGCTCTTCTTCCTCCCTGGTTGCTGTCTCCTTACCGAGCAAACGTGCCCGTGCATGTATTTATCCTGAAGACAAACACCCGATCTGTTTGTTGTTGGAAACACGAGTGCGCGCGCTTGTGTGATGTGAAGTTCCTTTTAAGAGCTTTTATCAAATACAAGGAAATCGAAGACAGATCTTTGAACAAATGGTGCAGGGTGACCTCAGTTTATTTATCTCTGCAGGTCACTAGGAGAGGTATAAAGGGACTATTTTCCCGCAAAAGGGTGTAGAAAAGAGGACCAATCTATTAGGGGGTCGGTGTAGTAGAAAGAGTTCGGTAGACAGGTTTTATAGACGGTAAATCAACTGAATTTTGCTGCTGAGGACAAACAAATCTGACATAATATATGTTGAAATTAAGACCTCATTTATTCAAATTTAAAACAACTGAATGACTTAAGATTTTGTAATCGTCAAATTGATTTCAAGGCAATGCGCCTGTAATGCAGCCTGGTTAGTATTTAACTCCAATGTGCTGAACACTACCAGGCGGCTATACAGTTTATAGCTACACTGCATCACCACACTGAAAAGGTAACCGGCCCCCGTGGAGAGGCCACTAAACTGATCTCACGCTCCCATTTCCATCTCCTGAACCATCAGGGCGAAATCTGCGCCTTAAGCTTTATAGTCCCGACCTCAATTAAAAAGCGCGATCTGGTTTGAGGAGGAAGGTCTCGGCTTCCCTTCGGAGCCGTTACACAGTGCGTTTAAGCCCGCTGAGAAGCTGCGGCGCGGTGCCCACATTTCTCCGAATGACAGCCGCCGGCGAAGCTGTGGCACGATTGCGTCGTGAAGCGCTTCACAGTGTCTGGGTTGAGAAACTGCACAAGTGTTTGCAGAGGCCCCAACAGATGCGCTCTGTTTTAGAGGGAAATACCCAACATATTAATGGATTTCAAGCGTCCGACCGTCGCCAAACAAAACCGAAACGTCACGGCGTAAAACTGCATGGTAAGTTAGCAAGTAAACCGAGGTTTTACGGTACGTTGTGGCTATAAAAGGTGTTTGATGAGCAAGACAAATGTGTTCCATGTTGTCACGCTACATTACGTCGCCATCTGTACGGTGAAGGCTGCGTGTCTAAAAGTATGTTAGTGCGTTAAAGTTAAACTCCCCCTCTTGTGAATCGATTGATCATTCAGTTGTGTAACTACTGTGGCGGCAAATCAAGTAAGACGAACGTGTGTTACGTGACGTGACGTTCGATTAAATCTCCATCTTTGCGCTGCTACTTATACCCTTGGAGTTAAGATTACTTTACGAACTTAATTATGAATCTCTGTCACTGGATTTATGAGTCTCAGTGGAAGGAATATTCCCCCATTTCTCCACCATCTTCAGCAGCGATAGCAGAGCGCCAATTTCCTGTCCGTGTTCCTCTTAATGGCTATAATAATTAATAACGCTGCACTGCGGGGAAAGCCGTATACCGCGGCGGTAATGGAACACTTGTGCATAATTAATCAAAGGCTGAAGGCAAAGGAAGAGGCTCATTTCACATGATGGGGTTCTCTTATTAATGCAGCGCATGAAATGCCTGTGTGCTATACTGAGGCTCTCAGCCAGGCTGCTAATTAAAACGTCTGCGGTTTGAATGAAAGCATCCGAGTTTATCCTGAAAACGACGAGATTATCTAAGCAGAGCTGGTTTGCAGCCAGGCTAAAAACACAACAGCGCTAACGAAGCATCGGAGGGGGCCTTTGCTGTCGAGATGATCTGCTGCTGAGGGTCACGTGTTTAATGTGGTTGTAGCATAGCAGCGCTTCATAATTATACACACACAGACATTCAAACGCAGCTTTGCAAAGGCGTTCTCTGCTTTATGGTCTGGTTTCGCCACCTCAGTTGCTTGAGGTAAGAGCACACGTTTCCAACAAACTGCCGCAAATCCAGTCGACGTGTGAACAAGTTCTAATCCAAACAAAACCGCGGGGCGGTTAGTCCTTTATCACCAACTGCTCACCGGAGGTACGTGCTCCGGTTTGAAAATAAACCAGGGAAAGGTACACCTTAAATCCCTCAAAGTGAGAAATTGAATCGAGTGACAAATTCTGACTTTGACGAATGCTGTCGTCCTGTCCAAACCAGTGCGGTGATCTGTTGTGTTACGAGGTGCGGCTGTTTTTTCCCCCCAAAAACATTTCTTTGAAAAGGAGAAAAACTAAATAATCACCTTTTTTTTTGTTTTGTTTTTTTAAGCCATGAAGCGAGACCGAGTAACTTTTAAAAGAAGAAAGAACTAATTCTCCGTCTTAAAACGGAAAAGTTCAATTCTTACGCAATAAAACACACCATCGGGTGAACACGCTGGTCTGGTATGAACAGTCGCTCATGGTGACTAACGTTGGCAACCTTTAGATATACAGTATATTATTGAGTAACTGACATTACGGAGTCACACTAACTTTTACAATTATCCCATGATTGTCACAGTGGCTGCTGTGCAAGAGTTACGGTCTCGCCTTAAAGTCGTCATACTATGCTCATTTTTTAAAACTTTTATTTTGGGGTTGTGCCAGAATAGGTTCACTTTTCCAAGGACACCATAGTTTTGCTCACGCTGCACATTACTGCAGCACCTCTTCTCGCCCCGTGTCTTGAACGCACTGTTTTAGCTGCCGAGCGAGGCGTCTCACTCCTATTGCACAAGCTGCGGTACCCAGGTTAAGGGCTACTAGCCAATCAGAAGCAGAGTAGGGCGGAACAGAGACTGGACGTTTTAACTGTCTCTACATCACAGTAAAAGCTTAATGGCTGACTGCCTGGAGGGAGTCTGACGTTATTTGATTTCCATATTTAGGCGTCACTTGTGGGAACTGCTCAATTCGTGCATTATGACGCGTGTTACATGCTGACGTAGACACGTTGCGGAAGTAACGGCCGGACTACAGTTTCCTGCTGGAGCGGGTAACTCCCTTTGGGGTGGACCTTTGGCTTTTTCACTTTGCAAACCTATTACATGCACACAAAAAAAGATATAGAACACAAAGGAAAAGGCCAAAAAGCAGAGTATGACCTCTTTAAAGCCTGTAAATGAGACTGAATCACTTACTAAGACTTGTCTGATCTGTTTGGAGACTTTTGTCTAATTTGCAACTAACAATGTCGCATCGTGACGCATTGGCAAAAGCTATTCCAAATCTGTATTCCACTTTCCAAAGGTGGTCTTTTGGAGTGCTGATGCTGATGACCAGGCTTTGATTCTGATCAGCGGTATCGGCCACCGTGTCGCCGTCATGCAGGCATGTCTTGGGTCAGTCGGTAACGAGGTCTCTCAATAGCCTCCAGTCGGATTGCCGTGAAATGTGTTAGACCGCCACCCTCAGGACAAACATTTGCTGCAGCCTCTACATGTACACCATAATCTTTTTTATTTCTGGTTACAAGTCCGAGTTGGGTCAAAAGCGTCTCACCTCACAGGGGGCGGGCTGAATTTGGATCGTTTCATGACTTGTAGAAACACGACTAAAACCTGTTTATTTCCTTTCAAATCCCCTGCTGCAATAAGCAGCCCCAGCACAGGATTGGATCATGCGGTGTCCACGGGCTAACGCAGCCACCCGTGATCAGAATCACCACTGACGAATCGGTCCTGCAGCGGAGAGGAGAGGAGAGGAGAAACTGGAGCAAACAGCGCCAGGACGTGACCGAGAAGGACAGACGGCATCAAAGGGATCAACAGACACGGTGACCGGCGAGATGGCGGCGTGTGAATCACAGGTGCAAACTGTCCTGCAGGCCGGGGGAGAAAAACGGAGCAGAAAAGAGGCGGTGGAGCCAGTAAATCTCAACCGAATCTGCTGAGTCGGCTTAAGGAGGCAGCCCCACGGGGCGATGAGAGGTTCTGCTCTTTCTGCTGCTAGTTAGCACGAGCTTGTAACTAAAGATTGAGAATAAAACACAGGGGGCACGCACACACTGCAGCTATAATAGTCATATAATAATAATAATAATAATAATAATCCTCACTTGTGTGTGAAAACTAAACACTTTAAAGTTCTAACATCTGCAGTGGTGTGAAGTAACTAAGTACAATTCTAAGGTACTCGTGCTTTCATTTTATGCTACTTTATACTTACTGAGGTAATTATTATACTTTTTACTCCACTACATTTATCTGATAGCTGTAGTTACTATAATGAGCCTATAAAATACAATGCATTCTTATACAATAAATGGAGTCCCCGGACAGCATATTTACGTTCAGTCATTTAGCAGACGCTTTTATCCAACGCGACTTACACAGTCACAGACCGAGGGCGCAGCTTCAGTATCTTGCTCAAGGACGCTTCGACGAATGACTGGGCGAAGCCTGGATCGAACCGCCGACCTTCCGATTGGCCGACGAACCCGCTCTGCCACCAAGCCACAGCCGCCCTTTTTCGTGTAAAAGTAAAATTAGCTCCACCTCGGCCTCTTCCGTTATCTAAATGCTGCCGATCACTTCTCCCACCACGAGGAACCGTGTACACATGAGCGCTTTTACTCTACATAATCAGAATAAAAATGTCCCGGTGTGAATAAACTCGCTCGTTCTCAAAGAAGGAGGGTTGAATCGGTCGGATTTTTCATGTTAACACTCTTTGCCGTTACTTGATTTCTTATTCTGGTATATTTCAACTCTTTCTGAGCCACTCGAGTTCCAGTCGAAGACCTTCCAAGGTGTTCACGAGCGCTCTTTCGCATCACTTTTAGGAGCCGTACACGTCCCCCAAAAGAGGCATCGTGGAACGGGAACTTCGATAATCTCAGTGATGGCATATTCTGCCGCTTCAGTACGACGAGCTCAGCGGTAAAACAATAACCACGTCAAGTGCCAGACACTGAGGTTCACGCAGAGAGGCAGCACTTGTGTTTATTCACAATTCATTACTAACAAAAACCGACGCTGTGAAAAGTACCGCGGAGCTGAAATGATACGTGGGGTCAGAGGTTTCGATACTCGGTTAATCCCGTAAGTCTCTTATGAAGCAAACTGCCTCTGGGCTCCAGGAATTGCTGCTTCTCTCCGTTTTAATTCATCGTCAACTGAACCATCTTTGGGTTTTGGACATTTGAAGGCGCTGCGTTGGGCTCTGGGCATGTTGGATGGGCACTTTTCTTGATTTTATCTTTCTTATAATCCTGAATTGTGATCGTTCGTCAATAATTAACAAAATCGTAGGCTGAAACCCTAAAGTAAGGTCTTTAAATACATTGATTTACTGCTTCCACTGAGCGAAGAAATGAAATACTGTGATACCTTTGGCAGCCAGAAGGGAGCTCAACAACTCAGCTTCCCAAACTCCGAACTACGGATAACAACGACTAAACGTTCCGGCTGAGGTTCTGGTCGCGCTGCCGCCGATGCGTCCGAATAAACTGCTCGGCTAATCATCACTGTCCCGTTAGCTGACCGCTGATGTTGCGTGGCTGGCTGCTACCTCGAGCGGAGATATTTTGCTTATTACTTGAGCTGATGCTGCTCAAGCTCTACTTCCGTGGGAACAGTTAGCCGTTAGTAAAAGTTAACTCGAGATTTAAGAGATGTCTGTTTCTTCTGTGCACTCGTGTCTTCCTGTTAGGTCTTCTGTTGGTAGTCTGTCACATGAATGTTATTCTGCTGTCTTGCACTAATAAAAAGAAACTCGGATATAATGGCTTGAAAAGAAGAAAACATAATTCAACTAGTACCACTTTGTCAGTTCTTGAAGCCAATTTTCCTATTGGTTTCTGTACAGAAATAGTAATGACACTTTTAAAATGTCTAAAGTCATCTATGGACTCTATTTTATCCTTCACCCGTTTCTTCCAGGGATTGTAGTTCAGAAAAACTAAACCAAACGACCTGATGGAACGAAACGGAGCCGGGCTGCGGTGTACTGTACCTCTGGGCTCTTGCGGTTCTGCAGGATCTGCTTGTCTGTATCTTTGGAAGCGAAGAAGCGAGTGCATCCTCGGTTCAGGTACTGCAACACACAAAGAGGAGGGGGGGGGGGGGAAATGAGCAAAATTTGACTAGAACAAAGCGATGACCAACACCGAAGCTCATCCAACTATAGCAATACTGAACACTATTTATAGATAAATATAAATAATAATATACAGAGTGTGGTCTGGACCTGCTCTACGGGAAAAGTGCAATGAGATACGGTTTGTTATGAACTGGCGCTATGTAAATCAAAATTTAATTAAAAGATCTTTATTGAAGGAGGTCAAAACAGAAGTCTGTTCAACATGACAGGGAGTTAAAACAGAAAGCGCCCAAGAGAACCGATTGCAGAAATTCCCTTTGAGAATACGTCCGATCACATTTGTACGGCAGCACGGCGTGACAGGTCCCCCTGCTCCCACTCTTTATGCTAAGCTAGGCTAACCCCACCTTGACGCCGTCACCTGCATCTGCTGTAGCACGGAAAGCACTGCGGTGTAGGAGTGGACGCCAGTTTAAGGTGTGCTGTAACCGTAGAACCGCAGGCCTCCCGGGTTAACCTTCAGCGATTACGGAGTACGCATGGAGACGTTAATGAGCCGAACTGCGCTCACAACAGGGCTCGTGCGAAGGCCAAGAATGGGGCCCCTCAAAGCTGACGGGGTTTCACGCTACTAATTCCACTGAGCTACAGGTGGCGCCGACAAAGGCAGTGAAGAAGACATTGTGTATATAATGCGTGTGTGTCGGCACAGAATCGCTCCACTTCTCGGTTTGTCTCTGTTGTTCAGAATTCCTACCAGTAATTACATTTGCACAACAACAACAACAACAACAAAAGGAAAAAGCGACGCCATCCCGTTGTGTGCCAGTGTTAATGGCCGCTCCCCAGCTGGCCTCCGCTGCCGTGTGCAGAGACACGCAGTAACGGCGGCAAACCTCCCAGGCGTATCTGGAGCGAGCGCTTCGAGCCTCGAAGCCGGGGCTCAGCTTGTTTGTTTGGGGGGGCGCAGATGGACGTGGACAAAAACGTCGGCGCCCCCCCCCCCCGGCTCCTCTGCGCTCCCCCAGCCGCAGAGCTGGAGAGTAACTGAGCCCGTTTGCTCCAGTAAAGACTTTTCCTTTCGCTCTCCCACCACAACACCTTCCAGAGGAATACTGAACTTCTAACTCCGCCACATCTGTCTGATGGGAGATTAGCTCACATTCCATCCGTCCTTGTTTCCTTCCATCCTTCTCTCCTATTTCTTTTCTTCCTTCCCTTGTTATATCTTTCATTCTTTTACTATTTATTTCCCTCGGTCTTTGGTCCTTTCCATCTTTATTTGTTTCCTCCTGTCCTTCCTTCCTCTTTTTCTTTCCTCCCTTAAGCCTTCTTTACATACTTCGTTCTAACCTCCCTTATTTTTTCCATATTTGTTTCCTAATGTCCTTCTTCCCTTGCTTGTTTCTGCCACTCATTTCCCTTCATTCTTCACTTCCTTCTCACTGCCCTATTTTCTTTCTTCTGTCTTTGTTTTCTGCTCTCCTGCTTTAGATCCTTCCTTTCTTTCTTATGTCTTCCTTTCTTTTTTTCCCTTCCTTCTAACCATGATTATTTTTCCATATTAGTTTCCTTTCATTCTTAGGTGAAGAACGCCATGCTTTTCCCTCCTTCATGCCCTCTTGTCATCCTTCCTTCCTCACTAATTTCTGTCTGTCCTTCCTTACTTCATTCTTTCTTTCCTTCCTCATACCTTCTTTTTATCCCTCTGTCCATCCATCTTTCTGTATTTGTTTCCTCGTGTCCTGCCTTCTTTCTTACCACTTCGTTTCCTTCATTCTGTGCTCCTGTGTTCTAGTTCTTTCCTCACTGCCTTCTTTTCTCCTTTTCATATGTCCTCTCCTCTAACTTTACTTTATCCCTATTTGTTTCGTCCTTTCCTACCATCTGATCTTTCCTTTCTTCTTTCCTTGTGTCCTTCCAACTTTGCTTCCTTCTTAAGCTGATTTAAAACCACAGAATCTACTCTTCTTCACAATAGGTACTTTCACTTTTACACTGGAATAGAGGACTTTTACTTCAACTACTTTCCCACTGCAGTTTTTATACTTTTACCCCAGAGTGCTTCTTCCACCACTGCATATACACAAAGTACTCTACACACTCGTCTCACATCTTAAAGTGTCGTTGTGGCGCTCTTTCAGGTCTTATCTGCACTCTGTGAATCACTTTACACCAAAGACACTTCTAGAAAGAGTCCTGAACTAACCTGCTCGGGCCTGAACGCACCCCATCCCTCCCTGTGGCCTAAATGCAAAACGTAAGGAGTCCATCGCGGCTGCTGAGCTCCATCTCCGACTGCTATCATAGGAGAACTCACTGAATCCCCCCCCCCACCACCAGGAGGGGAAACTGTAGCTATATGAAGCCATTAGAAGCGGTTGAACTGACTGTGGGAGGTGTAATAAGCTGCAGGGCGACGCTGGCGGAGGCCGCGGCGCGAGCGTCGGCACTTTAAGGCCTGACAGCGATCCAGGTGAGAATAGACTATTGAATGGAGATGCTGCCAGTAAAAGGGAGGACTCTGTGAAAAAGAAAGTGTTCTCCACCCCCCCCCCCTCCTCCGACAGAAGAGGAGACAAGTATGACTCAGCTCTTTTCTCAGAGAATCAGGTGAGCAAACACAAAGTCTGTTCGGGCCGGATGTTAGCCGAAGGTCAAATGAGAAAGGCAGCGCCTGGGGGCATCGCTTGCTCTTTTCTTTTTCGCAGCTATTGTTAAAGCTATTATTATATTTTCCCTCTAGTGTGTATATTATTGCACTGTATACATCATCATGTCTAGGTTCTAGAATTCTCATTCACTCTCTTTTAACTCTGTGAAGGACGTTGTTTGACAGTTTTAAACCCCTTTATTTACAGCCCTGTGGCAGAGTCACTGCAGTTTCACAGTCTACAGTTAACGACGCACTAATCAATATACCTTTATATCGACGATGGATCAATTAGCTACGTGGAACATGAGGTGCCCCCCATAACGTCGAACCCGCAGAGAAATATCGCCGCTTTTGAGCCTTTTAGAGTTTCGGTTTTAGTTCGGTCTGAGTGCGTCTCACCTCGTTTCGATCAGCAGCAGGCGGCTGTTTGCGTCAAACGAGCTCTGAAAAAGCCACCGTACACGACCTGCCCGGCAGCAGACAGCGGACAGACCGTCAGAGCAGCTGGTGGAGAAAGGGGAGCGTTCAGCAGCTCAAGAGCCACATATTTACCTCAGGAGGTGGTGGAGACCAAACCCGAGCTAAAAGGAGAGTGAATATTGGACTTAGAGAACCAATGTGATAGAACTGCTGATTTTCTGAAGCGCTGAAGTGCCTCCTGTGCTTTATATTTGGCGTAAAGACACGAGCGTGGCATCAATTTTCTCATCCAACTCTCGGCAAGAAAGTGAATATGTAAATCTTCCCAGATGCCAAACTACTAATTAAAGCTCTTGTAGCCGGGTATTAGACTGTTCTCCCCCTTCCTTTTCAAAAATAACATCGCGCACACAACATCGTTTTTAAAACAATTGTCGTTTACATCGATCCGCATAAATACGCCGTCGAGCGCCATCATTCTGTGCCAAACCTATGGGCGGCAGCGTAGGGGGAAGGATAAAGCCATGCGAGCCAATCGGAATCCTCAAAATCGACAACAGCGAACAGCACGAGCGACTTCCTGCTCCTTTCCAAACAACAGACATGGCGCGAGGTTCGTTTGTGTGGACAGACAGCGAAGTGAGCGAGTTACTCCTTAATGTCGCGTTAGACGACAAGGCAAGTACAGCGAATGCAAACAGGCCTGAAGCGTTTGCACGACAGTATAAAGTGAGGTCCACCTCAACAGCACCCATGATCACACAAACTCTAAACACGGGGCGCTCACATGGCGTAAGCCTTTTCTGGCGCATGATGTGACGTTTGAGAACCTGAAACCCCGTTTCGCCCAGTTGGCACGGCAACACGTAAGCGGCGTTTTCAGGAGTCTCCACTTTGGCCGGAGTTTTTAGAGAGAAAAACGGCGTTTTCGTGTAAATGACAGGGAGGTATCTGCGTTGTCCCATCGTGAGAACGGGGCCTTAGTGGGTCTGCTCTGAAAAGAAAATTTATGTTCGGGTATTTTTGTGGGTTTGTCAGTCATTGTTTAAACAAATATTTTAATATTTAATTTCAGTTTTTCCTTCAAATATTTCCACTTGTGCATCGATGCATACACACCTTCACTTCTCAGTCTCCCTCCACATTTACCTCCGTCACGCTGACGTTTATCCGTTCCAAAGAAAAAGTAAAGTTTGGCTCTGAAGTACTTGGAAGCCATCTAGTTTCTGTACTTTTAAGTCTAAACTGCGCTGTTTTCTCAGAGCATTTCAACAGATTGAACTTCAGAGCTCCGACGCTGACAGGCCAGACGGCCAAAGATCAATACTTCGGTCCCAGCTGCCAAAATGAACCGGCCCGTTATCCGGGCATTACCCAGGCACCGCGGCCGCTCCTGCACGTCTCTCGGTTCCTAACGGGGAGGGGAACCATTTATGTTCAACGGGAAACAACCCCGACGGTAAACACGCACAGTCGGTCCTGCTCTGCTCTCTCCCCACAGGCGACCACCCATAAACACAGCGGGCGAGGCGGGCTTTGTGACGTCACATCTCTCGTCAGATACAGAGGCTCAACCGTCACGAGTGCAGAGTCCAGATGCTGTGGAACATCTGGTCTCCACCGATTAGAGGAAAACCGGTTCCTCTGAAGACAGACACTTGAATTAAGAGGGCTCAAGAAAGTTATTCACACTTACAGATGAAATCATTCTCACCAACGCCTGCTGCCACCCTCAGCGTGTTTATGTATATATTATTAATATATATTTGGGAAGCTTATCCAGTGCACGCAACGGCCGACGCGATTCCCCAAAGGTCCTCAGAGAAATTTAAACGCTATTCATAACGTTGTGATCGGCATTTTAACAGCCGCATGGACTTCAAAGATCACCAACACGGGACTGCTGGACTCCTCGTGCAGTACAGGTGCGGTCGGGGACGTTAAGACCGAAAGCTGCTGGATACCAACTCAAATATCTACTCCTGCGTCCATAAGTGTCCGTCCATAAATGGCCTCTACGGAGCCCAGCAAGTGTTGGGGGGGGGTAATACGGGACCACTATTAGTATTTGATATTGCACATCAGTAATTTGTGCCTGCAAATTAATAATTCCTGAACAAGATTCATGGCTTGTCCCCTTCAGGTTGGTGGAGAGCTGCTGCCTCAAGTGGACGAGTTTCAGTGTCTTGGGGTCTTGTTCGCGAGTGAGGGTAGGACGGAGCGGCGCTCTCCGTTTACCGGTCGATCTACGTTCCTACTCTCACCTATGGTCGGAAGCTTTGGGTCGCGACCGAAAGGACAAGATCCCGGATACAGGCGGCCCAGGCTGCTGGTTTCAAGCACCAGAGGAAACCGGTATAAATAATTACAGACACAAAAAAAAAAACTGGCAAAAAAGGGGAAACGTCTTTTTTTTCCCTAAATTAAAAATTAATTATTGGGCGCAAATCCCATGAAAACAAACAATGTGTCAGTCCGTCTCGCAATAATTTCTGACACACCTGTCTGTGGCTCTCAGCTCCGAGCCCATTGGTTCCTGCTGAAGACGCACATCTTTAAAAACACCTCAATCCGTAAAAAAAATTAAATAAAAAGGCTCATTCATTTCCTCAAACAGCCGCTCGCTGTAGTTCTTAACAAACGTTACTCAAACAGGAGGAAATAGTCCATTTGTCGGGGACTATTTCCAGCGGCGGATGAATCCACACGTGGCGCTGTAGTGAGTGTTTGGGGCAGCAGGACGGTGTGTGTGGGACTGAGTCAGGATAAACTACAGTGTGTGTGTTCGTGGTGATGGAGGAGCAACAGTGAGGCTCCCTGATGAGTTTCTAACAGTTTCTGGACGACAGCGGAGCTCTGAGGCCCAGAGGAAGGAGACGCACCGGGCCGTGATACGCACTCCGGTTAGTGTTAGTGGAGACACTCGCTGCTGCTCTGGGTCATTTCATGGGGTTTGTTGACAAAAATATAAAATATCACCAGACTTATTCTTAAAATCCACGTCTTCTACTTGATGGAAGGACTCCCTGATCAATCCTCCACCCTGCTTTGCCCATCCATCACCTGCAGTATCCATCTATCTACCCATCAATCTGTGGTGTTCAGCCACGTCTGTTTGACTGATGTACCGCTATACGTGTCCAGCCCACATGGGTTTATGAAATGCCAGACGTACAGTTGGACTGATGAGATAAAACCTAAAGTTCCCCTCCGGACTTGTCTTGAAGTAAGTAAAAAGGACTCCGCTATGATTATTATTTTGTTTAACACGGTTATCCAACATAAAAAGTAAAAAAAAACAAAAAAACAACAACAACTCTGAAAGGGGGCTGGAAGCACATCTCCTCGTTCTCCCTCACTGAGGAAGTCTGGATCTATGAATGCCCCCCCGCCCACCACCGCTGCGCGTGGTAGGTTGACCGGCGACCGCATGGATGAGGGTGAGAGACATACATCCATGGTGAGAGAGCGGTGCTCGTCAAGATGGCCAGAGTTCCAGGAAACAAAGAGATTCAGCCGAACACGTTTGAGCCTCGGTCAGACTCCGGTGAGGAGGCTGTTGGGCGCCAAAAACCGCGACTAGCAGACGTATCTTTGCCGGCGGGGCAATGCCATTGGCTTTCGAATTAGTGACGACCCAAATCTAGAATTTAGCGGAGTGTACAGACGTCTCCTGCGTGAGTAGAGGCATGTGAAAACACCTCGCGAGTGACAAACTTTGCATTACATTTAGTCATTTTATCCAAAGCGACTTACATATGAAAACATTCACAAAGCATTTTTGGGGTTCAGTATCTTGCTCAAGGATGCTTCGACGCATTGGCTGGGGGATCGAACCCCCGACCTTCCGATTGGCAGGCGACCGCTCAGCCACCAGGCCACAGCCGCCCCACAGATACAAGTCAGTAAAGTCAAGGTAGCGGACATTTTAGTGGACTCGAACGCAAGAAAAGCCCATTTTTGAGTGGAGGGGTACTTTAATTAAAGAACAGTGAAGAGAAACGGTGATGTGTGCGTACCCTGAACGTGTCCGGGGAGCCGAGGTGGAACTTCTGCCTGATGTCCTCGGAGGCTCCGGCACACAGTCGGTAGAAGATGTGGTAGTTTCTTTCCTCGGGGCTTTGCCTGCATATCCTCGACTTCTCCAGCAGGTAGTGCGACACGAAGCCGCCCACGACGGCATTCTGAGCACACAGACGCCAAACAGGAAACGCGTTTTAAGATCCCAAACGCTAACGGGCTGCATTCATAGCATCTGTGAGGGCACACTGACCTCAAATCCTATCACTTAATGGCACACTTTAGATGGAAATGGAAACATCAGAATATCAGATCTTACTTGGTTTACATGGAGAAAACTGCATTCAATGAAAGTAGGAAATCAGGAAAGATGAAGGATGATATAAGCAAAAGTAACAAAACATCAGGCCACAATCTGTGCATGGAAAGCAAGCAGCGTTGAACGGGCCCTCGCAACCTGACGTGCCTTTAGATTAAACAGGGAAAATCTGAAGTCGATCGGATTCATTTTCTAGAGGGGTTCGTTAAAGTACGGAACCTGTAAATGGCCTAAACTGGCACTTTCAATTCAAAATGGCTGACTTCCTGTTGAGTTTAGGCTCAGGGGTCCGTGAGGCTTTTTTTTTTTTTGTGCGTCTTGGTTTGATACGTGTCCCGCAAAGCGTTCGTGCGTGTAGGTGAAACGGGGCGCGGGGGGCTAATTTTCAGTAACTTTGACCCACGAGACGAGTGCGTTTCCGCCACTTCTGACTCGCGCGTGCACAGTTTGGGGAGTCCGAGAATATTTAGGGCGCCGAAAACATGCTTCACTTGGAAGGAGGAAGAATTCCTTGCATTTCAATAGCGTCCCCGCAGGGTCCGTGCTCGGGCCAATAAACTGATTTATAGCACATATGCTGGTGTCTGCGACAGATCCAGGGACACAAGAGAAAGGATATAATTACTGCAGAAACGGAGGCCTCATTACGGTTTGTTTTTTGCTGTCTAAGCATTTGAGATGATACCGGGAAGATTGTTTTTATTTGGGACTGCCGAGATATTCATAAATTATGAAGATCAATAGAAACGGTTCATGCTAAATAACCACAGCTATGGGGCCTCATATTTAATTCCAAACAGTCGTCCCGAGAGTACTCGGAAGTTTAAAGGTGTTGTTATTCTTCGACAACACAGTATCAAGTACCTTCTCATTGAAGTGGATCTCCACAAACTTGCCGAAGCGACTGCTGTTGTTGTTGCGGACAGTTTTTGCGTTCCCGAAAGCCTCCAGCAACGGGTTTGCTGCGGGATCAGAGGAGGAGAAACTGGGGTCACGAACACGAATCCATCCGGCGGACACAATGGCTCTGAGCTGATGAAGCTTACCTTCCACTATCCTCTCGTCGATGTCCTGACCTGTTCCGTACGAGGTTGTCAGGTATCTGCCAGGAGAAAACGTGCAGCGGTTTAGTGTCGAAGTCCTGGGACCACAAACATTCCTGGAGCAACACTCGTATGCAATGCAAAACCACATGCCGGCAACCAATACGGCCTTTAAACCTCTGTCAGAGCGCCGATTCCACTCTGACGTGTGTGGGGAGCTGCTGACTTGTATTTCTTTATACTGAGAGGGAGTAGAAGCCTACTTCTTTATCAGCTCCATTTATGTTACAGAGACAGAAACACCACTCAGCCCGTCTCCAATACCGAAGATATTTGTACGGCCGCGTTTTCTGTTGCATTTTTAATCCAGTAAAGTTCATGGGACAATAAAGTGAAGTGAAGTGATATAAAGCAAATTCATGTGAGCAATCTGATCTAACGCGGAGTTTCGTGAAGTAAAGCGGAGTGAAAGGTCTCCTGTGCTGCTTCTCTTTTTTCGACGAGTTTGACAGCTTTAACACCAGTTCTCTAGTTCTTGTGTAAGAATTCATTCCATTTTCGTCATCTAGAAATACTTTAATAAATAAAAGCTGACACGGTGTGCAAAATTAATACATACAGAATACACACACACACAAAAAAAAAAATTTAATTGGGTAAAAGGAACTCACAACATACATAGCTTTTGATGACGTTTGTCATTACCTGCAATGATTTACGGGACACAAATAATGCGAACATGTCAGTATGTATCTAAAAAGGGACCAAACTGTCAGTGCACATGCAGCGTCGTCCTCACCTGAGCACAAACTTGGTGTTTTCGGTCTTCCCGGCTCCAGACTCCCCTGAGACGATGATGGACTGGCTCATCTTCAGGACCTTCATGTCCCTGTACGCCTTATCAGCTGGGAAAGCAACGCAGACACGAGCAACTGTTAGAGGAAACTTTCCTCTGCCTCAACGCCACAAACCTGACCCCAATAATCAAGCAGATATTAGACGCGTATCTTCCCGTAATACAAAAAGGCACCGAGTGAGTCTGAGTGAAGACTGGGACGTTCGGAGGACTGTGGGAAATCTGAGCACTGACTGCGACCTGGTGGACGGATGGGAAACTACAGCAGGAGATTATTGATGACCCGACGCTGCACAGACGACAATGCTTGCCAGCGGGACCAGTTTATTGTTGGTTTTGGTCTTTTCCTGGGAAATATAGAATATCACCAGACTCCTTTGAGCTCAGACTCACGGATATGGGTCTCTGGGTTCGGCGTGACGGGGTATATAGAGGAACCACCAGTGTATTAACAACAACAGGTTGGTGTGAGGCTGATTGTGTTTTGGTATAAATTTAGATTTCAAATGCTCCGATACGTCTACTTTACGTTTGACGGCAGATCAAGTTGACGAGCACCATTAAATATTGGTTCGTCCTCGTTTTGACGATAACAGACACAAACTAATTAAGTGTGCAGGATTTAGTGGCCTCTAGCGGTGAAATTGCAGTTTGCAACCCTTTGAACGCCGCTCCCGCTCGCTCGCCCCCCCCCCCCCCGAGCCTGCAGGAGAAACTACGGCGGCCGCGAAACTCGCACACGGCCTAGAGCCGGTGTTTGGTTTGGCCGTTCTGGGCTACTGTAGAAACATGGCGACCTCCGTGGAGGGGGACCCGCTCCCTCTGTAGATGACAACGGCTCATTCGAAGGTCACAAAAACACAACGATTCTTATTTTCAGGGAATTAAACGCTAATGAAAACACTCATAAATATTATATTCCCTTTCTGCCTCCTGAATGTTACACACGGGACCTTTAGGTTAGAAAAGTCTTGCAAAATTTTGCTTATTTACTCATCTAATTGTCATTTTCTTCTTTTATTGGTTTTTTTTTTCTCCCCCAGTGTTTGATTTTAATTCCGGAGCAACCAGTGTCGCTGTCCTCTTTCTTTGCATCTGTTGTTTCTCTGTGTGACCACATCCACAGAGGGGACCCGGAGGAATAAATTACGCCCTCAAAAAGCGTGAAGCCAAGCAACTTCCCCCGTGCTGCAGGTGTGCAAAGTCTGTCAAAAATAACATGACTGCAGCCAACAGACAGCAGAAAAAGACAAAAACTGAGAAACATCTTACTGTTTCTCAGCCAAAAGCTCGAGCTCGAGTAAAAATTATCAATCTACGCTGTTGGCTGATGACTAATCGATAAGGGAGTCGCTTATCGGTGCCTCAGAGTGGATTTTCCATTTAACAGCAGAGAGCGTTCGGCCGGCACAGAAGCAACCTGACAAACGCTGAAATACAAAACCCCAGCTCTGCCTGACTGAACCGAACCCGTTGACATGAATCACCGTAAAACAGCGGGTCAGGAGCAACGTTGGTGCACTCAGCAGAAAACAAGCCTGAAACACGGCGTTGGACACCAGGAGCACATACACCGAACCCCACGCAGTAAACAACTAGACCCATTCCTTTCTGTTCACGCACCGATGGCGTAGACGTGCGGCGGCAGCGTGCCCAGCGACCGGCCCCGGTACTGCTTGATGGTCTCCGGCGAGTAAAGCTTTGGGATGTCATAGTACGGGTTCACTGCGATCAGGATGTTGGCGACGAACGTCTGCATGAGGGAAAAGAAGGTGGAGGAAGAACAACGAGAAACCGTTTAGGAACAAGAAACATTTATCAGGTGACCAAAAACAACAACTCAAGAGACGCTAAACCGCGGCCTCGTAGCCAAACTCTGCGTATTCCAGCAGACAACGTTGTAATGACTCTTCTGTGCTGCCTGTGAAGGGGTTTCCCTTAGAGGGCCCTAGCGTGGGTGTCCGGTGAGGTACAGGTCATGCGCATGCCAAACGTAGAGATGAAATGCGTCCGGAGCGTCCGTTCGTGTCGCTGCCTCCTGCAGTGGACCCACAACGGCAGCTGTGTAGACGGGGAGGCCCGTTGGACAGTCGACCGCATTCTCCGACTCAGACGTGGCTGTAACAGACTCTCTCTCCCCTTTAAATGGAACACAAGCGACCTCCCGATTCCAACCAGACTCCGGTACGCATTCGAGTTCAGATGCTTAGGCTTAGAAAGGCATGACCTTGTAGGAGGGGGGGGGGAGACACACACACACGTTGGACTCTACGGGGCTGGTAAGGGATACATATTGTGGCGCGCTGCACCGGGTCTCACCTTGTGCTGCGGACGGTGTTGTCTCCTCGGCCGAGCTTCGTTAAACATCGCTGTGTAAAAAACTTAGTGCTTTCCTACATTTCCCAGAAGCCCAATGCAACAAAGGGCATCAGATTCCTGCTGTCAATATGTTAATCTAAAAGGAGCTGATCAATACATATGGCTCTTTGACAGGAAAAAGTTAGACTTTCAATTCACCAACGTTGTACATGTCCTTTCTTCTTACACTCTTTAGTATTTTCTTAAAATATCTTTTCAATATTTATTAATAACCAATTGTCAGTTTTCTATTTTACATTTCCGATTCTCGACCTGCAGCACTTGCTTCACCTTTCTTCATGTTTCTACGACGCTTATTGGTTTTGCACCAAAGCAGATTCCTCGTATGAGTGAAGCCGATTCAGAGTCAGTCCCTTCTTCAGCCACTAGATGTCAGTGTGCACTGAGTCTGATTCACAGCCAGTCATGAAAAGCACAGCTGAGCCGTGTGTGTGCGCGTGTGTGTCAGCGCGCTTCTACTTCTGTGTTTGTGAGGACCAGCTTCACTTTCAGACCATGTTTTTGGAAAGTCGGGACATTTTGGGAAAAGGGGACATGAGGCTATTTTTAGAAAATTGGGACATTTTTGTTTTTGAAAGTGTGGACATCTTCAGAACGCCAGGACATCGGTTGAACGTTGGGATATTTTTGGAGAGGGAGGTCAGTTTTGGAAAGGAAGGACATGTTGTAGAAAGTGGAAGGTCCTCACTTCTTCAAAAGGGCAGTTTGAGCGTTACGTCTGGTTTTTAGGGTTAATGTTAGAACGAAGTTAAAGTCAAGGTTAAGATTACGGGTTAGGGGAATTAAATATGAAGTACAGCAGTATGAAGTACAAGTACAGCAGTGCAAGTGTGTACACTTATACTTGCTATATAGCGAGGAGTCAAACACGTGTTTTACCTGCAGAGTGAGGACATTTGGGCCGGTCCTCACAACCTAAGACTTGGTTTTAAGGGTCAGGCATTGAGTTGTGATGGTTAAGGTTCGGGCAAGGCGCTCAGGAATGTGTTAAGCCAATTTAACGACGGTCCTCGCAAAGACAGAAGTACGAGGGTGTGTGCATGTGTGTGTTATAGACCATGAGAACGCTCGTGGAGTTCTTATTTTTACATTTCTAAATTATTTTCTATTAAAAAAAAAAAAAAGCACTGAGCTGCATCCCTCTGTACTGCGAGTCATGTTTAAATGATAGGATGATTATTATTATTATTAGCTACGGTACGCGTTTTGAGTTTTGTCCGACACCACAGGGGCGTCCAGCTAAAAGCTTCTCGCGTAATCACGGGTTTTCCGTTTTCAGAGGGTCAACCGGACGTCTTTGCCTGGGTCAGGGACTGGGGGGAGCCCTGGAGTTCTGATATATTGTACACTGCGGACAACATTTGTGTACAAGCAAACGAATATATGGTACCAGCAAGATATTAAAGGTCCTGGGGGATTCTGGGAATGTTTGTCATAATAATATTTCATGGATCTCAATCCTCTAATTCTATTCATTTGTAAAACAGAAACAGTTGCTATTTTTTTTTCTCTCTCTCTCGTCAACGTAAAGTTGAGGAGGCATCAGATCCATTCCACAACTTCAAAATCAGAGACACTGCGTTTGAGCAGCTGTGAGTCAGCCTTACCTGTGCAGGTGCGGGACTGAAACGTTTGGTGAGGCAGCTTTTAGCTCTTAGGCCCCGAACAGTCTGCTGGAGGACCTGCGCGCAGCTGGACGTGGTGGCCTGTTTTTAACAAAAACTGAAAAGCCTCTTCAGCCAGGCTTAAGACTGGTTTGCAGACATTGACTTTTTTTTCCCCCTCCCGCTTATTTTATTGTATTTATGATTGATTTTATGCGTTTCTATTTCGCTGTCTAACTATATTTTATTATTACAGCTTTTAATCCTTTGCTCATTTCACCTCGTCCTCATTTTTCCCCTCTTTGTTCCGTCTTTTAATGTCATTCATTTCACCCTATTACGGCCCACGCTGCCGTCCTGTTAGCACGTTCGCCCGTCCCACGGGAAGCACGGCCTGTGTGAAAAGGCGCTGCGTCGGCACTTACGTAAATCTTGTCTTTGCTGTATCTCACGCGAACGTTGTTGAGCAGAGTGGCTTCATTCAAGTACATCAAAGAACCTGGGAGACACAAAAAAAAAAAAAGGACAAAAGGTTACGGCAACGATAAACAGCGAATACGTCGACGATACTAAAACGTGAGAAACAATGGCAAAAGATTTAAGCGGTGAACATCTCGGTAACTCCTCCACTATTACGGCACAAGTACTGGCCTGAGAGCAACCGGGCGTGTATTTAAAGGTTAACCACAAACTTTGGAATTAGTTTTTAATATTAAGAGATGGCCGTGATTTGAGTATGACGTGCTGTGAAAAGTGAGGTTGAAAGAGTCCGAAAGCTGTCGCTTTATTTTGAAAAATGGCTGTTGAGCCCCCCCCCCCTATCTCTCAGTGACGGGGTCAAGAAGACAGGAGTGTATTTGCTCTGGAAAGTTGTTGCCTTGAATACTTGGTAACCTTGGTGATCCGTGAAGCGGAGGTCACGGCGGACTGCATTTGGACTGTATACACGGAAACCGGATACGACCTTGGAGGAGGGCAAGGTGGCCTTCATGTTGATAAACGTTTCTACTGCGGTCAGCAGCGACATGGGCTCCCCTCGGACGAGGCGGAAGAGCTTTGTTCTGAGGGGCGTCACCGCACGACGGCGGCGACGAGGCAACATTCGGATTAAAAACTGGCATTTTAAGTGAGGGAAATCTGGGTCAAAGTGCACTCCCCCCCCCTTTATTTTTTAATCCTGGAGCCAAGATGTATTTGTGACCCGACACGGAAAGTCGGCAGAATGAGAAAGCAGCGTTTGTTTGTTTTTCTAAAAATCGGTGATTTTCGCTTTTTTGCAGCATCTGTTGGTTGAGATCACGAAGAAGCCTCTCCGTGTTCCAGAGAACAGTATTGGTACGTTTAAAAGCGTTCATTTTAACTCATTTTGTTTTTCGGACAGTCTAGCACGTGGCAGGGCCGTGTCATTGTCTGTGTGTATTTCCATACTGGATAAGCCGGCTTTTGTTTCTCTGTTATTGCCCCGCCCTCCGAGGGAAGCGTGGCCACTTATTATGCCGCGCTCCGGGCCGGGTCCAGCTGATCTCAAAATTCAACGAAGACGGACGCCGCAAAGAATATCGCAGGTACGAGCTGAACCGTGGCCGCTACGGCGACAAAATCTGAAGTACTTCTTCGACAAGCCGGATGCTTACGAACAAGCGCTCGCTGGAAGGACACGCGAGTTATTGGACATTCAGAGGCAAACAGACGCACAGTGCACACTTCGGAGACGGTTACACCCACAACGACCCCGACAGACAGAAGATGCGTCCGAACGGCTTACTTCATTGGAGGCAGCGAGATCTGCAAGAATACTTATCTGTTTCCTATGGGGGGAGTTTCCAGAAACGTCAAAGTTTGTGTTCTAAGAACACTTAACGTTACGCGTCATCTCATGTTCAGTCCACGTTCAGACCTTCCCATCGCTGCCTACTGTTATTAGCTAGCTCAGGACTGTCGTTTTAATTGTAATCGTTAGCATCGTATCGCTTGCCAAAAACCCCCCCCATTACTATAAAGGGCTTTTAGATGGTAATGTTAGCATATGTCGGCCTCTAAATCACATTTATAAAAGTAAAAAAAGATAAATTACTGACATTTACAATGCACATTATCCTTTATTATTAATAGTATGCGGGCCGATTTTTCCCGTTGCGTCTGTCGTTGCCATGCAACCATGCAGCTTTACAGGGGGGAGGGGGTGTGGCTTATCTAAAGGAGATGTAAATGAGCCCTATTGTCACTCCCAGCAGGTGAGAACCGCACACAGTCTTTAGAGGCCGTTTTCTCCCTTTTGAGCTTTTTTGAGTGCCTACCTTCAAATGGCCACACCTTCTCCAAATGTGATCAGAGCTCCATGTGTTACGCGTCGCTGGAAAGCTTGGAGAGTACACTTTCAGAATCTGTGAATAACTCAAAGTGCACCAGACTGGTCACGTTTAGGAGGAGAAACGGAGGTTAAAACCAGGGAGCTTACAGTTATCCTCCACTTGTTTGTTGACGTCGTCCTCTGCAGGGAAGACTTGGTTGATGGCAGCCACAAACGTCTGCGAAGAGAGGCACAGAGGAAAACCTGGAGTAAGCACGGGAAGATCGTGACTCGTTAAGTCAGAACTCTCAGATGCGAGTACAGCAGACGGCGAAATACGGGATCAAGTCCGTCACGTTTTGTTGTCCCAGGAATAACGTCCACGGATTATCCCAGAATCTCGCTTGCTGATTGGTCTATTAGCCTTCTTAGGGTGAAAGCATTAAAGAAAGGAGTGAAAAATTGGGTAATTTATGAGAATTAAAGTATATAAACATAAAGTCAGATGAAATAACACCACATGAACAAAGGGAGTGCAAATGCTTAAAGCTTTTTTTTTTTTTTTTTTTAGGGAAAAAAAGACACGAATTAAAGCCGTTTTGAATATCTAAATGATAATTGAACACTTTTTTTTTTTAATCCAGCACTGCATAAAGTTAAAGATCTGCTTAAACTTCATACTCCCCTTCAAAATGTGTCCGGTTTTTTTTCTGCTATCAGTTATTTTATGTGTCTTTTCTTTTTTGATGACAAAATCCCAGAAAAAGGTTTTCATCTGTTCTCAGCTTGAAAACAAGCCTGAAACTTTAAATAATAATGAATTCATCCAGAGGGATAAATATAGCCGCTGCTCCGGCTGAAGGCCTGATGAATTATTTGGAGGCAGGCGGTGACGGAGACGCAGAGACCAGTCAACCCCAGACAGTCGGATCAGGGAGGATTTCATACTGAGAATCTGACAGAAGACAAGCGCAAGAACCAGCAAGGCAGAAATGGGCATCTCGTCTAACCTCGTTACCAGGTCCGAAGCACCCGGCAGCGATGGAAAGTAACTCAAGTACATTTACTCAACAACTGTACTTGAGTGCAATATTCAGATAGTTCCATTCTATGCTACTGTGTACTTTTCGGAGGAAAAAAAAACATTTTACTTCACGACATTTAATTTGACACATGGAGTCACAGGTTACTTTTCAGCTTAAGAATTTAGAGACAAAAACGTATAAGTTTATAAAACGCAACGCACTGTTAAAGATGAAAGCAGAGGTTTCCAAACCTCCAATCACCACCAGCTCCTGCAGGCTCCAGCAGGCTCTCTCTGCAGGGCCCAGCCACGTAACCCGCCCTATGCAAGAGGCCCTGCAGGCCTTCAGCGCGCCGAGGCTGCTGCGCCCAAGTGACGTACCGTCGATTCGTTCTTTCCAGCGGTGGCATGTTCCACATTCTCATCCCAAGCTGGACGGATTCCACAACGCTGCGCCGCGTGAGGAGAATGGAGAGGAGGGAGGAGGGAAGGAGGAGGTGGAGGTGACACGAGGCCAATAATCTGAGGGGGGGTGGAGCTAAACACTGGTCACCCTTTCATCACTGCTAAAGGTGAGAAAGAGAAAGTTTGACCCACACCCCCAGCTGCCCAACAGGATCTCCTGGACAGATTTCTTGGCAAAGAGGTGAAATCCTTTACACCCATTACAGTGTTTGTACACCGGTTTATTAACGAGACGCCACTTCAGTAATGACCGCTTGTTCACTTCACCTGCAACAGCAGAATTTTCCAAAGCACCCAGTACGGAGGGAGCTTTCCCCTTCAAAACTTGCCGTTGGTTTTAACTCTATTTCCGTATGTCTTGGACTTTAGATGTGTAATATGAGAATTAGTTGACTTCATTTTTTGACAGTTTGGGGAACCCCCCACGGCGAAAACTCCCCCCGGAGGGGTGCTGGCGACAACTCTGCAACGCTTTGTAGTTTTAGGTGCAGTAAGGCGGCAGAGCGAAACGCTGTTTGTTTGCCTGCGCCGTGCGCGTCTGCTGCCCGCCGGCTGTCGGGAAGTCTCACAGCGACAACAATGCTCCGGGAAGTCACCGCACCCGGCTGCTGTTGGCCAGGAAGTACTTCGGGCCCAATAGCACGCTTGTGCCGCCCGGCTGTCGCTCCACACTCTGCCTATGGTCATGAGAGTCGCACCAATCTTCAGAAAGCGTATCGGCGTCTTTCTCCAAATGAAAACCAGTCCTTTACCTCCAGCACTTAGCTTAGCAGCCCAACTGAGCACGCTAGCCCCTTGGTCACCGCTTGGACGCCAGCATGTACGGCATTTATTAGTGGTTTCTAGGCTCTTCACTGCCAAGCAGACTTTGAGAGAGCGCGCTGGCTATCACAATAGAACTAACGCAACGCGATTAGCTGAACAAGCTCCTTGCTTCCACACAATAAGAGTTAACAACAAGCGTCCTTAATGTGGCGGGGAGCAAACCCAAACCAGGGTTACTGCCTTAAAAGAAAGCCTTGCCACCCCTGCTGCCACCCCCAGTTGGCAGCAACGAATTAAACGTTACGGCCAATTTGACAATTTACGAGCGCGAATCTCCGACTGCAGTGAACGCAAGAGGCGGATTTCTTTGGAAAACAGAGTGGCGCCAAGCGAGGGAGCCAGGACGTGGCCAGCACCTTGTCTGAGTGCCGTGACCCGTTTATTTCCACGGTGTATTTATGCTCACTTTAGCGCAGCTCAGTCCGTGGAGCTTCATGGGTGCGTTTTCTTTGTAGGCTTTCTTCTTGTACAGATGCTGCCTCTCACACATCCGCCGCTCATCACCTGTGTCTTACCTTACTTCTATCATACTTCTATCTCCCATTAAGGGAGGTCACATCGTGTGGCCACGTATTCCTAATATGAACGCTTTCACATGAAACCTCAGATGCGAGACACTGACTGCACGAGATACAGTTTGTCTGTATGAGTTTGTGAATGGCGGCCTGTGCCCTTTTGTAGTGTGTACGTACTATTTCTCATCAAACTGTGATTAAATTCAGTATACAAAAATGCCTGGCCCCCTCTCGCCACCCCATAAATATTTTTCTAGATCCGCCCCTGGTTACAGGGGAAGTAACGTGAAGACTTTACATCAGTCTGTTTTGCCTCAGATACCTGCTATTATTACAATTCCTCCGAGAAGGCTATATGAGTCTCTAGATTACAGAATACTTAAAATATCTAGTGAAAGCCTCCTCTCCCTCCCTTAACGTTTTTCAATAACTTTGCTAAACACCAGTCCCTCCATCACCAACACCGCGGCAGATCAAACTGTGGAGGACACCCTCTGGGATACTCGGACACTAAAAAGGACAAAGAGTCATCCATTGTGACCGATAGCATGACAGGGTTTCATGCTCTCCGTCTTTCCCCTGACGTCCGTCGCAGGAGGCTTGCCAGCGAGTGAGCACATCGTCAGGCACTGGCACAAACTGGCTGCGGCAGGACAGACTGGACATTGTTCCGACTGTTGCTGCAGCCCGGAAACTCACCCCGAGAGCAGATCTGAAGGGGACCGGTTTCCAAGTTTCCTAAAAAGCAACGGTCGTAGGGTGAATATACTGTTCTTCTTCCTTTTAAACATGACACACACGTGAGGTTTGTTTGAGCAGGGGTAACCAAGAAAGGGCCCCCCCCCCCCGAACTGAACCTCCCAGGAAAGACTACAACGCAGGCTTTGTACTGCCCTCAACAAACGCTACCTATAAAATGCTTTAGGTTAAAGACAGTTAAAGTTAGGGCCATGGTTGGTTTGGGTCTGCCAGTTCCTGGGAGACCAAACTCACGACGAAGGAATCTGATCATGTGACCGACAATTCTCCAGCAATCACGTTCTATCAATCTGATCAAAGACACGTGGCGCAAAATCAGACCGTAAGACGTCTGGGGCGGCCGTGGCTTGGTGGCACAACGGTTGCTTGCCAATCGGAAGGTCAGCGGTTCATGTGTCGAAGTATCCTTGAGCAAGATACTGAACCCCAAAATGCTCCCGAAGCTGCGCCCTCGGTTTGTGAATGTTGTCGTATGCAAGTCGCTTTGGATAAAAGCGTCTGCTGAATGACTAAATGTAAATGGAAGCAACTTGAATTAAAATGCATAGACCGGAATTTCAGCGTTACCCTGACAAAATCTAACTTCACCTGAGAAAGGGCTGTCAGCGTCTAAAGAAACCTGGCAGCATTTTGAAAACCAGCGCAGAGCACGAACGTAACCCACATGTCAGGACAGCAGCTTGGACTCATAGCAGTTACAATGGACTGCAATGGGGTCATGGCGTCAGCTACAATGTCAAACTGTAAAAACTGTATAAACTGCTCCTCTCCTGGGGCCTTAACTGTTTGGTAACCACGGAACTTTGGGTTCCTGATTTAGGAAAAAAAGCCGTTACAGATGAACAGTTCCTAAGTCTATGTTCCTATCCTAACTTAAGATGGGAAGAAGCATCCTAACGTCCCAAACTCTTAAACTCTCCTGAGTTGACTTCAGAATAACCGTTAAACTGTCCTAACTTTCACTTTCCCACCAGGTAGGGTTATCCAACTTGTTTAGTCCGTATGGCTGCGCTTTTAATGCTTCTACACAACCAACGACATGCCAACAGGCGGGACCTATTCACCGAGAGGCGGACGCCAGACCCTGACGATGCGTCTCCGTTTGATGACTTGTCAGTAGATACAGGCTAACCTGGGCCGTGATGGTGCGGTTAGCAGAGCGACGACTACCAGCGTTGAAAGGGGCCGACCCGGCGCCATGGGGCTCTCCGGGTTGTGCTGAAACTGGCAGATCTCCCGAGTTGGCGTTGCGGTAAATTTCCCCAAAAAGAAAATTTTTTGCCTGTCTTGAAGTTAAGTGCCCGTCTATTTTATTTTATTTTATTTTTTAAATGTTTCAATGAGAAAAACCAAAGATTACAAAGCTGCTTAGCTCAGCGAGATGAGAAAAGTAGCGGCGGTTGCTAGGTAACCGACTTAAAAGGTGATAAGCGACGTTGGATTGAATATTTAAGATTTCCCAACCTGAGATAAGATGGGATTCCTTAAGTTAGTTAGGATTTGCTTCTGTAACACCAAAGTGGGAAAAATCCGACCTTAGACTCTTATCTCTCTATCTTAAGACTTAAAATAGGAGGCTTCTGTAATACGGCAGCATAATCCATGTGCCAAACAGGCGACTTCTGCTTGTCACGGGCTGGTTACAGTTGCTGCATTTGCTGAATGTTAGGCCGCTAGCCTTACAAAATAAACTGCCAACAAAAAGGGGTCGTGTTTGGAGGCATATTCGGCGGCTGCCATCCTCCATGAAAAGAGTCTTCAGGCTAGAGAGGCTGCCTGATACTCCGAACATTTAATTCCTGGGGAGTATTCCTTTCAATTCCAAGAGGCCCAGTTAACTTCATATACTGCCATCGGTATGAAGTGCAAAGATCAGAGTAAATATTCCTGGATTCAGAGGGTGATCATGTCGAGTCCAGGAGGGTTGGAAAAACTGTACCACTGGCTGCGTCGCTGCGGAATACCTGCTGTAACACCGCTGCAACACACTGAGTGGTCAGCTAGCCAGGTAGCTGGAAGGCAGACTTGAGGTGGAGTATAATGCTTTGATTAATAAAAGTATAAGATTTCAGAGCATCATTTACCCAAGAAGGAGAGATGCAGCAGCGATGCATGGAAACGGACTATTACGACTGCCGCCATGGGTACAAAAGATTTACATTTAAACCTTTCCACTTTCCACATATGATGGCCACGACACGCAGTGCAAACACGCCGTCGCTCCCGAGATCCGTGTTCCCCGTTAAACACCGACAGCCCTGTGTTTTATCGGCTGACGGTACACAGAATTAGTGAGGAGGCTCTTTCAAATAAAAAGGGAGCACTCCGTCACAGAGGCCTTCCGGGGAAAGGTTAGCTGAGACGGACACGAAGCTTTAGGGGTTACCGTGGTGACGGGCTCTCAGTGACATTAAAAGCTTCGCCGGGGGCGATATGGCACCTCATCCAGCAGGAAAGTGAATTAACGGCAAACAGGGGGGAGATGACAAGCCCGTTTGTCTTGCTGTGAAGAGCCACTTGACTCCAGATACCGCTGATTAATTTTGTACTCGAGCACGTTAGACCTTCAGGCTGTTAAAAGGCAGGTTCCGCAGGTGAATCATTGAGTGAACGATGCTTTATTGCTTCCAGATCCGTGGCTTCTTCCGCATGAGATTAGAGGACACGCTGAAACGGCAACGCACTGCAGCTGAAGGCATACATCGGGAAAAAAAAAAAAAAAGCTTGGCAACTAAAGGTCTGAGCGGTCCAGGAAGGACTAGGGTGAGTCTGTCTGAGCAGGGAACATGGACACTGTGGATGGTGCCCATTTTGAGACATTTCACCGGCTTTTAAGACCCTTCAGTGTACGGCTACCACTTCTGAAACAAGATTAGAAGAAGAATACTTAGATTTCCACCTCAAAGGAGTACTCCAATGATTTAGCATTAACGCTGTCGGACTCACGATGAACAGTTTAAAAAAGAAAAAAAAAAAAAAAAAAAAAAAATAAAAAAAAAAAAAAAAAAAAAAAAAAAAAAAGGATCGAATCAGATGCAGCAAGACCTCTTTTTTAAATTTCACACAGTATTCTTCCTTGTCAAATCGGGGTGCCTACATTACCCACAATGCAACAATACCCCAGAGTTAGGCTACATTACAGCCTGGAGCCTCTAGCCTGCAGCTGACATGAGGAGCTGGCTACAGAGATCACGTCTTCTTATTGGCACTAAATCAACCCTCTCAAGAGCTGACAGACGGTCTTTCCCTTACCGTCGGCCACTCCTCGGTCTCCCCCTCCCCCCGGGTTAACTATGAATTCTCACCAGAACCCCCTCCAGTCACCATATCACCACTGTTTTGCAGCCACTCGCGGTTAACTTCAAAATCCTTCTGTTGACGTTCAAGGCCACCCCCAAACCTGTCCCCTCCTCGTCTGACCCAACTCCTCCCGTTCCCTCGGATCTGCTTCTTCTGTCCACCTGTCTGTCCCACCTGGTCACCTCGGGGAGCAGGGCTTTCAGCCCCTCACTCCCGTCGGACTTTAGGAACCTGGACTCTTCAAATCAAGACTACAAACTCACCTGTTCAGAATCGCGTACCCTACGTAGCCATCTAAATTCATCTGTTTCTCATTTCTCAATGTTTTTATTATATCATCGATGTTTCATTGCTGTACGGCGTCCTCGAGTGCCTTTAAATTAAATGTATTATTATTATGGGACCAGCAGCTCCACTATTTTCCCCATTAATCCATCTTCTGTTCCACAACAGTATTGCCGACAATTGTTTAGCCAAATTGTCCCAGATGACCAGCGTTGCCAGGAAGGAAATGTCATCTACTATCCTACCACAGGATTTATGTGCAGTTTGAGGTTAGGGTATCGTACGCGAGTAACAACAAGGCGAACGAAAATGCGCGAGTGTGTGATTTTACAAAACACTTGTTGAAACGGCTTCTTGACACGCCTGCAGATCTACGCTCATCTGGTTTGTTTGGATTTTTTTAAGAGCAGGCTGCCGTTGCTACGATGCGCGGAAGGGGGCGCGTCGATAGGTTCGTCAGTCTGACAGTTTTGTAGTTGCCTCATAGAACAAAATTTAGCAAGAAGTTCATCTTCTCCCTTGCAAACTCTCCGGAAAACACCCCTACTGCGTCATGTTGACCAACGTAGCCTGCACGGAGCATGACTGGCTCGAGAGCGGAGGCGCGAGAAGAGACGCGTGAAACACCGGAAATACAGACGTAGGCTCCACATGTTACGGGAAATTAATTTAAGTAGGACAGCGGAGACTAAAACAAACTACTAACTGGAAGCATCACAAAATGGTCAGAGTACTTTTGGCATTATTGACTGGACATCGTACAGAGGGTGAGATTATCGCACAAGTATGATAATTATTGCACATCTGGCAACGCTGCAGATGACCGATGAATTTCTTCACTCAACGTTCTGACACATGAAGAGAAATCCAAATTTTTTTCTCCCCTAGAAAAAAAATAAATAAATAAAAGCATTTGAGAAACCCTTCGGTTCAATCTCGAGTCGCACTCGTACGGCCGTATCTGTGGGTTCGGAGGCTCGCTCACCTTCCCCTTCTGTTTGAGAGGTTCGATGGTGAGGCTGTCAGCGCCGATGTCCACTATAGTTCCCAGCTGGAACCCGTCCGTTGGGTGCGGCGCCCACACCGGCTTCCCGTCCTCCATCGCACCGCTCTGAGGGCTCTGGAAAACACAAAACAGTCAGAGGTGGGTTTTCTCCCGTTTGAAACTTACGTTTTCTTTGTCGGACATGAACGCTCATACGGTTGCTCATGTGCTGAACTCAACCTGAAACCTGTTGAAGACCCCTTCAAAAAATAAATAAATAAAGACACCATTGGTGCCAACTGCCCCGAAGCGCTTTGTGTCTGCTTAGTTACTCAGAACTGATTTCTACCATCTTCCTGTGCACACAGGTTGCACCAGTGACCATCAAATCCCTGCAGTGAGCGAACCCAGGGACACATGACTGAGCGTAGCAATAACTTTATTTATAATGGCACATTTAAGAAACAAGTTCTAAGTAACTAAATAACATCCAAAACAGAAAATAAGTGATCTGCAAGTAAATCACAGATATCATTTAGCTGCGAAATTCAAATGTGTGCGATTGGATTTTGGTGTGCAAAACTAGAGGAAAGACTCCAAATTGACTGAATCTTAATGAAACAAAGCAAAACATAATTTTTTTTCCTGCACTGACATCTTTAGATCTCCAGGAGATCCCGCAAGAAAATGTAGTTCAATGGATGCTTGGTAGTACTTCCAGATAAAATGTAAATATCTTAATGTTTTTATGCTTTACTTCTTAATTCCTGAACTAACTTGGTCATACAACCATCGTCTTTTATGATCTTTTTACCTCTCACTTTTTATTGTTGTATTTTATTGTTGTACTATTTTCAGAAGTATATTAGAATGTTCTCAATATACCAAATAAAAAGCATTTGACCTTTAAATCTAATGGGGAATTTACACTTTTTAGAAGGATTTTCACTCCTTCAATCTGAGATCTGATCAAAATGAGTCTCAACACATTTTTAAAAAGGCTGGGACAAAATTTAAAGCACATTTTCTTAATTTCCGCGCAAAAAGTTCTTACTGGCACGGCTTTTTAAGGTTGGATGAACTCGCCTACATCTGTGACGGGCGCAGGAGTAGTCGCTTCAGTTTGGAGATTCATTATTGGAGCGACCCTCAAACTGAGGCCAACACACCAACTGCATCGACTCGCACGTCCTGAGCTCTCTGGGGCTTCGCGGTCGCCAACAAACCAATTACAGTGTTATTGAGTCCAACTAGCAGCTGATCGTGGGACTGTGGTGATGTTGCCACAGAGCGAGGGCCCTTCCCAGAGCGGACGACCTCCGACACTCACAAAAATGAATCAGCGGGGACAAATCGCAGATCAGGTCACGTCCTGCAGCTGCGTAACGGTCATCTCAACTCGGAGTGTAGAAAGATTAAAATAAAAAGGTCCTGTTGGACTTAATTTATTTACTTTACATTTTAACAGTTCAAAGTAAGTGGCTACACATTTAACAAATGCTGAAATGATTAGTTTAAATTAATCAGTTGGGGGGGAGAATGAATCAACCATTTTGATAATCGACACTCAAATCATTTAAGCCGCTTATCAAAGACTTCCTAAATGTAAATACTACATTCACTGTAAAATTAAAATCTTCTGGGTTTTGAACTGTTGCTCAGACAAAAACAGGACATTTGAAGACGTCACACCTTGGACTCTGGGAAATTACAATGGGCGTTTTTCTCTATTTTCTAACCTTTCATGTAATTAACAATTCATTGGCTAACCATGAAAATCATTAGGTTAATCAGTAACGGAAATAAGTGTTAGTAATCAATGATTCTGATAAGTGCTAGATAAATAAACTCATCATTGGTTGCAGCCACCTGTCGACCTCGCACGCATCCCCGACACGTGTCTGCTCCCCTCTTTCTCTCGTCTATCTGAAGCTGACGTTTCCAAGGTCATTCATTCTAGCCACCCGACCACCTGCCCGCTGGATCCCATCCCCACCCATCTCCTTCAGGCCGTCTCTCCGTCCGTTGTCCCTGCTCTGACCCACATCATCAACTCCTCCCTCGCCACTGGGTCGTTCCCCACAGCTTTCAAAGAAGCCCGCATCACACCGTTACTGAAGAAAGCCGCTCTCAATCCGACACTATTAGAAAGCTACAGACCGGTTTCCCTCCTTCCCTTCATTGCCAAAGTTCTGGAAAGAGTTGTGTTCAACCAGCTCTCCTCCTTTCTCACACAGAACAACCTCCTGGACCGCAACCAGTCCGGTTTCAAGAGCGGCCATTCCACGGAGACCGCGCTGCTCCTTAGCTTTGTATACTGTGCTGGGCTTTAATTAGACTCGTTTTTTGATGCACTTATGCTTTTTGTTACCTTGTGTTGTTATAATTGCTTCCATTGTCTTCCTCATATGTAAGTCGCTTTGGATAAAAGCGTCTGCTGAATGACTAAATGTAAATGTAAAAGGGAGAGCGACAAGATGGATTCGGTGAAGGCCCGACAGAAAAGTGTCGTCATAGATTTCAACAGAGACACCGAGATTTTATGAATGCCAACGACTTCATACCTCCTCAAAACGCTGTGACTCATTCGGCTGTTATCATGAATGAGTCGAGGTCACTGAGCGCTGACTCGGGCGCCAATGAGACCTGAGACTCCGAGCCAAGTTGTGTCTTATCGTTTCCACCCACGTAACTGAAGCAGAGGGCCAGCGTGAAGCTGCTGACGGCCTCCTGCCAAAATGCAAACTCAATAACCGCACTAAGCTTTCTATGGGAAATTAAAATAATTACTCCACAGCTCAGCGCTATCTGAGTGCCCCAGTAAGAGGCTGTAAAATTCAATTAGGGAAATTAACCCATAACCGCTGGATCACAATCGACTCCTTTATCCGCGTGACTCCTGTAACGGGAGGCTAACAGGTGTGATTCCATCGGCAGCTCAGGTGCTCATCACGCTCCACGTGGCTTTGAGCGACAGTTTGAATGCGTGTCTCTTTTGTATTGGCGGGAGAGACAAACAGAGACTGTCTGCTTGGACCGTGTGGACGCTACTGTGCAGAGGTCAGAGACTCAGTCCCACACACACACACACCGTCCTGCTGCCCCAAACACTCACTACAGCGCCACATGTGGATTCATCCGCCGCTGGAAATAGTCCCCAACAGATGCACTTTTCCTCCTGTTTGTTTGATAAAACTACAGCGAGCAGCTGTTTGAAGCTTTTAAATGAAACTTTATATTTGTGAGGTGTTTTTTTTTTTTTTTTTTAAGATTTACGTCTTCAGGTAGGAACCAATGTATGTTATTATTCATTTCTTCAACATCACCACAAATGACAACTACGTTATAGGTAAGGTGTGTTTATGTACGTTAGGGAACAACTGTGGTTATGTTTTTAATGCGAAGGAGATTCTCACCTGGAGTCCTTCCCCAATATGCCGCAGAAAAAGGCCTGAACGCTGCGCAGCTTCAGCCTGAATCAAGGCTGTCTGAGGCCTGCAGGTAGGATGACTCAATGTAGATCAAAGGTTGCTGGTAACTCATTGTCAGGGCTGAAACATTTCCCCCGTTGAACAAAGCACCAGGCAGCATTTCTTTGTGATATAAAAAGGGGCCACTAAAAGGAGAAAGGCTAAATCAATCCCTTATCTGCCCGGCAGCCGGTCAAACAAGGGAAATATTTCATCTCGCAACATTAAAGTTTTCGCAGTGCTGCTGACAGGACAGCTGGTTGCGACCACTTTGAGACATTACGGAGGTCAGACTTGGACAGATGGGACGCTAATGAGTCCCTTCTGGCGGGAATGTCGGGTTTCAGTGACCATCAGCGAATACTATCCGACCGGCGGCTCCACAGTCACGGCCTCTCTGACCAGGATGTTCCGTTCAGTCGGCACTGAGAAGGAAGCTGCACTGACAGATAACTCGGGGGCCAGGAAGGATGACAAACCTATTGCTCGAATCTCAGAGAGAGGAGGTTAATATCCAACAGATCTTCCTTCCTGATAAAACCCCTGTCAGGATGTAGCTGACGTATTGTTTCAATAATGATAAAGACATTTAAAAAAAAAAAAAAAAAAAATACATGACATAAAATAAAAATTAAAGACAGTCGACATCCCCCTCCTCCACCATCAGCCTCACACCGATAATCTCTAATCGCTCAAGTTAACAGGGAAAAATTATGTTGAGGATATGTTTAATACTGTCACTAAATCAGCAGATTTATAAGTTTTATGATCCTCTAATTAAACTCAACCTCATCACAAATTGCATTACAAGTAAAAGTCTTGTATTCAAAATGTAATAAAAGGGTTATCATCTAAACGTACCTAAAGTCACAAGTACTCCTAATCCAGCAGATGGCACATGTCAGGGTTATAATTCTTACTGAGGCGTTAACATGTAGGAAGCATTTGGTTCCACAGGATGTTGGATAAGTAGCATAAACTGAAAATAGTCAGGTGAAGTTAAAGTACCTCGAAATTGTACTTGAGTAAATATATTTAGTTACTTTCAAACCACTTAGTCCGTCCGACACGCAGCAGGTTAATGAAAAGGCTAAGGAGTCCCGCAGGGAGCATTCAGCAGGGCGCTGTGGCTGAGAGTGGCTCTCAACATCCAAATCAATACGACACTTTTCCATCACGAATTAATTCAATTAAAGCTGATGCATTTCTCTAGAACAATCGGGCCAAGGGTTACAGTCCGTACGATCACATAAAGTGGGTCTGACGCAGTGGGACTGCAGCGCCGCGAGCCGTGAAAAGGCAGGATCGAACCTGCATCCAGGGCCCCGCGCGGCCCCGCACACCATCACCGGCGCGCCCTCTGCCTGCACACGGGACGCGACGTAACCGCCTCCCGAGCGGGGTAACAGCCGGGTGCAGCAGCAGCAGCAACAAACTCTGCTTGGATGGCAGATGAAAGCATCCTCGAGGTTCCAACGCGGGCTATTTCCAGTTAATGATGTTGGGCTGAATTGTGCTGCGTTGCTGCAACCTGGGACATCCGGTCACGTGACTTCCTTAATAAGGAAAAAGCAGTTGCAATTCAACAGTGGGAGGACGCTCCGGGTGGTGAGGCGTTTCGCCTCGTTCAGTTTGAACTCGCCACGACCTCGGGTCTGTCGAAAACTCCCCTCCTTGCTCAAATGTTTAAACATGCAAATCTGAGGCTGCGCCGATGATTGCTGCAGCTCGCAGCTTTGGGCTTTACGGCCTGCAGCTTTACAGTCCTGGTTCGGCACCGGCGCTCTCACCACCTCGTTTCCGGCCGGCGGTTTTTCATCGAACGCGCCCAGAGAACCACACTGCTCGCGGCCGGCGCCGTGCCAAAACGCTCCGCGATCCGAGGAGGACGTAGCCAGACGCTGCGTCGAGCCAAACGTCGTTTTTAGGGATCAGAAAGCACGTCTTTTAAAAACAGTTCACCCCCCAAGATCAAAAACGCATACATCTCTCCTCTCGCCTGTAGCGCTGTCCAGCCATCTAGATTGTTTTGGTGTGAGCTGCAGAGTTTCGGAGGCTTTCGTGCAGGAACTATTTTCTTTCTACCGATAGTTCCCACGTGAAACTGCTCACAACAAATCTGCGGATCATCTCGAGTAACCGGGGCCTGGTTTGAGGAAAGAGACGTTGCTGGTGAGTTGTTTTTAATGTATGCTTTTTGCCGTACAGTCCCATTGCATTCAAAACAAGCGGACGTCTCTGCAGCTCACACCCAAACAATCTAGATGGATACAGAGCACTACGCGTAAGAGGAGGGATACATTTTTTGGATTTTGGGGTGAACTGTCCCTTTAAGGAATCTTCTTCTTTTATCTGTTCCAGTTCTGAACTGTGTCAGTTAATTGTAGAATTTATAATTAGGGAATTAGTAGATATAATGCCAGTGACAACAGTCCGAAACACAGAGATATTCCATTTACAATGATTTGAAAAACAGACTCCTGAGGCTAAAAAGGCCGGTGTGCAGTAAAGAAAAAGAAGAAAGTGTATTTTGGCCTGGTGTGCAGGAGGGATGTGTCATTTTATAAGTATATAAAAAATGTAAAATGCACTTCCGTCAAAATGCACACACAACGCTCGCTTGCAAAAAAAGCAGGACAGTGCGTAAAGGACGGGGCCGCAGGGAAGAAAACCTTCTTTTACACACTCACTATCCTTTACTTACTACTTCTAGCAGCTATTTATCACCTGGGAATTTCTGACTTCAAAACCCATTTACCACCAGACACTTATCGACGCAAAAGTCTCCCCAAATCATTTCTGGTTCCACCAACAAACTCAAAAAAGCTCCAGCTGCTGAGACGTCTGATCCCTCTGCGCTGAAGCGGCTAATTCAGAAGCCGCAAAGCACCGACAACAGTCAGCTAATGGCAGAGCTGAGCCTCGACTGAGCCACTCGTGATCACACTAATGCGTTTTTACCGAAGCCTTAAAACTAAAACGGTGCAGTCTATTTGCAGCCACTGCTCTAAGTATGAAAATCCCGCGAGCGAGGCTCCCCCGGCTAACGTGCGTCGAGCTGTCAGCGTCCTCTGGGACATTATTTCCATTAACATCCTCAGTGAGGTGAAAAAATTAAAGAGACCTGAGAAGTAAATATCTGCTGATGATTCCCAATGTAGCGATCAGAGTGCGAGTCGCTGGTCCAGCATGATGCTAATGGCAGGGTCACTAAAACGGGTTTACGCTCTTGCCCTGGAGGAAGAGCGAGCGAGCACATTAATAAACTAGGCGAAAAGGTTCTTTTTCTGTTAGTAAAACAGTGCATTAAAAGCAACAAGCTGAGGGAGTAAGAAGAGTACCCCCCCCCCCCAATTTCACGTCAACAGAGCGACTTATTCCCTGGTTCTTTATCAGTCCTGGGGTTAAAGCCACGTCGAGAGGAGTCCGCTGCGGCGGCTCGGGCATCTGTCCCGGACGCCTCCCTGGGGAGGTGTTCCGGGCGTCTCCAGCCGGGAGGAGGCCCCGGGGAAGACCGAGGACACGCTGGAGGGACTGTGTCTCTCGGCTGGCCTGGGAACGCCTCGGTATTCCCCCGGAAGAGCTGGAGGAAGAGTCTGGGGAGAGGGAAGTCTGGGCGTCTCTGCTCAGACTGCTGCCCCCGCGACCCGGCCCCGGGTAAGAGGGATGGATGGATGGATGGATGGGTTAGGCCCATCAGAGGCCAGCCTCTGACACCTTCAGATTACCGCTACTCGCTTTAAACATAAACCTTGCGCACAATGAAAATGTGAACGCACACACACACACACAGGTCAAATGAGGAGGGGTTTTTATTTATTTGCAATTAGCCGCCTCTTCTTAGTTAGTACTTAAACTACTGTGCGGTTTTCCTGCGTCGCGCTGTGTGGAAGGACGCAGCTGAAAACAAGTCTGCAGCCGTGCCAGCAGATCTGAGGCAACATTAGGTACCCTCACCAGAGCAGGACGCCACTGCCACGCACACAAACGGCATCGACCTTCAGCTTTGTGGCCACTTTTACAAAGAAATGGCCTTTTCGGTCTCTTTCCTTCCACAAAAAAAAAAAAAGCTTAAACCCAAGGTTACACGCTTAAAAAGCATCTCAGAGTCCTCGCCGCAGTGAAACCTGAACCGAACGCTGAAGGAAAGCAGAAAAGGGAAGTGAAGTCAAACAAGTTCATCGTGGGTAAATGGACTGGGCGCCGTTTGGTGATGTGGTAGGATAACATTTCTGATCAAGGGCAGAAATCACCATTATACAAACAGTTTGTTCTTTTACTGCGCAACACTCTCTCGGTCCCTTCCACCTCAAAAGGGAAATATTTTGGAGAATTCAGGACTGGACTGTTGCTCAAAAACTGCTTAAAATTATCCTTCAAAAGACCGACAGATTACTTCATACGGTGCGGACCTAAGCCGCATGAGAAGGGATAGGAAACGCCTGGTGGACGGGACCGTCCGCGTAGCTGGAGCGTAAAGAGAGGCTGTCCAAACGCATCTTTCCGGTCTGCAGCCGTCTCGACGCGCTGAAGCCCGACGAGTGCGACCGTGAGCGTGATGAGCATCGGTCCATGTTCCCACGATGTGAACAATGTTTGATTCATCCTCTCTGCTGAGTCTGTTTGAACACTCTGGTTCTCTGCCCGTTGTTAGGCCCGAGTCAAACGGGGGGGGGGGGTTATTTTGGGACGCAGTCGCGCTGGCGGGTTGTTTTCTTTCCTCTGTGGAAAAAAACACAAACGCGTGTACTTTGTGGTGACTTTGCGGCTGGTTAATTTCACCTCACGCCGGCACGTTAAAAGCAAGTCCGAGGCCTTTTCAACATCCACGACCGAACAGCAGGGCTGGACCGAGGACGGCTGAGGCCAAGACCAGGATCAAGTCAAGAGTGAGAGTAAAAGTGGAAATGGTTGTCTTCATTTGTGAGAGCTGTAAAACAGGAAGTCATACAGACGCGCAGGTGACTCGTTGAACGGACAGTCTTGGTGTCACGATCAATGCATCATCAGGACTCACGTGGGCAAAACTAATTCTGGTGACGGACCGCAGGCCATGAAGCACTGTAATGCTGCTTATGTGTATATTCATGTTGTCAGGTGCCACAGAGGGCTCACGAAGGACTGATGATGGGCGTTCTTAGACTGCCGTGCCCCGACATTTTAACAAGAGCTGACGTTAACGGAGCTGGCCCGTCAGAGAGCAGCAGCGCACGCGCCCCTTGGACCGGGGGTTAGGGCCGCCACGTCGGGGCGCCAGAAGGGTTGAAATTGTACCTAGATGTGTTTCAAAGACGATCTGGCACCTTGGGTGATGTCAGACAAAACGTGCAAAACGGGGGATCCGTGTTTTCATTATAAAGTTTGAGGGCCGTGCGTATGACGGAGAGTCCCCGCCCCCCCCCCCGTCACGTGAGCGTTGGCGGGTTCGCCGTGAGTGACGACGAACAGGTAGAGACGGGATGGAGAAGAGGCACGCTGTACGGCGACGTTACAGGATGTGTATTACTGCGGGACCACTGTGCCACACACTGCATGCAGATGTGCTACGAGTACCTCAAAACTGTAGAGTACTCGAGTGAATGTACTCAAGTTACCTTCCACCACGGCTCAAAGCCCAGGCCGAGTTCACTCGAGCGAGAGTACGGCTGCACAATTAATCTTAATATTAGCCAAATCGCAATATGGCCAAGATTTTTTCTCATACTGTGCAGCGCTGGTACTGAGCCAGAGGGGAACATTGTAAACTGGCCGCTCACCCAGGAGAAAAACAAACCAACAGCCCGAGCCTGTCGGGTCGGAGTCTCCCTTCAGCAGAGAACCCTTTTATTAATTTTTTAAGAAGGAGGATTCGGTCCAGATCCAAACATAAAAGGGCAGTGATGGGAACAAACTGGAGTTCAGTTCGGGCCCTTGAGCTGCAGCAGCTGCTGCTGCTGCTGCTGCTGCTGCTTGGCGTGTTGGGAGAGGAGGGCGCCGTTTGGAAATCGGCCTGCAGCGGTGATGCGTGTCGTCCCACTCCTCCGCCGGCAGACAGGCAGCGGATTGTTGGATCGGTGTCGTCGCTCTCCGAGAGCTCGTGATGTGTTCAGGGGGCAAAGAGACTGCCAGAGGGGAGGCTGACGAGGTCGCGAGGGAACAATCCACAGAGACGCAGCAGGCTGGGAGTCCCGAAGGCGGGCCTGGAATTAATCTGCACGGCTTGAAATCTTATTTTTTTGAGACTATTTGTTTCTGAAACATCCGACTCCACCGGAACTATAGAGTGTAGAGCTGAAAAGGGACTCGGTGATTCATCCTACAGTTGATTTGACAGAAGAATCTAAGATGAATTCTCGTGTTGCAGCTTCTCAAATGTGTGGATTTGCTTTTCTGTCTTTGTCTTATATAATAAAAAGCTCAATTTCTTTGGGGGGGGTGGGGGGGGGGGGGGTTCGAGTGTTGCTCGGACAAAACAAGACATTTTCTAGAGCAAACAATTACTCAAGGAAATAATCTGCAATCAGTCAGGAAAATGAAAGTGATGAAGACAGTTTGCCGGTATTATGTGGCATAAACGCTGATATTTAGTTTGATCTCGTCACGTGACACCAGGAAACATTACTGGTGGTTATTGGGCAATAACTTGACAGCAAATGTAAGGTAACAGCAACTTTTGAACAGTTAGCGTGAATTAAATTAGCCTATATATTTGATATATATACCACATTATAAAAAATTGGTTTTTTTGTTTTCAGTTTTTACTCTTAAAGTTGGGCTTTCAGCGGCATCTACGCTGCAAGTTAACTGTTGTATAATTATTTTTATAAAGAATAAACGAAAGTCGATATTTTTTGAATATCACATTTAAATTTAAGCACGTCAACTTTATGGTCTTAAAAAAAAAAAAAAAAGGAAATGTACTTGTTTGCACAATACATAAGGATAAAACAACACGAGACCAGCACGGCATGTATGATAATACGGATAGGCTACATGTGTGATGAATCGGTATCAGCACAGTAAACTCCTCGCATCATCTAGTGTCTCTGATCGGATGCGATGACACCTCATTAGATATCGGACTTCTTCAGCTCGCGTTATTTTATCCGCCTCAATGGGGGATAATTAACACCAGCTTCCAGCCTCACGCTGCTTGGTTTTATCAGTTATTCTCTAATCAGGCCTTGTTGCTCCCCGAGGTCATTCTTCGCCCTGACGAAACTTGAACTTCGTACAGCTGTTGGCCATCTTTACACAAGCTGTCGTATAATGATTCCCTTTTTCTGTTAACAAGCTTCAGTGTTTCCTCCTCCTCTTCCTCCCTTCACAACCGCATCGTGACATTTCAGGAAATGGCAACGTGGGTGTAGAGGGTTCCACATGTGTAGTAGCGCAGTCTAAAAATGTCAACAAAAAAAAAAAAAGGATCCCCTAAAAAACAGTCACTGAAGGATAACGTTCCGGCAGGTATCCTGACAGAAGTCCACGAAAAGAAAAAAAAAAAAAAAAAAAAGAAAA
>CM022481.1:25535608-25551036 GCA_011952105.1 Coreoperca whiteheadi | reverse complement strand
AAAAAAACAGACACTGAATGAGAACGTCCCGACAAGAAAAAAAAAAAAAAAAAAAAAAAAAAAAAAAAAAAAAAAAAAAGCGGAAACGGGCCTGAAGCTCGGAAGAAGTAGAAGACGCGCGAATATTAAAATGTTGTGAAGTCTTTACTTCAAATGAGATTAAAATCAGTATTTAAGCCTTATTTCTACTTGTGTGTTAAGGGGTTGCGGCGTCTCAACATAAAGGAACAATCCTGATCGAATCCATTCCGATTCAGCTTTCAACCCCCAACAGTCAAAGTTTCACTTCATAGCCGAACTTGAGCCTTGAGATTTCGGTCCTGCCGAGCGAGTTCGACACAGCCAGGCTTTCTTCGCGTTAGCTGGCTCGACAAAAGCTAAACCCGCAGCCAAGGATAGCGGGCGTCGCGACGGTGGTTGCCGCCTGTCTTCGTGCAACCGGGTTCTTCCTCGCCGGGCTCTGGGCGCGTTCCCGTAACGTCAGCGTCCTTTGACTCTTCCGCGTTGTTATAACGGAGAGCTAATAATGGCTAAAAAAAAAAAGCTACAGTGTTGCTGCAAATACGCAAGAGAGGAATGCTGGCAGAATAAGGCTTTTTTTTTTTTGAAGAACGCCCCCGACTGATTAAAAGAGTAACCCGGTGAGCCCCAGTTGGCGTTACATGAATACTCGGGAACCGTCGACCGAAGCGAATGTGGCAGCGTGTGCACATGGGCACGGCCAACACAAAACCTAACTTGCATCCAAAAAAAAGGTTCACTTCTGAAACCAGAACAGCGGGCGGTGGCTTGCAGGTTACGGCATCTGTGGATGAGACAAAGAAGGGACTGTCTCCGTCCCAAGCTATCAGTACAAAAACAGCGTTATGTTGGGAACATCTAGTGCCCCGTAACCCAAAACAACATATTCACAGGGCCCGAGGCCTCCCGTTGTGAAACCACACTTGAGTCAAAGTTTCATAAACTCTATTACGCCCATAAAACCCCTCAGTCACCCCAAGGTTTTCCACGCACACCGCTCAATGCCTCCCGCTTGCTTCTAACACGCCACCTTCGAGACGTTGAAAACTCCGGCTCCGGGCTCAACAGGACTCGCCAACCCAATAATCTCGCTTCGTGGAGACGCCCCTCTGGTCGACCTGGCAATCAAAGCAAGATGTGGTCCATCGAGTGAACCGGACGCTGACCTGCGACGCTGGGATTGCACCGGGCGCGGCTCTACAACGTCGCGTCTGCCAGCCGGTTGTGTTGCGTCCTCAGACGCGCTTCTAGTGCCCGACGTCGTTGACTTTCCTTTTGTGCTCCTCCCCCGTGGGGTAAAGTCGGCTACGCGGTTAAATGTTTGCTTTAGTTGGGTTTCTTGTTGAGAATCTGCACAGGATGTTTTACTTTGAAAATTGACCGGATCCTCTATGCGCGTCCGGTGGGATCACAGGCGCTGTCTGGAATGGCCGCGATCGGCTACGGCGGCCGCGTTGCAGCCAAAGCGGGACCAACCACACACCGTGACGCAGAAGTACAATTCCACCTTTAGCTATTTGAATAAAACTAAGCTCCGGCTGCAGCTTCCCGGACAGAGAACCTGAGCCTTTTGTCCCGTTTTTAACCCGGAGCAAACAGAACCCTGGCTTGTGATCAAACGGACCCTGAGAACGTTTTGAACTTTTCTTTTTGTCTGGACTGGTTTCGTGGTTCCTTTGAAACAACCTTCCTGTGACGTCAGGACTCCGGTCATGAATGTGACCCAGCAGCCGCCCCGCCCCGCCCCACAGCACCAACTCACCACAGCAGGGTGTGTTTAAGGATCAGCAGGTGAGTCTATCCCTCCCAACACACACACACAGCTGCAATTTGACTATAAAAAAAAACTATTCAAATTTGCACACAAAACCCTTTGTTTTTTGTTGGTTTTCAGTTTTTATGTAAATTTCATTATAGTGAAGTCAAAGTTTACTGTCATCTTATACTTGGTCATCTTTAATAAACCTTATTGTTCAATTGTTAAAACAGCATCTTTACTAACACGTCTCTTTGCGTGACCGGGCCGGAGCTTCATTGCTCTGATGATTTCAGCAAAGACATGGAGTTTCTGAAGTGCTGATGTGTTACAAACTCCCTGTAACGCAGTTTAAAGATTGACAAGAGTCATCCTCCTAAAGGCGAAGTCTAACGCCAATAAAATGGGTCATAAGCAGCTAAAAAAGTTGTACATTACACAAAGAGCCGTGGATCCTCTGCAGCGTATTCAGTCTTTGAATGCTGAAAGTCGTGACGAGGTTTTTCTTGTAATCCTTATAACGGGCAGGGCAGCCGGCAGGTCAAGTTGTGACACAAAAGGTCACCTTTTGAGCGACGGACAAGTCCAGGCAGAGAAAGGCAGCAACTCTGCACCCTTCAGCCATCGACTGCTGCAGTGAAAACCCTCCGTGGTCCGCATCAGACGACTGCGACCAGGCCTGTCACGATAACTGCTTTTGTCGGACGATCTACCGTCCCAGCGGCGACGGCGATAAACGATATTATTGTCTTTTTTTAAAAAGGGCATTTGCGTCGCACGCCGCCGCGTTCGTTTGCATAAAGGGTCAGGGGTTGTGTCGGTTGCAGATCGGGAGAGAATAATAATCACAAACTCACTTCAGGGACATTGTTCAAAGAAGATCAAACTAATGTTTTACGTATTTCCAAGCTATGGGAACGCTGCGATCCCGAGAGAAAGAGTGAGCGAGGTCACGTCCACATATCGTACAATAAGTCCCTAAGTATGGCGACAGGCCTGACTGTGACCTTACTGGGTGTTTCCCAGGTGTAACTGGTAGGTACCAGTATGAGTAATCTCACCTGCAGCAGGTTGGACTCGTCAAGCAGAACAGCGACGACAAAAACTGGTTAGAAACTGGTTCTCAGTTGTGGAAGAAGTATTCGGATCATTTACTCAAGTTAAAGTAGTAATACCACAATTTAAATTGCCTTTAATTGCCTTGTTACGTTAGGCAAGGCAAGTTTACATGTATAGCACTATTCAACAAGGCAAAGTGCTTTACATAAAAAAAACATAAAAGCAACGTAAAACAAAAAGTGTAAAATAAGAAATAAAAACTAGAAGACAGACGAGTAAAAGTTACAGCGCAGCGTCAATAAAAGGCAGCGGCGAACAGAAAAGTCTGGATTTAAAAGAACTGAGAGTCGCAGCAGACCTGCAGTTTTCTGGGAGTTTGTTCCAGATATTACTATTATTAATTTGAATTACTGTATATACACTGCAGGGTAGTTTAATGTGTCTATGTGCATCCTATTTTCTAAACTGACCATATCCTTCGTGTGTAAAATGTTCATCTGTAATGGGAGAACTGTAGTGGAGCATCTTGTAAAAAGAGGCTGTCCACACTAAAGTCTTCCAGAAGCAAAGGAGGAAGTAGCGTGGCGTTGCTATGCTACCCTATTAACGCTTAGTCACTGGGGGGGTGGAAATCGGATAGCTCATCTCAAACAAGCTACGTGTAAATGCATCCATCCGATTGTTCAAACCACCTCCTTTGAGACGCGTTCCAGCCAGATGTTGAAAAGGAGTAAACGCATCTGTAAAAGCGCACGCGGTTCTGTGGAAACGGCGGACGCAGCCACTCGCCGGGTCTGTCCCGTCACAGCTGAAGTCACTCGCATGACGCGGTATCGCAGAGGGACTGGCCCCTGGTCCATCCATGTGCCTGTGCTGGCTTATCGATACTTGGACTGGAGGCGAGCCGAGCCTGAACTACTAGGTCAATAAGGATTGAGTTATTATAAAACTGGTAGAACAAAGACGCAGTCAGCTTCGTGATGAGGCAAACCAGGATGCAGAGACGTGGCAAAGTGCACACAAAGGTGTATTAAATCCAACAGATGCTAGACGGCTGTCAGGTAAGGGAGGATATGTGGGGCAATGAAACGTGCGACCTGGGCAGCCTGGTTTCTTTTAGCCATGACCAAACTCTTGGCCTAATCTTAACCAAGTAGTTTCAGTTGCCTAAAGGGAGCCAAACCTGACCGAAGGAGGTCCTTTCAGCGTGGCCATATGGGTCGTTTAGGGAGGCTGTCTCCTCATGGACGCCTGTCCCCACTACGATGCGGAGACTCTTCTCGGCCTCGCTCGGTTTTCTCGTGGCCTTGGTAATCTGTCCTCCGTGCGATCACTTCCTCACAGCAGATCGTTACACACGGGCCGGACGGACAGGGACATTATGCAAGTCGCCCTAAAAAGAAAGAGAAGGAAGTGTCCGGGCTTGGCGGCGGCTCCACGGAGACACTCGGCCACCGGACAGACACAAGGAGGACAGCAGGGGCCAAGGGAGCAGAGCTGCATCAACTTATTTAGCCAAGAAAGGAAAAAAATCAACGTGAAAAACGGTTTGTCCTGAACGTGTCCCGTGTTGCGTCACAAATCTCACAGCCACCAGGTGTGAAGGTCCAGTGGAGGACTGGCTGTGCACAAAGAACTGCTAAACATAACACGACCCCGGGGACAAACGTGAGATCGCGGAGTGAAAAGGCCGCTTCGCTGCGGATGTGACGGTTCTAATGTTGGAAAACGTTGCGTTCAAAGCCAAAACCTGGACACAAATCCACCGTATACCTACTCGACTGATTCAGCGGCCGGTTTAAATGCCAGCTTTTCACGTCCGCCGGCGCCGAGAGACCCCCCCCACCCCCACCCAGTAATTTAGAGGCATTTAACTGGACGGGCCGCAGCGTGAAGACGGATCCCAGAGTCTCCAGATCAGCAACAGTACCGAAAGCAGCCGTTAGAAGTCCAGGGTTCAGAGCTGTAAAACGCATTGAATACGTGTTACAGAGAGGCTGATTAACTCGGGTCAAAGTCCTCTTGGAGTAAAGCCACAGAAACGAATGAGCAGTGTGACACAGCGGCACAAGGAAACACCATTTCAGAGGCAGGAATACTGTGTTTCCATCTCTGTGGACTAATAGCTGGAGGCAGAGGAGGGACCGTCAGCTTTTCACAATCCACCGCTCTTTTTAATCTAAAACATATTCAGACGAACAGCCGGTTTGCTCAAAGGCCCGTATCCACCAAAGCAGGCCTCCTCCCGACACGTTACCCAGAATTCAACCTCTGCGACACCAGGGTGTCGGCACAGTAAAGGCCTCACTCCGCGACAGGAGGCCTCGGGTTTCAAAACAGGGTCACCCCGCGTGATCCTGCCCGGGAGGGCCTGTGCTTTCGTTGCTAACGGTTACGGCCGCCGCCATAATGTTGGGTTGGGTTGGGTTGATTTGCATGTGGACGTGACGGGACACGGCGACTCAGGCACACACACACGAGCCAGACAGACTGGAGGGAAAACACAGGTCTGCTGTTTAAGGCAGGAACTAGTGATTAAAGGCAGACAAGACGACAGCGGCGGCTAAAAATAACGTCTCCAAACCTGAAGATTTAAAAATAGCTTTCTGAGGACGGTTATAGTGTTTAATCAGACTCAAAAGGTTCAGCCCTGGTTAAAATATTAGCAATATGTATTATTGTAACTGTAAGTGGACACAGAGGCTCTGAGCTTTGCACCACCGGCTGCTGTTAATGCGGACGCTTAATACAGTCTTTTGCAGGAGGAATATAGTTTGGTTTGTCGTTTGGAGTGAGACGGTAACCCGACCCAGCGGCAGGAAACAACTCCTAAAAAGCAAAAAGGTTTGTGGGTATAAAGAGACAGCCGTTGGCGTTTGATAGCCAGCTTGCGTGTTACGAAGCAGCCGGAGGGAAAGCGTGGAAGATGGCGTGACGTGAAGCGTCGAACAGGCCGAAGAGCTTATTTCTCAACCGCTTGATGAACGTAAGACGGGAGCGGTGAGGCATCACCAGGTGGAGCGGACGTTACGGAGGCCGGTCTCCATGGCCACCGAAAACCCCCGCAAACCACTGATCGACACACGAGGCCACGCGACTTCCGTCCACGAGCCCTGGTTCAAGTTGTGAACCAAAACAACAAACTGACCCCCCCCCCCCGCCGGGGGAGAGGCGGCCCGGGCTCGCAGACACAGACACAGTGCAAGGCGACACTCTTCATCACCATCAACAGGCGACTGCGGTGCGCTCAGCGTGGCGTGACTAAATCAGCTCACGTTCCCCTGATCACAAAGGCTGATTGGGGGGGGGGGGGGTTCCCAAACCCCTCCATCAGACACAAGATCTGTATGAACCCGCCTGCTCCATCGTCACCACGGGGGGGGGTAGCAGGGTGGTTAGCATCGGGCTAGTTGAACCTCTGAACCGACTCCCGCATCTCACGTCTGGTCACCGATTAAAGAACCCGGGCTGGTGTTGCTCACATCAGCGGTTTCTGGAGAAGGAAGTGGGACTTAAGTTCGTGACGTAGCAGAGAGGCGTCCGGCACACTGGGACTTGTTCAACGTAGTTACGGTCAACAGTTTAATCGCTGTTTTGAGGGAAGAATATATAAATTCAAGCTTTATGACTGAAATCAATGAGTGGATTTGGTCACAGGGGTGAAGTAAATCGGCGCAGGGCCTTTGCGTCGGGTTCAACTCTGGCGAGCTCGGACACAAGAATCTGTGCCGTCGACCAACAGCGAAAACCGATTTAAAGGCCTGTTCTCACCAGCATTTACAACGTGGCTGCAATTAGTGAGCTTACTCACGGCGTGCATAGGAAATGTGCACCCCCCCAACAGCATGTCACCTCGACAGCGCTGACCTTCGAAGGGAACGGAGAGCCAAGATGGAAGAAGCTGTCGTAGCTTATTAGCTTCGTGGCACCGTTCGCTTTTATGTACCCTCCTCTGTCAGAGCATAAACTTCCAAACAGGAACGGTTCGCAGACCCTTATGAGACAGGCGGCGACGGCACAAACGCGTCTTTTGAACAAACTTACCGTCCCATTAGCAATATTTTGCTAAGACTTCTGGTGTGACCAGGTCTCTGAAGGAACCGAGAGCCAGAGGCTTCAAAATGGCTGTGTTAAATAACCCGACTCTGTCCGATATCACACACACACATATATATATATATATATATATCTCAGCATCAGTAATAAGCAACAAGAAACTGCAGTACAGATATGTCCAAGGCAATTTAGCAACAGTGTCTCCATTTACCAAAGTTAGCCCACCAGAGAGAGCCGAGTCTGTTTGTCAGCTGTACGGTGTCCCGCCCAGCACATATCTTGGACATGACGATTTGAAATTTTAAAAATCCTGATCGGAAGTTTAGCACTTTTTGAATCGCTCCCGAGCTGCAGGCTGATGCTTTCTCGCAGCTTTGAGCGAGACATCGCACACTACAGTTGGAAGAGCTTACATACATTAGCCAGGGCGCGGTTAGCAAAGCACGGCAGCCACGACTGTGACAATGACAGTATCGCAGGAAATATCGTTTAAACGCCGACAACTGATAACCACGACTTCGTCACTACTGTTTGCCTTTTTTTGGTCGAGGTCTTTGGGGGGGATCTGCGATGTCATTCTTACATACAACAGGTTTTATTTAAACGTCTTCTGAGTTGTCAGAATCTCTTGAATACACTGAACTCTTTGTCCAGTTAGGAAGCTGTGATCACCTGTTAACAAAATAAAAGCCCGTACAGGATTATAATATGGAGTTGATCAAACTCTATTAGAGCTGCAGTTTAGTGAAACTGTTATTGCATTAATTAGATGCTTTATGTCATGTATATATATATATATATATGCATTGCGCGTGCCTGTGCGTGTGCATTCAGTGTGTCCCATGTGTAAAAATCCCTGACATACTCCAACGTCCACAAAGAATAAATCACATTCCCTGCCTCTAACATTCCAAAACACACTTCCAGGACTTTCCAGGGAATTCCTCGACTATGCCTCCCTCCAGCTGCTACCTCATCAGTGTGAAGGGAAACACAACGCAGGCAGTTTACAGAGGGAAAACTTACACCTAACATGAACATTTTAAAAAAATAATCAGAATATAAGAAGTACATTGAGGCATTCACACGCCAACTGCCGGCCGCTGTCGTTGCCTTGATTTCCTGAAGCTGAACCATTTAATGTGTTCAAGGACGCCTTAAGTGGATGGAGATGCATATAAACAGCTTATCCTGAATAAGACACTTGGCAATCCTGGCTGGCGGTGGCTCGTGTCCAAGTGCATTTCATTGGTCACATCTCTGCAGCCGAAAAAAAAGCAGGCACGTTCAGAGTCCTTACTTTACACCGAATTACTTTCACGTCCAAGTCGAGCGCTCAAGACTCAACACTGTGACCCGCAGGTCACAAGGAAGCTCAGTATCGCCCAACCAATCCCATAATCATGCAGTCATTCAGGATCATTTCCTGACGAGGACTTTGATCCCTGAAGTTACTGAACTCCGGAAGGACAGCTTGGTTAAAATAATGGAACTATATGTCCATACGGCCATAAAGGCAGGACTTGGTGACCAAAGGTCAAAGTCCCTTCAGAAATAAGGAGTTTGCCGGTCAGGGAGGCCTCCACCCAAACAAATACATGTTAGAAAGGCACACAAGTAAAAACTGTAACATTCATAGCAGAATGGGAGTGGTAAATTTATAACACAGGGGTTAAAAATACCACAAACTGCATGTTCTTCTGTAAAGAAATACAGTGACAATGTGGGACATAATACAAGACAACAGAATGTGCCTTATTTTGTGCAACTCAGTCGGACCTGAGTGGCTTTGGGAGAATACAATGACCAAAACAGTGGCTTCGAGGCAGCTTCGGCACAAAAACAGGCTCCAGGGCAAACGCAACACGAGCACTGAGAGCTCTTATGTAATCACGCAACACAGACGAAACCGCGGCACTGCCCGAGCCTGTTCCCCGCGTCCTGACTCCTGAGGATGCCACATTTATCCTTTTCCATCAGGGCTCCGGCAACAATAAGAATAATAAGAATAATAATCGCGACGGCCAAAAACCCACCCACCACCCCCAGCTTTTCTTCCTATGCGGAGCATGTCCATGGATTCTTGTTCCCAGGCTCGGCAGCAGCGGTGTGGTCGTGTGTGTGTGTGTGTGTGTGCGCGCAGGCCGCAGCCGTGCTTACACCGTGGGCTCTGACATATTGGTGCTGTGCTGCTGCTGCTGTGCATGTCATGTTCGCGCCCGGTGAATGCTCCTCGCGGCTGCCAGGCTGAGTCCCCTTTGAACGCCGTCTAACGAGGCTGCTCGTGCTAAAAGCTCGTTTCCCGATGTGTGCGTGCTCCGCTCTAGCCGACTGGACGCAATCGCACGCCGAACCTCCATCAAATAACCTGAGAATTCGGAATGGCGTCGCTTTTTCAGGCACATACATACTCTATGAACAATGAATCATCGCTTGTATCTAGTTCAGGAGACAAGTCGCTTTAATTCGGCATGTATATAATCCACAGAGCATCACACGTTTTTCAGATAATCCAACTTTGAAATATTGTTTGCCGGTTTTTTCCACTGTACTTTCACCACAATACACCCTTTTGTGGCAATGGCAGCGCTGGTGAGTGCATTGATAAAGTTTAAGCCCTTCTGAAATAAAAAAAAAAAAGAGGGCACACGGATTCTTTATACGCCGAATTTTAGACTGTCCCCTAATTCTTCAAAATGTGTATGAAACACGTATGTGGCGATGTATTCTTACACACATGCCACTTCAATTTGCCGTGTGCGTTTCAAGGTAAGTCCGGCGCTGGCTCCTCTCCACAAAGCCGGACAAACCCCAAGCTCCATGTTAAAAACCACACACATCACAATTCCCACCGCTGAGTGCAGGAATCATAGACACCTGGTGGGTGTTGCAGAAAAATGCTGTTTAGCTAAAGACTTGCCACGGCTCTCTCTGCTACGTGTTGACGGTTTTCCTCCTGGGGAAGCTACAATGTGCCCTCAGCCTCCCCGCGCGGCCGGCTGCTAGCACCGGGACGCTGCTGTGCGCTGTAGCCGGCCGGCCGGCCGCTAGCACCGGGAGGCTGCTGTGCGCTGTAGCCGGCCTGCCGGCTGCTAGCACCGGGACGCTGCTGTGCGCTGTAGCCGGCCGGCTAGCTAACAGCTCCGTCCCGTTGCGTGCAAACGGCTGCCGGTGCTGCCTACCTCGTTCGTGCGTGAACTCCCGGGCCTCCCGCGAACTTGTTTCTCTTGGAAATTGCGCTTGTTTGTTTTAGCTTTTTGTCCCGTTTAAATCCCAGAAAATGAAGCGCACGTCCCGTGTCTCGGGATGATAGATGTCCGCTCCGGCAGCCTGGGCCGCACTCTCCCCGCCCCTGCAGCCTCCGACTCCCGCAGCAATCCTGGGGAACTGGCCCCGTGACGTCACGAGCTGGCTGAAATAGTCCCCGGCTGCGCGGGTCCCCCTGCAGGGGGCGCTGTGCGGGCCGGGGCGGGGGGGCACGAGCCCGGACAGCTACAGGCTCTCACGTGCAGGTGGATTTTAATTAAAGGGCGCAAATAATGGTCTCCAAAGAATACTTCACCCAACAACAGTGGTGGAGGAAGTATTCAGATCCTTAACTGCAGTAAAAGTACTAATACCACACTGTAAAAACACTCTGTTACACGTCCTGCATAGAATATGCTACTTCAGTAATGCCCTCAAAGTGTTCAAGCAGTAAACGTCCCTGTGCACTATTATATACTCTGTCCTCAGGTGCTTGTTGCTCATGCGTTCATGTGAAAGGTGGATGTTGCTGCTGCAGCTGGTGGAGCTCAGGTTGAACTGTTTCATTATGGACCCATCTGCTGATTGTTTTCTCCATCACATCCGCTGATTGGTTTGCTTTGTAAAACTTGTGAAAGCAGTGAGAGCCACAGTGACCCAGAGCCCAAAGTGTTTGTTGTGTCCGAACCTCGACTTTATTAACAGCACGTTCACATCATTAAAACAATTAATAAGGGAAAAGAAGCAAATCTGAGAAGCTGGAACCAGGGATTGTTTTTACATTAACAATAAACCAAAGGATTATCAAAATAGTTGCCACTTAATTTCCTAATTTCCTACTTGTGTAGACTGTCGATTAGTTTAATTTATAACAAAACGTCATATTTTATAAACTCTTATATTATATTTTGTGTGCGAAAATCTTAATTTGCAAAGTAACTAAAGCGGTCAGAAACTAAATGTAGTGAAGTAAAAAGTACAATGTTGCCCCCTGAGATGTGGCAGGGTAGAGGTATAAAGTGGCATGAAAGGCAAATACTGCCCAACTATGGGGTTGTTTTTTTTTTATCCATCCAGAATGAACAAGAGTGCCAGATGTAACAAAGAAAGAGAGTGAAGAGGAGGCCGCCTCCCATGATGAAGCTCAGCTGTGAATATTTTAACTAAAACAAAACATTTGAAAGAGAAAACCAGCAGCATGGCAGACATTCTGACTCGTCATACAGGTAAAGCACAGGTGAGGCACATTCTGTTGACGATGACGTCGCCCCCCCCCCTCTCTCTCTACTCCTCTGCCTTTCCTGTCTCTCTCCGGCCAAATCTTCCCTAAACCGTGTGGCCACGATGTGGACCTCTGCTGCATGCCATCCCCTCTCTCCGTTAATAACAATAAGCTTTATTTATTTAGCACCTTTCACAACATAGAATGTAGCTCAAAGTGCCTCACGAGGGAAACAAATCAATCTATGTGTTAAAAACGGGAACCACAAGGATCATATTAGTGAAAAGAACTAATTAATAGCGATTCCAAAAAAAAGCAACACTCTTAAGATATAAAAACCCTAAAACCAGTAATGCGAAATATAAAAATATCGAGTAACAACAATGATGTAGAAATAGAATAAATCAGAATCAGAATTACTACAGAGGGGAAACTCTTTGTTACAGCAGCTCACTGTCACGTCAGTGCACACGAGGACACAAGTACTGAGCAACAAAATATAATACACTATAATACAGGTCAGATAGATTAAGTAGCCTATAAAATTAAACATTTAAATAAGTGTGAAGTACAAAGTGGATTTACCGATTGACAATAATAATACGGTGAAAAGTAATAGTGCCTAAGTTAAGTGTAGCTTATTATGGCTAAAGTGAGAGGGAGGATGTTTCACAGCAGCACTACAAGTATAAATTAATATCAATAAATTAAACTGAAACCAGGGCTCTTTGCACAGTGGTATTTAAAGAATGTAAGTTACATGAAGCGTGGACCTTGTGCATCATTCTTGTGCTAAACTGTATTTGCTGCTTTGTCTCAGTTAGTTTACAAATGCATTCATCTTGAACCTCGTTACGATTTGACAACATTTAATTTCCAAGACCTCGCGTGGCTTCGCCTCAAAGTACATTAGCGATCAGCTGGCCCCTGAGGGCCGCCTCAGATCCACGAGCAGGACCCTGCTGACCGTCCCTTGGAGAACAAGGCTATGAGGGGGCCCTACATTAACGGTGGGGTATGTGATCCAGTACACGTCTTTGGATCAAATTCAGTGAATATCTCCTATTATTTATATACATTTATTTATATTACTTCTATGATATAGTAAATCCTTTAATTCTTTGGTGATTTATTGGCCAGAGTTGTAGTTACAATGGACCTGATGATGGCACATGATGATAAGCCAGAGGATCACCAAAAGGGATTATAAATCATCCTGAGGGGAACCCGAATGGCTGTGCCAGAGTTTGTGCCGGTCCATCCAGTGGCGAAGGCGTTGACCTGCTGGTGGCGCTACAGGAAACGTCGGGCTCGCCGAAGTCACTAGGGTTCATCCTCTGAGCGACCTGCATGTCTGCACCAAGTTCCATGGCAATCCCTAAAGTAGTTGTAAGGGAAGATATTTCACTAAAAGCAAAAACACGTCAACCTCACGGTGGCGCTAAAGGAAAGGTCAGGGCATCACCAGACTCGTTCGGATCCATCCGATGGGGACCGTCAATGCCTCCACCAGGTTCCATGGCAACCCATCGGACAGCTGTTGAGATATTTCACTTCTGGAACCGTTTAAGTTTGTCTTTACTGGCGATTTGACGCCTCTCCTTTATGTTCGTCCTGTGCGGCAAGTGGTCCACACGTGACGTTGCTTCCTCACGTTATCTCTGCTTCACACACGGTGTTGTGTGCTGCCATATGTGACTTTGAGCAGTAATACCGCCCAGGAAGGCTGGGGATTAGCTGGGATCTTGTCAAAGGCGACAACAACGGTGCTAATCTCTGTCTGCCAACGGCCAGACGACTACAGACAAACGTGTCACATAAATCACTCAAATATTAATGATTTATTAGCGTCAAAACAGTAACAGTACATGGGTCAGACATGATGGCAGTACCGCTGAAGGTGCAAGAACACAGTTACCGCTTCTGAAAAGATTAATATTTTGTTATGAGGGCCGTTGTTAAGTTAACCAGCCACCACGGTAAACTGGACTTTTAACTCTGGTGCAAACCCTCACTTAGGCTCAATTTAAGTTTAGTATCATGTTAAAGGGCACCTTCTTGACCTTCAGTCACGAATCACACATATGGTGTTTGGCAAATGAGAAGATTATTTTTCATGGAAAGACAGTCACAGTTTGTCATAAAACTGTTGAAGTATAAAACTGTGAAAATACCCAAACAGAAGGACTACGCACCGGAAAGGCTGACAAAAGGACCAGGAGTCGCTGGGTAAAACACATCAGGTAAGCCAACGTTACAAGGTGCGGCCATGTTGTTTCACACAAAACTAAATGGAGCTACGACAAACTGGCGACTTTCCGGACATGAAAAATGATCTTTTTACGGACATCATATCTGTTATTAGAGACAGGGTGAGGAGCTCAGAGCTGCTCCTCCACAACGAGAGGAGTCAGCTGAGGGGGCTCGGGCGTCTGTCCCGGACGCCTCCCTGGGGAGGTGTCCAGCCGGGAGGAGGCCCCGGGGAAGACCTAGGGCACGCTGGAGGGACTGTGTCTCTGGGCTGACCTGGGAACGCCTCGGTATTCCCCCGGAAGAGCTGGAGGAAGAGTCTGGGGAGAGGGAAGTCTGGGCGTCTCTGCTCAGGCTGCTGCCCCCGCGACCCGGCCCCGGGTAAGAGGGAGAAGATGGAGGGATGGATGGATGGATGTGTGTAATTTATGGCACAATTCAAACGGGTTCAAAAACCTATTTGTTGAATACTGAACATATTTTCCCCAAAATAAGGTCCCATGGGGGACAAAGAAAATGTCCCTTTTAGCCATGCTAGCGGCCCGGCAATGTCGGTCTGCTGGTCGGTCAGTCCACCACTTTGGCTCAGACTAAAATATCTCCACGAACACTGGATGGATTGCCATTAAATGTTGAACAGAGATTCGGGGTCCCCAGAGGATGAATCTAGCCCTTACCTTTCCGCTGGTGAAGTACATGACTACTACTGGATTGATTGCCATTGCGCAAATGACCAAAAAGCCAGCCCTACAACATAACCTTGTCGTCCAGTTAACCCCATCTGTTTAAACAGGGGTGATAAAACACCACAACGTTGTATGTTGTCTTAATATTTATGCTTTCAGTGGCCTTTTATGAAAACCATTCCCCACAAGCTCGACTAACGGGAGGTGTCGCTAGCAAAATAAAAAATTTGACTAAACAAATCGCACCACAAGGTCCATTTAGTGGCTGCTCTGGAGCTTTCGGTCATATCCCGCCATCTTCCGCAGCAGATGCAGTAAGCCCAGTTGTGCCGAACACCTCGGAATGACCCAAGCTTCATCGCGGTTCAGATGACGAGGTGGTTACTCTCCAGTACAGTACAGACGGAAAACCGCAAAAAACCATTTCCATGACAACCAAGCAAACTCTGTCCACTGAAAAAAAGCTAGTAAGTAGACCAAGAGTTAGTTAATTTGCCAAACGGAATCCACAAGCGGCAACAAGGACATCGACCTGCCCTAAACCCTTCAAGCAGCTAATTTATATTTTACACTTTAACATTGGGAGGACTCTCTGAACGAGCTCACAAGTGGGATGACAAAACACAATTCAAGGGTCATGAATGTTTTAGCGTACGGTAACGTAACACTGGGTAAGTCGAAGAACAAGTCTCTCAGCGCCCGACTGAAAGCTGAGAGCGGCGTTTCGTAACAAACCACCTGAGCCGGCAGTGACCCACGTCTGCCTCTTAAAAACAGCACCAGTCTGCATTTACATTTCGGTCATTTAACTGATGCTAGTGTCCAAGGAGACTCGGAATGGGTGGCCTTGGAGAGTTTGCGGACATGAAGGCCCCTGCCGGGATAATGTTCAGAGAGAGAAGGCTCAAAATCACAGGTTCACAGGACTGTTTAGGGACACTTTCATATATTTTGTACCAAAACCTATATATTCTGTGTTTTGTTTTTGTCAACAAATCCCATGAAGACACCAACAATGCGTTAGTCCGTCTCGCACTACCTCCTGACTTCCTTTGTCTGTGGCTCTCAGCTCTGAGCCCATTGGTTCCTAAATCTTTAAAAACCTCACAAACATATATATATATATATATAT
>CM022481.1:25524071-25535583 GCA_011952105.1 Coreoperca whiteheadi | reverse complement strand
TTTTTTTTTAATGGCTCAGTAATCCCTTAAAACAGCTGCTCGCTGTAGTTTTTAATCAAACAAACAGGAGGAAATGGTGCATTTTGTTGGGGACTATTTTCAGCGGCGGATGAATCCACATGTGGCGCAGTAGTGAGTGTTTGGGGCAGCAGGACGGTGTGTGTGTTCACGGTGACGGAGGAAAGTTTAAAAATACACCTACCAACACCTCTAAAGCTCACCCATTGACACATTGTTGGTTTAATCCGTACACAAAAAACATAAAAATGACAATTTGGGGGGGGGGGGCGGGTTATGTGCTGGAATCTAGGCTAATCACCTCCCGGGCTCCGGCACACAGACATGAGATTGATGCCAGTCTTTTTCAAGCGAATGAGCATCTTGAAAAAAATGTTGAACTATTCCTTTCAGGCTGCTTTACTGATCACAAGTACTGATTGTATGGAGGCGCTCCCAGCGCGAACGTGAGTTGCGTTGACTTGAACTGGGACGGGTCTGAGAATTGACACCTAAAAAGACAAAAAGTCTCAGAATCTAAACGAAACCGAGATAAATGAAGGTTATGAGTAAAATTTGAACCGGGCAGTGGTCACAGGCGACATTACAGATCAGAGTATCTTCTTATTCGCCTTCTCAAATATTGACAAGGCACTTTTGTCGCTCTCTGTCGGGCAGGAAATATCGGATCCTTCTTGTCTTGCGAAGAAAGCTGCATGCCGATTCGGAGGCCCGATCATCCAAAGTCCTCAGTTTTTGAGGATTTAACCAGTGTGTCGGTCAGAATCCCGCAATCCCTCGTGCGCCGGTCATTTCATGGCGAGCTCGGACGATCTCCGTCACATAGTTTCGTATTTACGTGTTCAGGTTTTCTTCCAACAAGCAGAGTTAGGGAGTCACCTCGATCGCACAAACCTGGAACGTGGATGTTCTTAAAAACATAATAAATAAAAAGAGCCGTTCCTCTTTTTACCACTTGGTGTCACCGGAGTGCAGCTTCCGTCTCCTGCCCCGATTGGTGCGAGAGAAGAGTTTCGAAACACTGCCGGGACAATTTACAGCGGTTTTTACAAATAAAAATCATTCAGGGTTGCATTTTTGTGTTATACATTAAATTCTTGATTAAACGCGAAACGCTTCGTCGTCACACTTCAACTGCTCGCATGTCCGTCACGCTAACGGACGGCACAACCCCTTCAACAGCTTTGACTTCAGCTGCAACTCCCAGACAGTATTTCACGTGCCAAGAGTTCACATTTTAACCGGTTTAGTGGGCGGCGGTCAACCTCTTTCGCCCAAGTTCAACTACTTCAAATGGCATTTAAACCGCTCACGTAGCGACACTAACTAGTTCCTGTGCGCACACACACAGCACGTCAACCGTCTCGGGCGCTTCAACTTGAACTAAAACCTCTCTAAAACGTAGGCCCTTCTCGATGCACAACCACATTTAATATGACATTTTTGATGGCGCTGTCTTCTGAAGATCGCACACGCTGAAAGCTTTTAACCGTGTGACCTTAAACCCTCTCGTAAACCTCGCCTGCAGCAGGCCTGAATTAAACCTTGAACTAAAGGCATTCGGTGGCATTTAGGTGATTTCTACAGGACACAAGCGGCTGGATGTCTGCTAAGCCACAGGTAGTGTTCTTGTTCCAGACAGCACGTCGTAAACCTTAAGCTGCAGCTGAGCCAGCGGCCGAGCAACAGCCCCGTTCAGTTTTGGACACATCAGCATAAGTCGCAGACTAGAAAAATGTGTTTTGTGGTTTCATTGGCAGGCGTGCCTCTACAGTCGCACTATACATATATTGTCTTGTATACTCTTCAATTGATTCTCTTTTATTTGAAGCACATGGTCCCTTTTTCTCGACAACCTCTCATGTAAAGTCGTTACTCTTTCATTTTTAACGTTTCAAGAAAGAAAGAAAGAAAGAAAGAAAGGGGGCGGCTGTGGCTTGGTGGCAGAACGGTCGCCTGCCAATCGGAAGGCCAGCGGTTCGATCCCCCAGCCATGCGTCGAAGCATCCCTGAGCAAGATGCCGAACCCCAAAATGCTCCCGAACCCGCGCCTTCGGTTTGTGAATGTCCTCGTATGGAAGTCGCTTTGGATAAAAGCGTCTGCTAAATGTAAAATGTGTACGTTAAGCTTCTCTGAACGCTGCCTCAGCGTATCAAGTGTGCACCTTTCTTTCGTCAAGCGGTCTCGGTACCTGGCAATATTCACACGCCCATGTGTAGCAGCTTACAAAATGACCAAGAAGCAAGAAGCCACACAGCACAAATAAAAAGCTAAAAAGGCAAAGGAAGTGCTCTTGCATCTAGGGTCACCTTTAATGCGGAATACTCATCCACGCCACACCGAAGAGACACAAGCACTGAACTACGTATGTGACTCGAGAGCCGCAGCTTTCTGACAGGTGGATTGTTAGCTTACAAATAACAGCAAATGGTTCTCTCCCCCCCCACCCTTCTTTTTTTTTTTTAATAATTCTTGTCTTCCTCTACAGCACTAGAAAGCATAAAAAATAACGACGCGAGAGCGCAACAGTATCTTCTGCACAGACCGACCCTGGAGAGCAGAACATCCATGAAAACATAAGTTAGCGGGCGGCTTCATTGCTGAGTCATTGAACGGTAAATTACAAAGGCAGCGGGAAAAACGCCAGCGTATTTACAGTTCGTGTTTTATTCAATACAAAGTTAAAGGTGTGTTTGATGTCTGTGGTTAATGGAGGGGGTTTAAGGGTCGTTTCAGACCCCTCAAGGGTCGAAGGGAAGCCAGCAGCGTACAATCAGGTTCGGCCCCCCTGCCGCCCCACCCGCGGGGCCCGGGAGTGACGGGGAGAGGAGGAGGAGGAGGAGGAGGATGGGCTCCTTTCACGGGCCGATGGGTAGGTTTGCCGGCCGGCCCGTCGACCCGGAAGTCTCTTCAATCTCGGGCTCTTCAGGGGAGCCGGGCGGAGCCTCCAGCTCATTCTTTTCCAGTTCTTGTTGCTCTTGGATCTTCAGGATCAGCTCCTTGATCTCCTCGCGCTTCGTCTTCATCCGCTGCTGAGGAAACCACTCGGACAGGTTCACCGGCAGGTGAAAACTGGGAATTGGATTCTGTATGAAAAGAGACAAAAGAAATGTGATTATTTTATGATCAAACCAGGCTGGAAGTCCAAATGGCCAATATGGTGCTATGCTATATTTTTCTTCTCGTCGACAAATCCCATGAAAAGTTCCCAGAGCAGCAGCGAGTGTGTCCACTAACAGGACCTGTGTGCGTATCACGGCCCGGTGCGTCTCCTTCCTCTGGGCCTCAGAGCTCCGCTGTCGTCCAGAAACTGTTAGAAACTCATCAGGGAGCCTCACTGTTGCTCCTCCATCACCGTGAACACACACACTGTGGTTTATCCTGACTCCGTCCCACACACACACACACACACACACACACACACACACACACACACACCATCCTGCTGCCCCAAACACTCACTACAGCGCCACGTGTGGATTCATCCGCCGCTGGAAATAGTCCCCGACAGATGGCACTATAGTTTCTGATTTGGAACATTTCTGTTTGCGATCTGTGTCGTGATTATCAGAACTATTATTGCTGGTTAATGATAGCTTCCGAAGCAGCAACTGTTCCACGCGTTGACGGACAACGTTGGGAGAAAATACATCACGCAAGCTGCAAAACAATCCGAGTAAACGTTAACGGCCATTAGTTAAATGACATTTCACAGTAAAATATCAAGCTGCCTGTGAGATTTTCTTAAACTTTCTGCTTATAGGCAACCTGAGTTTTACGTACATCACTGCCACCTAACCATGGGTGCATTTCTACACCTCTGGAGTGACCACCGTTGTTGATCCACCGAGGGTCGATCTCTCAAAGTACACTTCAGTTTTTCAGACACATGGACGGACACTTGCGATGGCGGCGGGGATTCCCCCGAGGGGAAGTCAACGAGGGCCCGTTGAACGACCAATGAAACGCAGCCTTGGTGTTTTCATGGGATTTGTTGACGATAAGAAAAAACACAGGGTAACAGTTGGACTTCCCCGTGTTAGTCCTTGAAAAATGGCCATGAATTTGTTGAACAACATTTTTTTTTAAAACGTGAATAAACGAAGAACAACAAGAAACCATTGCGGTGCAAACAACAAGGAAGAGAGAGTAGTAAAAAACACGAAAACGCAAACGCGACGAGCCAAATCAGGTGCTCACGCGAAGATAAAAAAAGGTCAAAAAGGTTCAAGCGTGTCCCTCCTCTCACCTCGAAGAAGCTCTCCACGTACTGCAGGATGTAAACGCCGCAGTCGCTGAAGTTATCCTGCTGAGGCACACGGGGGCTGGAGCCCTTCATCACATCCTTCCCGAAACTCCGCCGCGTCCCTTTACGCACCTCCCACTCCACCTCCAGGTACCTAAAACAAACGCACCTGCTCAGTCACCTGCAGCGCGCCTTTTCCTAACGAGCGCGAGTTGTCATCAGCGATCCAAACTGGGCCGTTTTTGTTTTGTTAAACTCCCCTTTCAACGGCCAACCTGAAACCTAATTCTCTGTCTACATTCTGAAGTCACCCGGGTATAAAAAGACGTCGTCGGTCTCCGAAGACGGTCTGACGCTGGGGGCCGAAAAACACGCCGACAGTGCAACGCCAACCGGTTAAGATGAATGGAGTTTGGCTCCTCCACGGTTCTTCTTTGTCTCGCTTCTATTTGGGGGAAAATCACGCTCTACGTTCTGCAACTAGGGCTGCCGTAATGTTTCTGGTGAGTTGGCTGTTGGCTTCAACTTAAGCCCTGTGTTTTTAGCCTCTAACTGTTCACATATTGGCAAACTGTATGGAGGAATGATCTGGTAGCGCTTCCAGTTTGCGGGGCCCTCATGGACGTACGGACAGCGATCACTGGATTGCTTTGATACGACTTAGAAACGTGACGATTCTCGGGCAAGTTCTGCAGTTAATAGGAGCGTCTCTTTTTTTGGATTTGACTAAGCCGATTCATGGATTTCTATTTATGGATCGCGATGGACGTCAGCGGTAACCACATCCTCGGGAAGTGTACGTCACACTGAATCTAAAAACACGCGTATTGTGTCTGTGTGTTCAGATCTGACGGACGTTTTTGGCTTCGTTGAAGTTTAAGCTGCTGCCGTTCAGGTTTAGCAGCTTCGACCCTCTCGTGCCTTCTAACAACCGGTGGCTCAGACCCCACAAAGGGGCCACAATGTGAATCTGACGGGTCCTGAGATGACAACGGGATGGCAAAGAATCGAAAAAACCTTTTCTGCTACACCAGATTATGTATATTTTTCCAGTCGTTTCTATAATGATTGTTATTTTCTTGTGAGATCCCTTCAGGTTTATAAAAACACTTTAAATTAAACAATCTGAGGAGGGATAACCACTCATAGGTTCCAGCAAGCCATATTATACCTGTGGCATAATTTGTTTCACGGGGACTAGTCAAAAAGGTTTGGAACCACTGCTCTTCAATCTCTAAAATAAAATCTCTAAAGTCTCTGTAAAGTCCCTATTTGGACATGCTATCAGGCGCAGCGGCAGTCGCTCACTCTCGCAGGGTCTTCACCACAGTCGACCTGGCCGGACCTCGCAGGGAATCCATGATGAGGATACAAGGCCTGGAGGGGAAAAAGGGAAAGAGACGTTTGTATAGGCGGAGCAGCAGTGCCACCTGCGGGTGAAACGGCAGGAGTGCGCCCACTTACTGTTTGCAGAGGTTTTGTTTGGAGGCCAAAGCGGAGGCGTCGGGGCTGAGAGTGTCTTCAGCCAGAGTCCCGTCCTCACTGCACTCGTCCTGGAGACAAAACACCGCACCAGCGGTCAGCCACCTGTAACCGCTATGTTTTTTGTTTTTTTATTTAGGGCTTCATCCATTCCTTCACAGTCAATTAATGGACAGATGAGGGAGGCCGAATGATTCGGGCTGAACGAGACAAAAAACGGGAGAGTAACTCTACGAGGTAGGGAGAGAGTCGAGTACCTGACAGGAGCTTTGGTCATCAGAGAAGGTGAAGGTGTCGTCGTCTTCTTTTACGGAACCGTAGCAAACGCTGATTCTGTGCAACTCGCCTAAAAACACCAACCAGAAAACAAAAGAACACCGTTCATCTGTAAACCCACGTGTTCGTTTCACCTGCACGTCCACGAGCATCAACTGTGATGTTTTTCCCCCACACATTTTATTGGTTACTTCTCAAGACCAAACAAGAAGCACTGCAGGAACTCTGCGTGCAGATGGCAAACGTCGGTGCTACAAATCAGAAAAACCAGGTTCGACCCGGAAACTCCGATCACATGGAAACGTCTCACAGGTTTCGCCGCAGGGCCGACCAGCCGACCGTTTGTCAAGGTCGCGTTTAAGACTGAATCGTTCCGGCCGTCGACTCACATCCGTCTGTCTCGCCACTGCACGGGGATCAGCTTGAATAAAGCGATCTGTGACGGGAACCGTCTGGAGACGGAAACTCTAAGATCGACGTTTTACCAACTTTAACTGCAGGAATAAATAAAAAACAGACATGTTTGCTTATTGCTCCTCAGAGCTTATGGAAATATTACTCTATCAAATCTTGCACGTCAGGACTTTTTTTTTTTTTTTCTGCTCGCAAACACAAACACGGTGAAATCTCAACTCCGACAGACACTAAATGAAGTGGACACAATGTTCAAGAATCACCGTAGGAATTTAAGAGCACCCGGTTTGTAGCTAACGGCCTGAAACGTGTAAAATCTCCCTTAACGCACCGTGTATGCTACTGCAGCCACTTTAAGTGTTTCTGATAACGCTGCTGCTACAGTGCCCGTGTGAGTTTTGGTACTACAATAGTTTCTCTATAGCCTATTTCGACAAATACAAACATGTTTTCCTAAAGCAGCTGTACGAGGAGGCCATTGTAAAGCCTGTGCTCTATCGCTCCATACATACCGATACTTACGGTAAGGTAGCAAGCAGGTCAGCGGGAGCACGTTAGAAGGACGGATACGCGGCGTAGATTCTATTCCATGAGCTGCTGTTTTCGGCAGCAGCTCCAGAGTGTTCGCTCATGGGCTTAAAGGTCTACACTGCACATTTGTCATGGCGAAAAGCTCCCGGGGGTCTCCGACGTACAACAACTTATTAAATAAAATACATTCGAAAACAGGAAAAAATAAATAAAAAATTCGGATTCAAATCGGGACTTGTCTGATCAAAGCGTAAGTGAAGAAAATGATCAAATCATGATGATGTCGGCTTTTAAACTTGACACCTGCGACCCGCGATGCTACGGACACTCTGCCGGTGCCACGCCCAGCACGAAACCGTGGGGGTTAAAAGTCCTCGACGCGCGGCGACTCACTTGTGTACTGTTGCTCGACGGCGGCGTTGGAAGGCTCTTGGCCCCCCTCTGTGAAGGCAACGTTGTCTTTGCGGGGGTCACCGTCGCTCTGACCCTCCGCGGACGCCTCGGGGACGCCGGGGGACGGGTTCTCTGAGGAGCTGTCCAGCCCGTCCGGGGACAGGGGGCGGCAGTGGTCCGGGATGTTGTCCTCTGACGGGGGGTCTGCGGCCGAGGTGGAGGCTGGGACCGGGCCATGGTACAGCGGGTTCTGCTCGTACACCAGACCCGTGAGACCAGGGAAGCAGATGACCGCCAAGTACCAGTGAGCTCTGACAAGACAAGAGTTCCACGTTACACTACTTCAGTTATAACCCCCCCCCCCGGACAGAATTCAAGGTCAAACTGAAGACTCACGACTCGTTGATGGGAACGAAAATGAAGTCCTTCTGGAACAGATCCACGTGCCGAGTCCACGTCTTGACCCTGTTGTGCTTCCTCTTCTGGATTCTGGAAAAGCAAAAGCAAAAGCCGTCAGCTTTCGGAGTAGAAGACGGTCGATGTTCACAAACGCCCTCGGCTGACCCTGCTGGACACTCACGGCAGGTTGGTGGTGTCCGGAACGTTCCTGCGCTCTCTCTGGTTCAGCCTCTTGTAAAAGAAGGAGCTGAACACGTGGATTCTTTGCGCGTCCTCTTTTTTCAATTTCTCTAAAACTAAATATCTAACATAGACAAAGAGAACGGAACGGGCTTATTAAACTATAGCAGAGCGAAGAAACACGAACACTTGAAATCAATGAAAATCAGGTCGATGTGAGAAAATCAGCTACAAATTCTTACTTTAAATAAAAGTCTATAATAACGTCGTTTAGGAATTCTCCATCATTAAGGCAGTGGAGGTCTTCATTAGTGACTGATATGCCACCTTTGGCTGGAGGGGGAGGGTACACCATTAATCTGCAAGACAAACACCAACCACACTGTTACACTGGGGCCGCAGCACCAGCAGCATTACCGCCAACGTCCACTCGGGGCCGCTGGGGTTTGGCATTTGAGAGCTTTAGCTTCTTCAGGAGTCACTCACTTGACGATTGGTCCGGAGAAGGTGGGCTGGAGGTCGGTCAAGTCCTCGTCTTCCTCTTCAAAGTAGGGGCTGGCTTGCTGGCGGGTGGCCATCCGTGTGCGTGCGGGCACGGCGCCCGGGGTCGCCGGGGCGACCCTGGTAACCGGGGAGGCTTGGGTGATTCTGGGAGGAGTTGGTATTGGCTTCTCCTGCAGAGAGGGCACAGCCGATTGCCAGGGGCTAGAAACGACAGCATCTAAGTGCCTGCAAATGCTCCCACCAGAAACTGGACAAAAGTGGAAGAACGCCAGCCCAGTTTTACCAATCACCACAGTTTGCCATGTGAAAATGATCAAATTCAGAAGCCCAGTCAAATAAATCCAAGCCCTCATTCTCCACAAACTGCACAGGAACACGTCTTCTCGGGCAGTGCTTTCCCCAGGCCATCGCTCCACCCAAGCGCCCCACATTCACCATTTTTAAAGTTACAGTTAATACCTAAAAATAACTATTTGTTGAATGGAGCTTGGTGGAAGCAACTTTTTGAGTCGACTAAACAGGCTAGCAGCTACCGACGAAATCTTACCAATGAACTCTTTTTACACTTTCTGGAACTTAGATTGTGATTATCGCCAAGTTTTTTTTAATAGCTACAATTTTTTGTTTTACACCTGACTTGCAACGTTTGAAAAACCCCATTATCGCATTTTATCGTAAAATGACAGAGAATGCAGAGCCGTAGCAAATGTGGCGACTTGCTAAATGTAAATGTAAATGATTTCGGGGGAGTTTCATTATCCGCAAAACTCTCTCGAGATGCTGAACTGTAACGCTCTCGTTTTGGTGCAGGAAAACCTTTACAGACCAGTGACAGTTGCTAATCAGGCGATATTAAATGACTAAATCAACAGACAGAATGGTTATTGCCAACTACTTTGATGACCCATTCATTTATTAATAGGACGTGTGCCGACCACATCTTGGGCTCACCTTCTCCTCCTTCTGTTTCGAAGCCTTGTTGTAGTTGACCAGTCGGATGTTGGCCTCCTCGAAGGGCAGCTTGGCGGGGAAGCTGCTGAGGCCGTTGGTCCTGCCGATCTCGCCCAGGATGTCCTCCAGGATCATCTGCTCCTTCATCCCCAGGCCGTTCTCGAAGATCAAAACAATGTACTTCTCATCCGACTCTGGCGGCGCAGAACAACAGATTGTTGCTCTTAGTGGGACCCACTTATTGTGTCATAGCTTTAATCGAAAATAGCTTTAAAATCAATTCTTAATTCAATAACCCATAAAGGGAAAACACATCTCGATATCTCTAGAATATCTCTCCCTGTATACTATACTCCTAATACTACATGAAGTACTTTCAGGAGCATTTTCATGAAGCATCCCTGCTCTACTGTACTGCAGCTCATTAGGGTTATGAAATGAAGTATATATATAATGAAGGATATGAACGATACGGAACATGGAGTCCAGCGAGGCAGAAAGGGTGAATATTTAACGAGCCCCGCTCTGTGAGGTCTGACTGGGAATAATGTGTGCGGCACGAAAAGAGTACAAATAAAGACCTCTGGTAAGTTTAGTTTACTACATTTGAGGTCAGAAATCCCTCTGGCTGCCCGTTTCGTCAGCTGACACGTGATGATTACTTTCGATCATATTTAGCAAACACGGCTCAAACGTGTCGGCCCTGCAGTGTGAGTTTATGACAAAACGTGTTCTCAGGCTCATGAAAGCATTGTTGCTGTATTATCAGCAAAGCAGCGGGAAGGGGGGTGGGGGGGGGGTTAAAAACCATACGACGAACAAAACTACTAAAGTTCTACTTAAAAACACACGTTAACGGTGTTGCTATTCTATCTATCAGTACTTAGTGCTTATTTAAAAACAAAAAAAACAACTAGCTTGCCAAAAAAGAGCTGGTGGATACGACTTGATTTTTAAAAATACTGAATTACGAGGAAACAGGACAAGACTTTTTCAAAGTTCTAAAATTCTACTAAAGTATGTTATTAAATGTACTTAAGGATAAAATACAAAAGTAATGGGTTAAACACACAGTTGTCATCCCAACATGGCTCTGACCAATCAGACACAAGGACTGAACACTCTGATGAAGATGTGGGCGAAAAAGTCCCCAAACGCGCTACCAGCGTCAACATCATCAATAACCATCTACGTTTGCACATCATTGTTTGTAAATTATTTTTGATAAACTATTTGGGCATATTCATCCTTCTTCGACGTGTTTGACCGGACGTCAGATGGACCCAGAAGTGCCGGCTGCCACAGTTTCATACCGTATATCAAGGTGAACACACATTCTGCGCCTTGATGTTGTTTAATTTAACGTCGTCTCTTTCCCTGAGTGTGCACGGCGCTCTGCCAAAAGCGGACGTCTTTATTCTCCCTGCTGACGAGGGCTTCACTCCGTAAAAAAGGACGTTCATGTTAATTCTGCTTACGACATATGAAATTTAAAAAAAAAAAAAAAAAGGTCAAATAGTTGGTCTTCATTTATAAATCAGACGAGTGAGTTGCAGTCAAGTGGAGTAATCCTACAGACTCTTCCAGTTCCTTGCACACCGCTAAGCTGATGTTGGATTTTGTTCTTGAATTAGAGTCTAAGCTGCAGCTGCCCCATCTGAGGCCGAGCCCTCAGCAGCAGGTCGCCTCGTTGCCGCGTCTTTCGAACTCATTATACACTTTTAAAGTAGCGTCTCTTGAGTCGAGAAAACTAGAGAAGCAGCAAAAATAAATAAATAAATAAATATCTTGTTCGAAGATGACAGCTGCAGTGGCTTTACTCAATTCCGATCACAGGAACGGGACAGTTTTAATATCAATCATATTAACAGCGGCCGTTAATGGATTAATAATGTAGTCCCACAGTTCCAAATCATTTCGAACCGAATCTAAAAAAAACACCCTGAATCTAAAGTATATTTAGAGCTGAGGTTAAGTTTACACAACAACGACGGGATTTTATTAATTAAGACTCTTAAAAAAAAAAAAAAAAAAAAAAAAAAACAAGACGGCCCCACACTCCCCCCCTTCTTTTTACTTGTCCGTGGTGTTTGTTTGCGGTGGGGTGGGCGGCCCTG
>CM022481.1:25444202-25510288 GCA_011952105.1 Coreoperca whiteheadi | reverse complement strand
CCCTGCAAACACACTTTGACAACGTATGGTTCTGACAGTAATATGAGGATCACAATTGCTAAGAAAATTGGTTTATATTTTGGCCCAGGGGATATATGCTGAATGGGATGTGTAGCAAAACTTAGAAAATTATTATCCCCCTAATAGGAGTCCGTTGTGTCGTTAAAATAATCAAGTGAATCAGAGAAGAGAAAGGGGAGCAGCGTAGGTAAGAAAGCACATCCTCATCCTCAAAACGACTTCCCCCCCCAAAAAAAGTCTGCCTCACCTTTGGACTGGTTTCCTTATTGCGGAGGGCATTTGTGCGTGCTGAAAGTGTCGCCCTTGTAAAACGATTCCTTGCGAGGGTGCGGGGCTGATGATGAAAATGTTGGTTCTGCTGGCCATGGGGGAGGACGTTGCTACGGTGAGAGGGGCCTCGCTGCAGGAGAGCGGGAGACAGCGGGAGGTCAAACACTGCTAACTAAAACCAGTTCACGGCCACTTCACAGCGTAGACATGAGCACGCTTTACAAGGAATGGGAGTTAAGCATTAACTAATCACATTTCTAATGCTTAAATTATCTCTAAAGGCTGATCAAGCTTTTGCAGTAAGTATCTACATAATTAGTTGAAGCAATTGTACCTTTTAAATTCCTTTCATCGAGTCTGGTTACCATCTCATTATTCTATTATCTATCCCTTCATTTATGTATTCCTTTTATACTACTACCCTGTTGATTCATTTTTGTTGATTGCTGACTTTATTAGACTTAAGACGGCCTTGTAAAGTAGAAATAAAGTTTGTTTCCATAGAATTCTCATCACTTGGTTCACAGGAAACTATGTGATGAACAAACAAACATGCAAATAAAATGGCAAACGCTGGATTACACATTTTGCCAAAAGATGACTAAATGACATGTATCATCTCCATGTTGTGTCTATTTCTATTCAATTCTGCCAGTTAAAAAAGCTGAATAAAGAAAAGTAATTTCGGGATTAGTGAGCGTGTAGATTGATTGTTATTCTAGAATGTGTGGTGAACACTGTTAGGCAACAGCAACAAGTGAAATGAAACATGATTCTTCCCAAGAAATGTCAATTTGTGAATTTCTGACTGAAAAGAAAAGAATCGTATTGCACACTTTTAGCGCCGTGAAACAACCCTGCAGGACGATGAACAGGATATAAAGCGCTCTACCTGAGCCTTTTGGGCGCCAGCTTGTTCAGAGGCCTCATGTGATTATTTGGCCGGTTTTCATACGTTCTCAAAGGATCAGAGGAGGTGAAGTGCCTAAGAGTCGGAGACTGGGGAGACGACACACACACACACACACACACACACATTTAAACAAAAAAAAGAGAAGACAAAAGATACATCAGTTAGCCGAAACAAGACTGAAAGTTGAAAGCCAACGCTAACAACCCTGGACGCTTGTAATGCCCAACGCGCACCGGAAACCACATCTGCTGAACAGATTATAAATAAAAAGAGAGAAACTCGCTACACGGTGGGGCAAGTTCTATCGCTGTCACCACACATGCAGACATTTGTGGCTGAAACGCGCAGAAAGTTGAAGCGAAGCGAAGACAGACATTGAATTTCAGTTCAAGTTCAAAAGCACCGTAGCGTTTGGTTCATGAGGTTTTGGCTAGCTGCATCGCTGCAGCACAGAAGGGAATATATAATAATAATACTAATAATAAGACACGGTGTTTTCCAGCCACAAGCAGCAACGCAACTCAAAGTGCCCGAGCTTCACAATGTAATGCTTTCACCCCAGGTGTTAGCATTTTAATGTGCCTACAGTGTGGCACGTTGACAACCAACTATTAGATGTTAACATACGTAAACATGCTGTTACAACTTACAACTGTATTACTGGAAACGTCATTATTCAAACGTGTTGAATTTCCGATGACGTGCTGTGCCCCGATTGAAAAAGTGCGGTTGTTAGCACGGTAAGACTGGCACAGTCGAATGTGTCCAGCTACTATGCTGGTTAGTGTGGCGGCACGCGTTTGCATGTCATTTAGTCATTTAGTCATTTAGCAGACGCTTTTATCCAAAGCGACTTACATATGAGAACATTCACAAACCGAAGACGCAGCTTCGGGAGCATATTTGGGGTTCAGTATCTTGCTCAAGGATACTTCGACGCATGGCTGGGGGATCGAACCCCTGACCTTCCGATTGGTAGGCAACCGTTCTGCCACCAAGCCACAGCCGCCTTTACAAACCATGTAAACACGCAACTATGCTGACGTTAGCATATTAGCATGCTTCGTTAGCATTAATCTGAGGTTAACAAGAACTCCGGCTTTAGCTGCGGAGGTATCCTCCCATGAACTGTCAAGTGATCACCAGAGTCCACAGGATTCATACTCCGGGAGATCGTAAGTGTCAAACGTCACAGCGGTTCATTCAACTGCTGTGGAGGACCAAAGTGGTGGAATGACGTCATCACATGTGACGTTACCAAAACATGTTCATTAGCTGGTTAAAGTCCCTGTGGTTTCATCTACCCCCAGAGCAGCCCCCGGGGGCCTCCAGCAGCGCGAGCTCATGGACCCGCCGGGGTCCTCCGGGGGGCCGCTGCTCTGCGGCGCCAGCCAGGGTTTGGCATGGACGGCGCCGTCTGCCGGGGGCGGATCGCAGCGGCCTGCTGGGAGCCAACAAAACAGCGTGGGGGGGGGGGCGGCTGAGAGTCAGAAGATGAGAGGGAGAGAAGAGAGAGGAGAGGTCAGGGGGGCAACGGCTTTACCTTTTTCTCCTCGGGGGAGGCCGGCGGCTGCCTGTCCATCTCCTCCATGCTCACCACGCTCGCACTGACGGGAAACAAAAAGACATCATGGTGAGACTCTCGTGTGCGCACTCTGCGTCGATACATTTCTACTCGCCATAGGTTGCATTGTTTGATACGTCTCCGTGAGTATCAGTGTGGGTGTAGAATGACACGTCGGCACGACACAAAGGGGACAGCGTGGATTCTAGGGTTCGACCGATACAGTATTCACATTACTGCGATTGTGTGTGTTCAGTTTTAGTACTAAAACGGGCAAACAGCTGATATTTATCTCAACATTTGACCATTTTCAGATCGAGAAAACTGAAGTCTGGCCAATACATTGTATTGGCCTATAATGACTTATTAGCCCACTAGAACACTGCGCTCCCAGAACGCAGGGCTACTAGCCAGGGCTGGCTCTGGTGAGTCCTGAACCATCCCTTCGCTATGCTGCTATAGGCCCAGGCTGCCTGCAGACTTCCCACGATGCACCTCTCTCCTCTTCTCTATCTATGCATTCTTATCCCATAAATCCGTCCTCTTCACCTACGTTTCACGGCCTACATTTTTACAACTCGTCAGGTCATTTTATCCTGAAAATCCTGAGACAAGATTGTGTGGGCAAGTCCAAATATGTGTGTGTGTGTGTGTGTGTGCGCAAAGGTGTGTTATGGTCAATGTCTGTTATCATATCTTATTGTTTATTGGCTTTTCTCCATTTATGGTCTCATTATAGCTGTAGATACCACGATCTGCCGTCCTGGGAGAGGGATCCCTCCTCTGCTGCTCTTCCTCAGGTTTCCAACATTTTTTTCCCCCCGTTAAAAAGGTTGTTTTGTTTTGTTGTTTTATTCGAATCGAGGTTCTAAGGACAGACAGCGTCGTAGGTTATGCTGATGGTAAAGCCCTTTGAGGCAAAATTGTGATATTGAGCTATATAATTAAAACTGAATTGTATCTAATGATTACCAGAAACATGTCGCTATTGAGTAGAATCAACTCCCCTCTAAATCAGTTTCAACCAAAACAGATTATAACCTTCACAAAAGTAGGATTTATTTCGCAGCGGTTGTGTTTGACTGCATTAGTTTTAGCTAGGTGGAAATAATAAACAGTGACGTGACAGATGTCAGCCACAGGATGAGGCGCTTCTTCAAAATAACTGATCGGTCAGTCATGGATACACCACAGGGTCAGAATGTACTTTAAAACTGACTTCAACTTGATGCAGACTCTATTAGGTAAAACATTTTGACTAACAAATTAACAGTGTGCAGCTGTGTACAATCTCAGGTCCGCCCCCCCGAGACATTGTGTCCCCGTGCTCTGATTAATGACCTTGTTGTCAAAGCGGTTGCCAGATGACGGTTTTTAAACATCTCACTCATTACAGATGTGGCCTTTGTCGTGTCAAGCGGCGCCGCTGCCCAATGTTAGATTTCATAAAAACGGAACAATTTCCTCAGATGTCAGCGGAGTAAAAAAAAAAAAAAAAAAAAACTTCAGCCAATCCAGATACAAAGATACATTTGAGGTCATTTAAACAGTATTGACATGAGGCCCGTCACGATAATTATATTATCGACCTACAGGTCAGCAAAAGTGATCGCGGTTATGTCCATATTTCGTACGATATCGCCCGTTGTGTTTACACGCGAGTTTATTTGGACAAGAACGTCACCAACATTTGAACCAACATGATGGCAGATTAAACCGCGGGGTTTCCCCCGACATTATAAGATGTGGGCAGCGCGCCTGAGCCGAGCGTAACGGTCGCGCTGCTTCTGACCTCTCGTCGGCTGAGCTTCACCACGGGGCGGCGCTCAGGCAGCTTCCAAGCTCCCCGCCCTTCGAGAGGGTGGCCTCGCATTATTCCGCTATCACATTATCATTACATCAGTGGCATAAAATGCTCTTAAAACTAAAAACATCAATCGCAGTTTTTTTTCTGGGACAATTTATCGTCCAGCTACAGCAAGCAGTTATGGGGCCTCGCTGACATCGCGTGAGTTATCTACTACAGAGCGCACGAGAAAACAACTATCTAATGAAACCTACGGGTCATTTCACGGCTAGCGGGCATGTAAGCGAGGAAGCACAGAAACTCTGGCGTTCGTTAGAGACTAAAACGACGAGTCCGCTTCAGATAATCAGTTGCTCGTTTCGGTCATTCCTCAGCTACAAAATATTCTCTGGTTTCAGCTTCTCGAAAATTCGGACTTCTGTTTTATGTCATTGTAAACCGAAAGGCTGTTTTTGGACTGTTGGTCAGACAAAAACAAAACATCTAGGAGGATGAAAGATGAGCGTATCCGTCCGACCCTAGCAGAGTCCAATTTGTGAAAACAGACGTGAGGATGTAGACGCACGGATCTGCGTCGCTGAACTAGAAAAAGGCCGGCGCGTCGATCGTCAGGGACGGGGACAGCCCGCTCATCGGCAGAGGTCTCCCTCGGGTCTTTTTCCTGTATGTGGACGGAGAGCGGTGTGGTGGGAGAAAGTGATGCAGTGCAGCGCTGGTGTTCGCTGGAAACGAGGGCTGGAGGAGTGCTTACTCGTGTCTCCTTTCCTCTTCACTGTCGCCAGAGAGAGAAAAGCTCCAGCTGCGCTTGTACTCGCCGTCTCGCCTGGCCTCCGACCTATCCAGGGCTTGGATTAAATAAATAAAACCAGACTCAGCATCAGTGCAGCGGATACAGGACCAAGACACAGCCATCCATCAGCTGAAATGACCATTTAGATGAAGCCACATTTCACGGCTGATCATTTCAACTAGATGATATATGAACAACTGGTAACAATCAGCAAAGGGGAACGTGGGGCTCCTTGCTAATTTGGCAATCGGTCTAGAAGTGACAAAAATACACTCATGTCACTGCAGTAAAGTCTGTTCACATCTTTCTTTTTGCAAACTCAGTTTCTTAACGGATTCTTTGAGTTAACGATTATGGTCAACACAAGCATACGGAGACATTGGTTGGATAGTACAAATATCCCTCTGCAAATAAAGATTATTACGACAGCGCCAAATGTTGTGATTTGTGACATGAGAGTAGGCAGAAAAGTACTGCACACGTGTCACTTTTTAAAAAAAACAAACAAACAAAACATTGTCACTATACAGATTCTCCCCAACTCCCAGGATGTGTAACAGATTATTGGTGACATTATCTCCAATACACAGAACCACCATTTGTAAGATTTTGGAGGTGAGAGCCAATGTGAAGACCTCGGGTTACAGGTAGCGGGAAGTGTTGGCTTTGTTGGGTTCAATACAAACTTGCAAACTAGCATACATGTGTGGCGGGGATTAACATAACTGGTGGGTTTGATACTGTCCAATGAGATTGCTGCATCTTTCCGTTTTTTTAAGGATCCTTCTCGAAACTCAAAGTGCGGACCGATTAAAGCCGGCTGGTGCCGTCGTGTGCAACCGTGCCGCGACAAAGACTTCGCTGAAGTGTCGGGCGATAAAGCTTCTTTGATCCCAATGTTTTTTTTCTAAAAAAAAATAACAATAATGACCTCCATCTTTCTGCGGTAGAGTATGAAGCGGAAGTACACTGCTTTTTGTATGAGTAATGGTCAAGCGGTGCCACGAAAAGCCAACCAAAGTTTATCTACTTCCACCAGCCGACTGTCAGTGCACGTGGAGTGGAAGGCCGCCCCCCCTTACAGAGTGAACAAACCCTCGCTACAGACTGCAGGAGGGCAGGGAAGCTGTACATTTAAAGTGTGACATGGTGGCCGATTCAGAGAAGGTCGCGGAGGGCCATTAAACAAGTCAACAAAGCAGACAATGAAGGGCTTTAAAATAGAGCTCTGCCCCTGAAAGGTGCAGTGAAAGTTAAGGATCCAGCTATTGTTTCCTACTAAAAGTGTACCAACACACTGTGTGCATATCTTGGGATGTACGTCACATAGTACAAAACATGCAGGTTTTATTTTAGGTCCGAAAAGGCCGTATTTCGGTCTTTGTTCTATTTAAATAGTTTTTCCCAATGTATGTATTGAGACGTTCACTTTAACCAACATAAGCTTTTATGAAGTGACGTTTGTCTGGTCTCTTTTTCTTTTAAGTAGAGAAAAACTAACATTTAAAAGCACAGGTACAGACAGACAGACAGCACTACTGCTCTAAATAGTCAATAAAAGTGGAACCAGGGGACGGGTGTCGTCCCGAGAGCTCGAACAATTAGTCGATTAACCGATTCGATGCTTCAAAATCAGCGGAAGAATAATAATTGCCAAATACCTTTAGAACTACGTTCCAGTCCTTTTTCAAGCAAAGATGCCAAAATATTTTAGCTTCTCAGCATGTCTTTTACATAAATGATCATAAACTGAAAATATTTTGGTTTCCAAACTTGTGGCCGGATAAAACAAGACACCATCTTAGGCTTTGGCACGTTGTACTGGGCCTTTTTTCAATATTTGGCCAAATGATTAGTAGAAAAAATAAAAATAATAGTTTGTCTTAGTTTAAACTATTGCCTTAGTTCGATGAGAGAAACAAATTAAATAAAACGATACTTCAGGATTAATCCGGGCCCTGTGAATTGTCCAAAATTATTCACTAGTACGAATAACAAAGAGCTGAGCATTCTTGCTACGTTCGTGAAAATAATAATGCCAGACATGTTTGTCCAGACAGGAGTCGTTGAGGAATAAAGAAAAATGTGTAATGCAATGACACTCTTACATAATACCAACAATGTTGTTCTTTAACGTCGACTGGATGTTGTTGAGCGGGTTGTGAAAGTGTTTTCCCACGACGCCCCGGCTTCCTATTTCCTCACACAATTAACTGAAATTTGTGAAGTGGACATCAAAAACAGCAGCCAATAACAAAAACACACAGAGCAGAGGATTCATAAGCAGAGCAAGAGAAACATAACCCCAGCCGTTAATAAATATACTTTATTTTGGATGATGTATTCTCGGCCTCAACAAGTCAGTTCAGTCCTGCTATTTCAAAAACACACCGAACCCAGTGACCCCACACACTTCACCTACGTAATCATGTTAATGCATGTTATCCATCTGGCTGCAAGCCCAGAAGGTACACATTAGTTAAACCGCGATCTCACGAGACATGCATTTGGAGAAAATACGGGCCTTAAAGGCTGCGTCTTTTTCTGGCCACCCCAAACCAAATTCTGAGCGTCTGGGCTCGTCGTCCTCCCGGCCTCGTACGTAATGCTGCCGCTCCCGTGCAGGCTGCAGAAGTGGATTAGCAGACATTGAAGAGATGGGACAAGTAGCCAAACAGTCTGAACATTTAGGGTTGGGGAAAAAAACTGCTGCAGGTTTTCAGTAAATTATCCATTTCAGGGGCTTTTTAAATGACAAGAAAAATAATCAAAAAATAATATATTAGACTATGATCCCAGAGCGCTTCTGCTTCAGAAACCTCCTTCCATCTCGCACGAGCCTAATTAAGCCCGTTCCCATCGCTTCCAGCAAATAGACAGTCAACCCCCGAATCTGCGAGGCGTGTTTTGCTCCATTTTCCGGCTTCATAAATCCCAACAAATGCCCCGATAGCGTTGGTGACGGGACAGATTCCAGCTGAGCTTCAGTACACTCCTTTATTCTGTCTGTGCAGGGTGTAACAATATAACATAATATAACGACAGCGTGTTGTCACTCACAAACTGCACTCGAACCTCAGAGGACATGCAACTCAACCAGGTGTCAAACACGCAGTTAAATCTGCCAAAAACAACCCCACAGGATTCCTAGCGCAATCCTCGGGCCTGTTTCGCCAAACGTGTAACTTGCAGGCTGCAATTTGCACACAAACTCACCAAACTGGCAACCCATGTTTGAGCTTCGAAAGCCCTGTACGCCTTTGCAAATAGCAAGGGGAAAATAATTTGGGAAACGTCCCGATGCCACCATATCGCTTTTGAGCCTGCAACGAATAACTCTTGGGCCTGTCGCGATAACTACTTTTGTTGGGACGATATATCGTCCCAGAAATAATTGCTGTCTGTGGCTCTCAGCCCCAAGCCCATTGGTTCCAGCTGAAATCTTTAGAAGTAGCTCAGATATATAGTTACATTGGAAAAAAGGCTCAGTAATTTCCTAAATCCGCCGGCCACCGTCGTTTTTTAAAATCAAAGAAACAGGAGGAAACGGTGCGTTTGTTGGGGACTATTTCCAGCAGCGGATGAATCCACGTGTGGCGCTGTGGTGAGTGTTTGGGGTAGCAGGACGGTGTGTGTGTGTGTGTGTGGGGCTGAGTCAGGATAAACTCCAGTGTGTGTGTTCGAGGTGATGAAGGAGCAACAGTGAGGCTCACTGAGGTGCTCTGAGGCCCAGAGCAAAAATATAGAATATAAAATATAGAATCTCCAGCCTGACCCCTGAAATGAAAAGGAGGTTTCAAAATGATGGTTTCTCCAAGTAACGTATTGTGTCGGTACTCAGATACTATATTGGCACTACAAATTTAAAACAAATATCATGCTTCACTTCTTAAAAAGGTCCGGTGTGCGGGATATAGTGGCATCTAGCGGTGAAAGTGCTGTTTGCAACCATTTGAATACCGCTCGCCTGGCCGCGAAAAACGAGAACAGGCCCAATCTAGAGCCAGTGATTGGTTTGTCCGTTCTGGGCTACTGTAGAAACTAGTGGTCGATTTGTTTGGCATTTTGAGATAATCTGCAGGCAGCCTGGTCAGCGTGGCTGCTGCGGAACAATGTTAGGGCTTTTTTTTAATTTTTTTTTTTTATAAATAACGCAACACTTTTTCTGAGCTTTTTGAGAAACACCCCATATTACAACTAACACTAAAACTAAAACTCAGCATTTTCCAAAAATACAAAACTAAAGTAAACTAGCAAATCCACTGTAAAAACTAATTAAAACTAAACTGCAATTGAAAACACAAAAAGTCAAAACCAACCAACCAAGACTACCATAACCTTGGTCCTCAGCTCATAAAAACTTTTATCCATCAAACGACAGTTTGAGGTGGTTGTGGGACGGTAAGCAGGTGTAAACGCGAAGCCTGTCACCGTTGGTGGGCCTGCGGTCGGGCCGTGGTTACAGCATGTTACATGACAAACATGTTTTCCTCATCAGTGGCGCTCACACACAGCACACGATCGTGCCAGTGCAAAGTTTGCGAGTAACGTCAACAGCCAGCTGGCAGAACTAATCTCAAGCAGGCGAAGGCAGCAGCGCCTGGGGTTGGCCGTCGAGAACCGGTTCTAACCGTTTGAAAAAAATAACGATGCCATTGGGATTGTTTAGAACATTGGTTTTCGATTCCGATCATCGGTTCCAAACGCGCAAGTTTCGGTCTCCATAGTAACCACCGGATTTCCGGAAGTGCTTGCTGCGCCCGCTTGCTCTGTTGCAGCCACGGAGCACGGTACGCGGCGCTCAAAAGTGTGGCTTTATTTTACTTTTTAAAAAAAGCCTGGATCGGCACAGTGCAACACATGTAACAAACGTATTTCTTGCACGGGAGGATGCACCACAAATGACCAAACACCTGCGCCTGCACGGTGTACAAATTAAGCAGTGTAACGTTAGCGTATTCGACGTGCTGTCTCGCCCTCCTCGGGCGACCCTGCGTTATTAACGTTACCTCGTCGCAATCAGGTGAGTGACGGTAGTGTAATAACAAAGCCCTCGACCAAATTACTAATTGTGGTGAACAACAACAACAACGTTACTGAAATAATTATTTTTCCCCCTCGCAGATGAGCGTAGCGTTACGCAAACTGCCCCCTCAAAGAATCGGAATCGAAAAGAACCGAAATCGAAAGTAAGAATCGGAATCGTTCAAATCAAAACGACGTTAGTTACAGACGGATGCATTTGCTAAAAGGCTCGAGACGGCCTCGGTTCAACAACAGGGCTTGTATTAACAGGAGTCCAAGAGCTAGCTTTGATTAACGTTACCAACTTTCCAACAACGTTTTGGGGAACGCTTAGATCTGCCATCTGGCTTTTTCTGTAACCGAATCCGTCGGCAAACGTGAACAAACACGCAAAAAAACAAAACAAAACGACGCTTCGTGTTGCGGGATGTTGGTGATAAAGTTAGCTTCTATTATAGAAACGTTTGCCTACTTCTTCTTGGGCGGTTATCATCGGTTCTGCCATCCTGAATGGCAGCACATCTAATCTAAAAAAATAAATAGAAACTTACTGGCTAGCGTTAAAGATAGATTATGTACAGAAACCGACAGCCTAACTCAGGGCTGCACGATGTGGTAAAAAAACAAAAAAAAAAGTATAAAATCAGATTGAGATTATTTTGATAGATATAAAAAGATACAACTCACAGTTAGTGGGAATGATCATTTTTGCACCCCAATTTTCATTTTCACCGAAAAAAAAAATATCATGATGTCGTGACATTTGTTGACCTCTGCACCAACATGTTCTCTAACATCTGGAGATCAGGATCTGTGGGCATTAGTTATAATGCTGCTCTGTCACACATTTTACCTTTGTCAAAAAAAAAAAATAATACAAAAATCGCACTCGACAATATTGCGATTTGGATAATATTTCGATTAACTGTGCAGCACAACCCAACTTTTTACTGTTTCATTAAGTAATAAAAATTTCCATCCAAACCAACATGTTACTGGCTGAGACAACCAACGTATATTAGATCGTAATGAGCATGGAATAATGGAATAATTCATGCCTTTTTTTCTCCAGTTTTATCCCCAAACACTGACCTTGTATTTTATTTCCTATTTCAATTATTACAGATGGCTTTGACAGTACTTCAGTGAGCCAACAAAACAAAACCAACGTCACAGGGGCATCATATATCGGCCACCTTGCTCTCTAAACATCGGCCCACGACAAACCCACATTGGTCAAACCACTGCAGGTAGAGCAGGGCGGCCCAGGTGGAAGGGGACCCGCTCCCTCTGGAGGCAAATGCTTATTTCCAGGCGATTCAACACCAATGAAAACACCCTTTTGTCGCACTCCTATCCAATATTTAAACATGCCTACAGCTCTGCTTTTTGGGAGACGTTTGGGGGCTTGTTTGCTTAATAACAGCACCTGTTTTGTCCCCGTCTCACTCCTGGAGTGAAAGTTAACGGTCCATTAAAACCTTCCGTTAACGGCGCTGCCTCCTTGTGCCGGTGCCACTGCCGCCGAGCAAGGCAGCGGCGACCCATTCAACCCCAGTCAGCTCCTCCTCTGACGTTCACCTGTGAGGTGGCAGCTGAGCCCCTCTCTCCAAGACGGTCGTTCAACGCCGCTTTCGTATTATTTCTGTGTGTTTTTGAAGCGTGTAGCCTGTTAGACAGGCGGAGCACCCCACGGTTAACGACACAGTAACAGCACGAAGCACACTGTTTACAATGTTAGCGAGCTCATATCTGAAGCTAGGAGCTTCGCGGGCCGCTTTGGAGACTTCAGCAGCCGCCGGGGGTCTCAAGACTTAACGCTTCATGTTTATTATTGAGGTGTCGATGTGTTTTGCTGCGTTGTGCGAACGTTAAGGGGCAGCTAACAGCCCCAGCAGGGGCAGGAAGGCCTGTCTCCGCTAGCGCTGCACTCGGCTCCCCACATTGCGGACCATGCTAACGTCAGCACTAACGGTGCTAGCTCGGGGGCTAGCAAGCCCGGATTCGGCCGAAGAAAGACCTACCGGACCGGGACCGCGGAGCCCGTGTTCCGGCTTCCCCTCCGGGCCCGGAGATGTGGCACCGTCGCCGGCCTCACTACAGCCCTGTGACACGACAGCGAGCGTCAGGAGGCTAACGTTAGCCGCCTAGCCAGTCGTGCGCCCGCTCCGGAGCCTCACGTATTTTGGACCGATTATGGACCCAAAGAGCTCACTCGGCGAGCGGGAATCCGAGCTCTGTGTGCGGGTAAGACGGCTGCCGCCCGACCGGCGCAGCGGCGCGGAGTGTCACGACTTACCTTCAAAGAAAAGGCTTCTATTGTGGGCCATGTTTATTCCATAATCCTCCTCAGATGATGGTGTTGCTAGTGAGCGACCCAGGGCAGCAACTCGGCTCCGTGCAGCTAGCTGCCTCACTGCTGCTCCGGTCCGCTGGCAGGAAAGTTACCGCATTAATCCGCCGCACCGCCGGAAGTATGGGACGGAGGCCTTCAAAATAAAAGTTGTTTTTTTCAATCCACAATCCTGTCCCTCCCTTGTGATTGTTGCGGGCAAAAATCCTTGATTTTGCGGCACGTTTTCTTAAATAAAAATGCGATGGAATATGCGGGATATTTATGCGATTTTATGCGGTGCAAATTGCGGGGAACTTGCGATAACTGCGGTTTTGAAGAGAATAAAAAGGTGAATTCCCGAGTTCCCCCCTGTTCTCACGGCCTTAATGTAAAGAGTCTCTCTGTTTCATTCTGTTTTCAGTTTAACTCTCAACCTTGTCCTAATGGTGCAGGCTTTAACCCTTCAGCCCTAGCACCTGTTGTGCAGGTGAGCTGCTTCTTCCTGGCTTCCGGCTTCTTGGCGCGTTACTTGCGTGAAGTAAACGCAACATTTTTCAACTTTCTGCTATGATATATGTGGCTTTTTTGCAACGAAAATCCGGGGATTATGTAGTCATGCTAGCCCCGCATACTTTGCTTGCGGAAAACGGCAATTTATGCGGCGTATTTGGACAAAAAAAAAAACGCGACCCCCGCATACATAATGCGGACTTTGGCTGATCACGCATTAAATCAGGCGACCGCGACCTGCAGGGACTGACAAGTAAAACGTCTTGCGTTGAAAATGTCACTTAAATAAAAGTGTGTGAGTATAATCAGAAAACCAAGATACTCATTTATTATTCATTAGATCATTCTCACTGGTGCATGAATGTAAGAGCAGGGTTATTTCACTGCTGCGGCTCATTTTGGAACTGGTTTGTATCGGACTGCAGCTGATGATTATTTTCACTATGGATCAATCTGATGATTATTTCCTCCATTAATCGACTGATTGTTCGGTTTGTTAAAATTCAGAAAAGCCCAAAGTGACAGCTCAACAGTCCAAACCTCAAAATTGCTACAAAACAAACGAAAAAAACACATTTAAACAATTAAAATGAAAAGCGGCAAAACCTGGAACCATGACATGTTTTTTCATGAAAAAGGACATAAACGATTATCAAAATAGTTGCCAGTTGATTTTATGTCAACCGCCCAATCATTTGTAGCTATACTTTCTAGCGACTGTTGATTAGTTTAATTTATAACAAGACGTCATCTTTTATTTATATTCTAGCTCTTATCTATAGTACAAGTAGCGTAGCCTCAGATTTGCGCTTAAGTAGGCCAGGCAGGCTACTTGAGTAAACAGCTGTCACTGTAACTCAGTACAGTTGGAACAGCACCACAAGCTATACATCCAGCAAAATGACCAGGCAGTCGAATCAACACGTTTCTTAATAAACAGTTCCAACAAAAACGGAACATTACGACCTTCATGGGGGGAGGATTTTTATTGCAGGGCTGCAGTATGAACAGGTACGTCTATGAATCAAGCTAAATAGGAACGTTATATGAATTATCCGGGCCACATAGCAACGACAACATTAATTAAAATGTAGCTGGACGTATGCCATGCAATTTACATATAACATTACCACTTAACTCTGTGGAGGACCGAACCAAACAATACTTTGTTTTATTTTGGCGGTTTTGTCCGGAAGTCCGACGTTTTGGTTGCGGTGAACGTGTTCGCCTACGCAGCGCCGTGCGCGTGCCCCGGAGTTTGTACATGTCAGTTTTTTATTCCGACAGCTACGAATCCCAGTTTGAGGAGCGCGCAGGTCCCTGCCGGAATATTAATAGCATATGTAATTACACTGCAGGAGACTTGAAACAGAAAGCAACAGAAAGCAAAATAGGGTCATTATAATGTCATATTTGAGTAATTATGTAGGGGGAAAAAAAAATCATATGACGAGAGATCAAATTAAATAAAAAAACAAAACAAAAAACATAAGCAAACAGACATGTTAAATCTGAACAGAAATGTTCTGATTCGCCGCAGCGGAGTCAGTGGGAGCTAGATGGCGACGTTCCTCATGAACATGAAGGGAATACTCAGCGTCAGTGTCATGACGTCACTGCGCACGCTCCCGCAGCGAGTTCACGCCGACCTTACTGCACACGAGAGTTTCGTTTAAACCCCCTGATTTGCACAGATATTTTTGCCATATTGCTGTAGATTATGTGGAAATACGTCAAGTGAACTGTCCCGTTATTATTATTTGAGACCATTTATGACGTGTTTAATTTTGACCAGATGACGTAGTGGAGGGGAATTTGTTGTTAATAAGCACTCTGGGGCTTCAGCGAACAATTGTAATTGTTTTTTTGATTAATCAGTAAATCCTTTAGTCTATAAAATGTCACAAAATGGGGAATGATGCACATAAAGGTGACGTTCCTCAAATGTCTTGTTTTGTCCGGCCAATAGTCCAAAACCTATATGTATTTACAATGATATAAAAAAAAAAACAGAGCAAAGGAAACAGATTTCACATTTAAAAAAGCTGGAAGCAGCAAATCTTTGGCATATTTTCTTAATAAATGACATCAACACTTGATTGGTTGTCAGAACTGTTGTTGTTCCTTCCTACACAAAAGTAAACCTAAACACTTGTGTTATTTTGTGTTATGAATAACCGAAGAACTACAGTCATTCTATGTCTGACTGAAGATGCATGCCGTTCAAAGGCAATGCAAAGCTCTGATTCCTTGTAATATCCATAAAGTCACGTGTTGTAAAAGGGCCTACCATCGGAGACGCATACATTAAAGATTCGTCAAAACGCTTTAACAGTTCCTTTACGTTTCTGTTTGTGCACAGATTTAACACAGCAGATACAACGAGCTTCTTTTTTTTTTTTTAATCTTCTGCTGCCCTCTGCTTTCGGTCTTTATGCTAAGCTAAGCTAATTGCCTCCCGGCTCTAGCTCCACGCCTGACACACTGACATTAGATTCGTATCGACCTTCTTCATCTAACTCTTGGAAAGAAAGCAAATAAGCGTCTTTCCCCCAAAACGTCTAACTAGATCTTGAGCACCTAAGACTTCACGCAGCATCATAAGGTTACCAGCTCCTGCCCCCCTCAGACGAGGGCCCGGCACTGGAAAAATGAGAGGGCTGCATCCTCGGTACTCTGGAGTGTACCGTATGTAGCCCGTGATAATTCACGGTGAAATGTGCAGAGTTGCAGGAGGAGCTCGTTAGAGTGAGTTGAGTCACGGCCTTCCCCCTCCGTTAATGCGCTGCGATGATTATCACCCGGCAGTTCTCTCATTCAGCTGAAGTCCCTCCAGACGTTCGAACTAATGGGAAATTACAGACAGAACGGGGAACGGTGGCAGCCGTACGGCAGCCGCGTGAGCGCCGGAGGAAGGTGTGGGTGCGGTGAAAGGGTGACTGACGCCTCTGCATCAGAATCCAAACGCTTCAGTTCTTAGGCCAGTGTAGCGTTTTTAGGCCGTTTTTAGCAGCCCGCCTCTATTTCAAGGTCGGTCTGACGCTCGCTCAGGCCACCTCTTTGGTTCGGACCGACATTTATATAACACCTATGGGACGAGTATGCCGTGACATTTTAGTAACACACTTACGTTCCCCAGAGGATGAATCCTATTGGTTTTGGGGGCTCACCGGATTTTTCCTCCAGCGCCACCTGCAGGTAACATTTGCACTCGTCCTATCAAATATCTCCTAAACGTCTGCATGCGTTGGCGCAGCATTTGGCAAAGATATCCAGACGATGACTCCGCCGGACTTTGATGATTCTTGCGCCACCATCAGGTTGACTTTTTTGTTTTTTATTGCAAAAGCTCAACAGCTCTTGGATGGTTTGCTGGGAAATTTGCTAAATCTGTCCCTCGCCACAACACGATTGAGCAGCAAGGCCGTTTTGTGTTAACATGTGTGGTATTTATTCAGTTTGGGGAATCCCACGATCTCCAGAAAGCATCAGCTCAAGTTGGCTGGCCGACTCAACAGGGCCGAAATCTCTGTTACTAGGTCCTTTTATATTGCCCTGTGTCATGGGGCAACATCACTGTTTGTGCCAACGATGGCGTTAAACCACAGCCTCTCGTGTAATATTGATAATTCAAGATGTGCACAAAACAAACAAACGAACACAAAGACGCCCGTGAGATGTGTTCGAAAGCTGCCGATAAAGCTAGCACGCGGACCTTGAGTAGAGAGTGTTAAGAACATCCAGGTCGTTTGCCAGCGACTCCCAAAACGACGTGTATGTGCGTGCCGCACCCGTGTCGTCATGGTTACGTGACTTACGAAGCTTGTCGCAGCTCGGCTGGGTTCGAGCACCAAAACTACTTGGTTGGGTTTAGGAAGAGATCGTGGTGTGGGTTCAAATAAACAAGTCGCGGGATGTGGCTTGAGTTAAAATAAGTCAACACTGACTTTTGGTTTCACGCGGGACAGCGAGCAGCAGTCTCGTGGGGGAAAGTCCCGTGTTTGACCCCTCCGACCGCCTCCCTACGCGCACTTTGTTGAACTTCATGCTAACTCAGCTGACTTCCTCCTTTGCTTCCGTCGTAATTACTACGGCCACTAGAGGTCGCCACCTGAAAATAGACGTAAATATGGGTCGCAGTAGAGCGTTGTCGGGATGACGTATTGTTGTAGGCCGACCAGGAAGCTCTGGTTGTCTCGACAAAAAGCCAACGGGATTTTTCCATTGGACTTTGGCTTCCGACTTGTCACGTGATTTAGCGCGCTTGCCCCTTCTGCAGAAACCTTTCCTCTCAGGTGACCTAGAAGGCTTTGCAAGAGTGCGAGTATGAACCGTGGATGTATAATACATCGCACCGTGCCGCATCGAGTGAGTAGATTTTTTTGTGTTCGGCGTGATGACGTTTAAATGTCCCCCCGGCAACCTCTGTAGTCTCAATTAGCCACTTGTTAGCAACCGCCTTTTTAAAGACACTTAAAATTACTGACGTATTTTAGGTCGTAGAACAAAACGCGAAAATCTCCCGCGCTTGTGTTAACCACAGACCTTATTTCAGGCAAAAACCCATTGGCCCTCGAGATGCCGGGACCCAGAACTGCTGACATGCTAACCCATTTCCGGGTTCTAGGCCTCATTCCTGCAGCGCTCTCTAAGCTGCTTGCACAGACAAAATATACAGCCGTATTTTCGGGGGAGGACGGTCTGAATTTTAATGTTAAAAAAGTACATTAAAAAACTCTGGATATTTACTTCTGAACAACTGAGTTTGAGCACGCCCAACGCAGAATTTGTCAAGTTATATTTGTTATAATGCACAAGCAAAAACCTATGTATATGTTTAAATACTAAAACTGTAAACTCTTATTTACTGTCTATAGCGTTGATCAAAACCAAATGACAAAAACGAATAGAAAAGCCAAACAGAGTTCATATTTTTGGGGGTTAGAGGGCAGCGTCGCTTGTTGTCTGACACAGTGCCTTCTTTGATAGCACCACTGGGGGGCACCAAAGCTGAAAATCTTTAAATCCTATACACGGTGGCTTTAATATAGATAAAATAAATTAGAGTTTTCCGAGTTTTCCGAGTCCGTCTGAGTCCATCTGAGACCCCCTTGACCCTTTTGAATCAACAGCACCTTGTCTTACACTGACCTCCTGTCAGTGCGTGTGGGTGTGTGAGCATGTCGCCGTCCCAACAGCCGTTTTGTTTCTTGGAGCGATCCTTCACACAACAACATCATGTCTGCGTGTGAACATTTTCAGCTCTTTCGTAAGATTTAATGTTTCCAGGAAGAGGTGAAAACTCTGGAGGACATGGTGACCTCCAAAGAATCTGTGTGTGTGTGTGTGTGTGCGCGCGCAATTATGCAAGCCGTCTTGGCCTCACTACTTTGTTTTATGAAAATGATGTGATTATTTTTCAAGCGCTAGCACGTTTAGGAGATTTGGAGGATAAAACAAAAATTCCTTTCCTGTGTTTATTCATACAGGTCTCTCTGGGATCGGTAAAAACGCCACAGGAGTGACATATAACACCACACGGTGATGGGATGAGGCTTTCCTGTCGGCTGTGTTGTGTCTGCTGAAGCTGGATGTCACACGTTTGGAACAGCACGGAGCTCAGCATCTCACCGTTTCCTAATTTTTTAACACCCGGTCCGCGACTGGCTTTCATTAGGAACAAACGCTCTTGCTTTTACCGCCGTGAATAAATCATTTTTGTGTTTGAAAAGGCTCGCCTGGCCCTCGCCCGCTCCAGCCTCGCTTAAAACTGCTGAGACGGTCAGGAGAGCGGGTCCAAGTGGGTGTTTTTTTTTTTTTTGAGACTGAAAAACAATGAATAAAGAGAAATTAGTGAGCGCCCACACCCATTCATTTACATAGCTGAGCTGCACTCAAACTGAGCTGGAGGACGCCACAATGTGAAAACCCGACTCGCATTTACAAGCTGATTGCTGACAACAATGAAATGGTTCATCGATGTTTTTTAAGATGGTCCCTTTCCTGAGCTTTTTCTGAATATAATATATACAAAACGACATCTATAAAACTTTAAACTCATTTAAAAAGTCTTACTTGCATTTGTTTTAGGCCTTAAAAGTTTTGTTGTTTTTGTCTTAAATTCACATTTTGAATGGAGACGTGAACTCATCGCTGACAGGTTCAACTTTGACACTTGTCAAGGCTTTAGGTCTTAAAATTGTGTCCTAAATGAAACATTTCAACGTAGAAATACGAGATTTGTCTAGTTTGTGTTAGTAGTTTTAACAATTTGAGCGTTAAAGTCCTTTCTCGACCCGGGAAACAGAAGTTTGACAAAAAGCTAACAAACATATGCGCAAAGTCTGCAGAGGAAGACCATTAAGGCGGAATTGGAAACTCCTGAAAAAACTAGTAAGTGGACCTTGAGTTAAGATCTTTATGTCAAACTAGTTTTTCAAAAAGTTTGATGTCTATAAGAACCTAGTAGCGCTATTTTACTTTATTGTTAGCAGCCTCTTGTTCTTCGTCTTCTCTTAACATCCGGTGGAAAACATCGCCATATGCGTGTTGCACTGCCGCTGTCTGCTCCGGAGTGTGAATCGGAGACTCATCGTACGTTTGAATCCTGTTTCGCTGCTAAAATCAAAGTTTGAATCCCTTGCCATGCGCTCTTTATTTGGCCCTAAGGCGCTCATCTTGTTCCACGCCGTCTGACAGTGTCTATATTTGCTGTATCACCCTCGTTGCAGCGCTTCATGAAAGCTCTCATTCCAACGAATGGAAATAGTTCACGTGTCTTGTGCATCATTTCACACCCATTTCCCCCCAAAGTAAAGTAAAGAGTGGGGGGATCTCCGCTAGAATTTGAAATAACCTTCTGTGGGTTTAAACTATATTTGGCTGCACAGCATGGGTTTGCAATGACTCATCGTCCGGTCATTTAAATTTAACTAGTTAAGAATGTGCACACTGGAAGGGGGGCTGTTTTTGGACATTTTCAATATTTTCTCACTACCGCACTTCTGCGCAATCTGACATGTATCCCATGTCTGTCCTGATCCAAAACTAAACATTTCTGACCAGTCTTTGTTATTAGAAGAGCTAATTTAGAGGATTGTGCGGCCTGTTCGTATGGCAGCACCACTGGATGTCCAATTTTCTATTTGAAACAAACCTGATTTGATTTAATATATTTAACCCCCAAAAAACCCAACTTGACATATTTGGAACCGTCAGTTCAGAGTAAAGGTTTGTGGCGTTGGGAAACAGAAACCAAAACAGCCCCGCTAAAACCAAAGTATAGCTATACCACAACTAAAGCAAACCTCCGCGCCGCGCCGCGCCGCGCCGAGCCAAGCCGAGCCAAGCCGAGCCCCTGGCTGCGAGCAGGAGGAGGAGTGGTCCGCTGATAGTTCAGCTGTTGGGGGTTAGTTAAAGCCTCAGTCAGTCAGTTCAGCTGCTAACACAGACTGAGAGCACAGGTTAAATATAGAGCAGACTCTCACTCCTGACCAGGAGCAAACAGGCCGAAGAAAGAGGCCGACCGTCGTGTGGCGGAAAGAAGAACTGGCTTTATTCAAGCTGAAGGAAGGAGTCTGACACCACCACTCTCTCTCTCTCCCCTCAGTGCTACCTCTAACTCTCTCGCCCTGTGAGCTCACAGTCCAAACTTGGAGAGGACGAAGCTTCGCGGCTCTCTGTCACTGTGCCCCCGACTGCGGCAGAGAAGAAGGAGCTGAAGAGGGAAGTTGCAGCAGAGAAGACATTTCAGAAAGAAGCACAACAAACACGGTGATGTTGTGAGCGCTGGCAGCGAAACCCGTCGAGGAGGACCGGAGTCATTTTGGGACCCAACAGCTGTGACGCCCGGGGACTGCTGAAGGCCAGGTAAGACAAAGCCGGTCTGATGTCACCGCCAACAGGGGTTTGTTAAACTTTGTCAATGTTTTAGGTCTTAAAAGTTTGTTTTGAATTGAAATGTTCAGCGTAGACGTGTGAGATTTACCCGTTTTTTTTTACAGGATTCGTTGTTATTAGTTTAAATCATTGGAGCATTAAAGTTCTTTCATGACCCCGGAAAAGGAAAGCACATGCGTAAACATGTGGGGCGGCTGTGGCTTGGTGGCAGAACGGTCGCCTGCCAATCGGAAGGTCGGCGGTTCGATCCCCCAGCCATGCGTCGAAGTATCCTTGAGCAAGATACTGAACCCCATAATGCTCCCGAAGCTGCGCCTTCGGTTTCTGAATGTTCCATGTAAGTCGCTTTGGATAAAAGCGTCTGCTAAATGACTAAATGTAAATGTAAACTCGGAGGAGACCATGAGATGTGATTGGGAACCTAGTAAGGGGACCTTGAGCTGGGATCTTTCTGTCAAACTAGTTCAAACAGGTGCTTAAACACCTAACGCTAACTTTGACACTTGGAAATGTTTTTTTGAAAAGTTTGGAGTTTAGTTGGTGCGGGAACAAAATATAACATGTCTGATAATAAACAATATATATATATATATATAAAAATGATTTGATGAAATTAATTTTGGTAATTGATCGAGTTATTTACCAGATTAAAATGTGAAAACACCAAATATGATCTGATAGCAGCTTTGGGAATGTGAGAAATGTCTCGATTTAGTATCATATTTTTGTTTATTGAAGACTTTTAGGCTTCGGTGACAAGCTGCTTTGGTCATTATTCTTCTTATGTTGTAGCAAAAGGATACTATGCAGACAGAATGGCCCCTATCAGTGTTATTATATATTGTAATTCATTATCTGGCCGTGGAGCTAACATTAGGTGTGTTATACATTGTTGGGTAGTTTGAGTTACTTTCTAGGTTTTAAAACTCGTGATCTGCAAAGCAGCAAGTAACTATATCTGTCGTATAAATATAGTGGAGTAAATAAATGCTGTGGCATAAAAAACAGCTCTCGAGTAAATGTACTAAGTCACGTTTCACCGCTGGAACACAGCGAACATATTCACATAACACAAATGATCATTTCTCGTCTGTATTTATTTTACATTTGTTGCTTAGCGATTCACCCTGAGGTGTGTTTTTATTAATAGTACTTCATGAATAAACTTGGCTCGATATGACGCGACGAATGCTTGTCTGTCACCAGACTCGCCCCAGGACCCTCAGGGGGCCCTGAAGGCACCATCGTTTTCAACATTTGGCAGTTCATTTGTATTCATTTCATTAGTCACCCGTTTGTTTGGTAATACCGTATGCACAACTAAAGCACAATATTAACTGAAGGTGACACCCGCATTATGACACAATCTTGGGGCCCCCGTCTTGTAGAGGGGGGCCCAAAAGTTAAAATCTGGCTTTTGTTATTTAAGTTTATATTGTGCATACATGATACTTATCCCTCAATATATTTGAGCTTAATCATGTAACAAACTAATTACTAACTAGTACATACACAATGCACAGAGAGTGGGAGAATCGGGGCCCACTATCATGAATACATGTCCTGAGAAAAACTTTTTATTCTCATCCCAGGTCAAGTCCCATGTTTTTAAATGCTCTCTTATAGGAGTGTGTTATCTAATGTTTATTGTGTTGCTGTACGAACATGTATGCGTACCGCTGTCCACACAAAGAATTGCCTCTAAGGACAATAAAGTTAAAGTTAAGTTAAGTTAAGTCAGGTTTATTCATACGGGCTCTCGGGGGGCTTTAAAATCTGTATAACACAGACCCTAACCCTTTTTTTTGAACCACAAAAAAAGACTTTTAACAAGAAGAAAACCTCAGGAGGAGCAACATAGGATGCAATAATGTTGTTTAAACAGAGTAGAGAGCAGCAGAATTACAACAAGGAGAAACAGAATGGCTGTTTTCAGTAAATATAGTCCATTAAACATAATATTAAGTAAATGTAAAGTGTAATACGTTGTAATAAAAGCAGTTTGGCGTGAAGACTGTGAATTAAACCATGTTGAGTGTGTTCATATACTGACTCCTGAATGGAGCGGCTGTGGGACAGTCAGTCAGTGAGATACGACTCCCCTCATTCACAGCACAGTAAACGCGTGTTACAGGAAGCACAAGGCATTCATTTAATAGATCTTTTACCAGAGTACTTAAGGGCTGGGGGGGGGGGCGAGCTGCTCTTAGCGATGTGTGGCGGCAGAAAACAGAAAGGAGAGGATGCAGCAGCAAAACACAGCGCCATGCAACGTAACGGGCGTGGCTCTACGATGGACGGTAATGTCGGCCCGCCGGTCCGGACGGAAACGTCTCAACGAGCACCCGATGGATAGCAATGACGTGTTGTACAGATGTTCATGAACCAAGAGGGAGGCGTTGTGGATTTCAAAAGTCTACCGGATTGTATTTGTTCTCCATTAACAGGATTTCTTGGAGAACGATTTCAAGCGTAGTTCTTGGTTGGATGTGCGAAGTTCGAACGCAGATGAAAATTGATATTCAGCCTTTTTACTTATTGATGGTTCAACGTGGAAAAGTTTATTTGTTGGGGAATAATGTGAAGAGATGATTGTACGGTTGTACTCTGTATTTATGGTGATATATGGAGCACATGGCAGAACAGTGTATATAAGGAAACTGGAAACAGCCTCAGGCACCACACTAATGAAGGCAAGACAGGCGAAAGCGTTTGGTGAATAAAGCGCCGTGTACTGATGAAGAGTTGTGCGGCGTGTTTTCATCTCGAACCGACATTCATGTTCCCCAGAGGATGGCGCGTGCAGTGGTTTTCCCCTGATCCACCATGAAGTTGACACTTGAGGTTTTTAATGAAACGTCTTAAAATGTGGTGCACACATTCGAACATGTCCTCCAAATTAAACGACAAAAAACGCCGTTGGTCCACGCCCTGGAGAGCGACACATAGGAACCATTTCTGACCTGATGCCCCTATCGTTTGTCTGTGCACACAGAAACCATTACGAACCACTGTTGAAAGATCAATCCATGTGACAAAGCTGTGGTTAAGGTTTGGTAAGGTTTTGGGAAAGATCGTGGTTTGGTTTAAACACAAAGACCTAAACGGATGTCGTTTTGGGGAATTTGGTGAAACGACTTCCAAGAAGGGACGACATTCTCGCACATTCATGTTGCCCTCATGTAAAAATTGAAATACCTTCGTCTGACTTTTCCTGTGGCGCCAGCATCAGGTCAGCATTTTGAATTTGTCTCTAATACGAGAAAAAAACAGTATTAAAAATAATTATTTGGTTCATGTCCAAATTGATTAGGACTCTAAACTCGCTAACCTTGCACCTTGGGGTACAAGTGCCCTAACCGGGGGTACTTGTACCCGCGAGGGGTGCTTCTGCAGTTACCAGGGGGTACGTAGAAAAAGCTCAGCTAATTTGAAAAAAATTAAATTGTGATTTGATAATATAAATCCACGTTTTTGAGTTTAGGAGAAGAATCAGCACACAAGTAAGATTACAAATTTGCGTGATGGAGATCTTTACAGTCACTGTCACAATAGCTTACCTACTACAGTAGTCTGCGCTAGACACGCCTCAGTTTCCCACCAACCTGAGTCAGTTGTAGGTTGATTAAGAAAGACTAGTCAGAAAAAGGACAACAGGAAGCCAAAAGTAAAGATACTGTAAATGGTCGAAACAACCAGTTTCTGTCAATCTGTTACACAGACTGTAAAACCCTTTGAGGCGAAACTGTGATTTGTGATATTGGGCTATGTGAATAAAATTGAATTGAATTGAATCCAAATGGCAGTAGTACAAATGCAAACGTCCCCAAAACTACTGAAAAATACCATTGAACAATCCGATAAAGCCTCCCCATCTATCATTGGGGTACTTAGGGCTGTGGGGGTGCTCCAGACGACGGGCTGTGCCGACCTTTCTAAGTCAAACATGTGAAAATGTGCTCCATATATAATCTATGTTAAACCCAAACACATAAATAGAGGGGCTCTTTGGCTCGACCCCCTCTGCGTTATCGTACCCGGCATGCTTTGCCCTGCCCAGATCTCGTGGGACCTTTCTCTCCATTAATAGCTTTTTTTCCCACTGTTTTCATTGCAAGTTATTTTGAACCTTTTTTTTTTTTTTTTTTTCTGGGAGCAGGACCTGAAGCAGGATATGTGGAACGGGTTCCTTTTGAAACAGAATACTCACAAACCTCACAACAACAACAAAAAAAACCCCTTTCATTTTCTTTCACTTATACAAAGATATTATATTTTTTATTTGAAGATGAAACGGGAAAATATATCAAGCTGAAGTGTATCAACAGGTTTGGGGGACAGATCGCCCCAGGCCAAGGGACTGCTGATGAGGTTTTGGTGATGATTTCCCCCAGGTGTTGCACATCCTTAAGCGATGTGGAAAGGGTTAAACATATCAGTTTTACTTCAAATGGGCGTGAATTGGAACTGCTTGCATTTGCAAAGCAGCGCCGATCTCTGACCTTTAAATGATCATTACACCAACACACTGCATCGTGTTTGGATGGCGACATTGGTTGTTTGGTTCATCACTCTAGCCCAAAGCAAGTTCTCTCGACAGACACCGGTATTGTTTTCTCATGATCGCCGGGGACTGATGTCTTTCCTTTGGGGACCCCCTGACCGTTCGTTCCAGCCGTGGGCGGTTCGTCTCTCCAAGTAATCTTTACTCCTCCCAAGTGGAACTAGGTCAGTAAGCCGTCTGTGGAGGAAACCGCTCACAGGGTCTTTATTCCTGAGATAATGGATGAGTGATCAGTGCAGCTACTGAGTGATCCGTATGGGTGATTGAGCAGTGCGAGACTGTAAAGACGAGCAGAACTTCTGTCTCGCTCGTAGATTTTATTCATTCCTGTTTGTCTGTTAGTTGATGGATATTTGTTAGCTTGCTAGCTAAACTGTTATTGTTGTTATTGAACTGCACAAGTGCACAAGTCTTTCTTCCTCTGCCGCTTTTGGCAGTTCAGGTGCATTACCGCCGCCATCTGGACTGGAGTACAGCTGACCCCCGGTTTGCATGTAGCCCAGGAAAACCAGGATGGACGCAATCAGATTTGTAATCTGCGCATGTGTGGCTGTGGGAAGGAAAGGGTAGCTGCATGAGACATGAGGAAATGGGGCCTGAGATGCAATATTAGGCAATATTAGTTTAAGACTGACTAAGTGATTCATACTCAGACCGATACAGGACCTTTGAACCCTCAATAATGGTATCTATGATTAACCGGAGGCGTAAAAGTGATGGATGACCAGGATGGAAAGGAAGAACATTTACAGATGGATGTCAAACGTCTTAGTAAGGTGTTGTTCCACCACGAGCCTCCAGAACCGATTCTCACAGTGTACTGGGGGGATGAACTGCATTCTTCCAAAAGATTATCTGGTGTTTTGAAGAGCGCTGTTCAACACGTGGCTCCAAAACGTGGCTCCAAAACGTCCCGCAGGTGTTCAGGTGGGTTGAGATCTGGCGAATGGCCGAAGCAAATATCACATCATTTTCATTCGACCATCTGCATTCAAGAAAGAAACTAGGAAAAAAAGACACTGGTATCACATTGAAATGTTGCAGATTATGACTTCAACGGCTGAGGCATTCAGCATTTTCTCCCCTCTGACGTTCGTCTGTACTTCATCATCACCTCCTCCGTCATTAATAACCCTTTTCTGGCAGTGTTTGCCTCGAAATGAGCTGCTTCAGTTTGTAACAGTGTCACTGTGCCGACCAGATGCAGCCCAAGGCCAACTGATAAGACGGGAGCCATGAGATCACTCTGCTAATTCAGCTCAGTAATCTGCGTGGGAGGTTTACAGGGGGGGGGCGTCCAACAGCGCCTGCCCTCGTGTTTGGTTTCATAACAGCGACTGCTGTTCCCATGACAGCATAACAGGGACCAGAGAGGAGGGCTGTGTTTGTTTGGGTACAGTTTTCTGTTCCGAAGAGGGCGTGGCACACAACCGATACCGATAGCATCATGATAGATCACGCTGGAAAAGATGTGATGTTTTGACAGTGTTTGAAGTGTTTTGTTTCAGCACAGCTCTGGACCCCCCCCCCAATAAGACCCTAACAAGAGAGAAATACAAACACCATGCTTCTTTGATAAATACTTCTATCCGATTTTCAGTCAAATTTAACTCAAGTTTTTATCAGAGTCTCAAATTTAATTTTGACTGATGTTGTCATCTGTTGACATATGTCAACTCTCCAGAAAGGCAATGAGTTTATTGCATTTGCCCCCCAAATTGGCACATATCACCTACTGTACTTTCATCTGTCTGCGTGGGCTACAGGTGTGGTGTTTATTGCACTGCGGGTTTATCTCGGTGACCAACTGCCATAAAAGCGTTTCCCCCATTGCCATTCTAAAAAGCACGTCGATGTACAGACTTGGTGTCAGGACACCTTGAATTTCCAACTTGGCCAATTATTACACTTTCTTAACACTTTGCATGATGTTTTTTTTCAAACCACAAAGATTCATTCTTGGAAACTGTAGTTTAACAAAAAACTCGACAACAACAGCGACGTTCACTTACTTTCTTTCAACTGCATCATCAGCAGACATCAGCGACGGATGGAGCCCCTCGAAGACGCTGAAGAAGAAGTATTTGTAAAACTTTCTCGGAGCCTATAAGAAGAGCGATTTTTGTTTTTAGTGAGACATCATCTTGATGCAAAATGCATGTCCCATATATTTAAACACTTATTCACCTGTGTTGTTGGTCGCACAACGTGGAAGTAGGGGGCGTGTCATCCTGGAACAGTGCTCATAGTACATCTGTGAGCTGTTGTAAAGTCCAAGTCTGTTTCTACACATAATAATACGCACAACAGGTAGCGAAACCCAGGCTCCCCCAGCTTCTTCATTTCTTGATTCACTTTATTATTCAAGAGGGAACTCGGGCTACAGCGTGGGCACAAGATCGAACATGCACAACAAAAACATACGCAGAAAATATAATAAGACACAGTCCACACGTGGCAGACACCCAATGCCAGTCACAACGTACTGTTTATGGTGTCATACCACACAGGCAATGCACAATACCACACAGCACCAGCCTGCAGCGGTGCAAGTGTTCGTGCTGAGCTAGGCTAAGTACGTCCTGGACCGATCTCTGCATTGGACACAAAGAGATTATTGAAATTCTCATGTGACTCTCAGTCAATCAGCAAAGACACGAACTTCCAGAAGTAGTGGAGTGTTCTTTAAAACACCCAGCATGTGTGTACAAAGACCGGCACCACTTAAATGTGTATATGAGCACGTCAGTCGAGTCAAAACGCACGTTGTGTTTACTGAACTTGGCATTCATGTTAACGCGACTGTGGCTAGACTGTCATTTAACTGCTAATCAAAGAACTAGGGAAACTAAATAAGTTTCAAATATGTGAGACTCTTACTTTAGGACGCACTGCAGGTCTAAGTGAGCCTGAATTTAGCGGAACCCTGTCGGGTTTCTACTGGGTTTTTTTGTTCCACATTGTCACATTTATGCTCAGCTTTAATTTGAACGCATAACCTACTCAGGGATGTGAGCGATTTCATGCATCAATTATCTCTGTCTTTATTGGTCCCTGTGATGGTGATGGGAGCCGTCTCTGAGGTCACTTATAGGATGGTCCGAGCTTATTCCTCTCTCATGAGTCATTTCTCGAGTCGGTGACAGGCTGAATCGCTTGGTGGGCTGACCACCATCCACTTGAGATTCATCAGCGTTCGGGAGCTAAATGGCTTGTAACAACCTAAAATGACGTGCAACGAGCGGTGGCCAAAACCCGGTCTTACTCTCATGATATCCTGTCCACACTCCCCCACCCCCTCACCCCCCCTCTTTACTCCCAGAGTTTATGAGGGAAGTGACTTCACCCTCATTCCATTTGAAAGGCATGTGAGCGTTGGCTGCTGCTCGGCCGCATGTTGAGAGTGATGTCAGCTTTCTGGACTGGTCACCACTGACTAGAGCTCTCGCACAAACTGCTGGGAGGATAAAAACCTGCCTTGTCTCAGCCCACGAGTTTCCCACCCCTGATGACGACGGACGTGTTCCGGGAATGTGTTGTAATTAAAGTCGCCCCGGGCAAGATTTTTACGTCGGGTGCAACAGAAAGGAGCGTCCCAGGCCGCCATTCAATTGCCTAAGCTAATTTGAAGGTTTCATGATGGGAAATTGTCTCTTAGCTAAGGAAATGACAAATAAAAACTTAACCATGAACACTCAGACAGTTTCCTAAAGAGGACCAAACAAAGCAGAACTCAGCTCTATTAAACAGCAAGAATATGTTCACTGTTTCTGCTCTAACAGCTTTACCGTAATGATTAAGTATCTGTTTGCTGCCAAATGTCTGTATGCTAATGGTCGTCTTAATCTTCAGTGCAAAACTGCCGTGTAAGTGGCAGTGGATGAGAGCGTCTGCCAAATACTATAAATGCAGATGGGAACGTAATGGCCAAAAATATAGAAGAGCAAAGATTAAAATACCTGCACTGACTGAGAGGAGAGAGGTGAAAATTAAGGATGAAAATTATCATCTGTTGAGATCCCGAAAAGCATTTCCTTCCACACTGCTTTTAGATCATTTCCGAAAACCTCTTCGCCCAACCCTGTATCCTAAAATAAGGGTCTACATAACCTAAAAAAACAAATCCACCTGTTGCACCTGTTTGAGGTCGTTAGCTGCATAAAGAGACCTCTCCACCCCATACAATCAGTAAGAATCCAACTACTAACATGGCCAAGACCAAAGAGCTGTCCAAAGACACTAGAGACAAAATTGTACACCTCCACAAGGCTGGAAAGGGCTCCGGGGAAATTGCCAAGCAGCTTGGTGAAAAAAGGTCATTAGAAAATGGAAGAAGCGAAACATGACTGTCAATCTCCCTCGGAGGGCTCCATGCAAGATCTCACTTCGTGGGGTCTCAATGATCCTAAGAGAGGTGAGAAATCAGCCCAGAACTACACGGGAGGAGCTGGTCAATGACCTGAAAAGAGCTGGGGCGACCGTTTCCAAGGTTACTGTTGCTAATACACTAAGACGTCATGGTTTGAATTAATGCATGGAACGGAGGGTTCCCCTGCTTACACGAGCACGTGTCCAGGCCTGTCTTAAATTTGCCAATGACCATATGGATGATCCAGAGGAGTCATGGGAGGGAGTCATGGGAGAAAGTCATGTGGTCAGATGAGACCAAAATAGAACTTTTTGGTCATAATTCCACTAAAGGTGTTTGGAGGAAGAAGAATGATGAGTGCATACTGTGAAGCATGGGGGTGTTTTTCTGCACATGGCACAGGGCGACTGTATTAAGGAGAGGATGACCGGGGCCATGCAATGCGAGATTTTGGGGAATAACCTCCTTCCCTCAGTTAGCGCATTGAAGATGGGTCGAGGCTGGGTCTTCCAACATGACAATGACCCGAAGCGCACAGCCAGGATAACCAAGGAGCGGCTCTGTAAGAAGCATATCAAGGTTCTGGCGTGGCTTAGCCAGTCTCCAGACCTAAACCCAATAGAGAATCTTTGGCGGGAGCTCAAACTCCGTGTTTCTCAGCGACAGGCCAGAAACCTGACTGATCTAGAGAAGATCTGTGTGGAGGAGTGGGCCAAAATCCCTCCTGCAGGGTGTGCAAACCTGGTGGAAAACTGCAGGAAATGCTTTTTTTAGATTATGTCTCTCACAGTGGACATGCACCTACGAGGACAATTTCAGACCCCTCCATAATTTCCAAGTGGGAGAACTTGCAAAATAGCAGGGTGTTCCAATACTTATTTTCCTCACTGTACTAAATGTAGCCAAATATGTTTAGAAGGAAACGTAAGTGCTACCTGGATTATGTCCACAGTATGGTACGTTAGCGTAGGGAACGATTGTAGTGTTGGTTAAAAATTGAAAAAGAAAACAACCGTTTGTGTCAGGTTTTGCAATCCTTAACCAAGACCATAAGCTTTCATTAACCATAACCAAGGGCCTTGAGTTGAGCAAACACAACCACGAAAATGTTAATCACGCTCTAGTTGCGTATATTGTTCGGGAAAAGATGTGAACGTTTTGGGACGCATACGATCATTAAAACGTTTCCTCGTTTTTCTTTCGAAAATGAAATCCAGATGGCATGGCGTTTCATTCGAAACATTTGCTGCTAGAAAGTAGTTTTGAATAAATGTAAATTCTAGGAGACGGGGCTGACTTTTAGGAGGTCTCGGTCCCATCCGCACCAATGGTAAAACCCTTGACAGCGACTTCATTCAATCCTACTGCTTTTCAGGCTGTTTTCAAAAGAAGCTGCTAAATCTCTTCCGCAACAACGTCAGCAGGTTAAAACTCCGTTTTGTACTCAATACACGGTGTGTTTTTTGACCTACCAGTATTTTCTGTTTCTGTTTTCACTTGATTAAATAAGCACAAAATAGTGAAGTAATCGGGGCTCGTAACTTTTAACCACAGCACACACTAAATCCTGCTCTGCTGCACTTGGCACTTGGCAAAGTTAAGCCATGAAAGAACAGGTTTACAAATTACTTCCTCTCTTCAGCAGATACATTTTCCTGCAGGATGTTGCTCTTCTGACCCGGTTTTTACGCGCGGTTTCATATGAAACTGGGCTGCATGCGTGATTCCTATTTCCGTAGCAGCCTCTTCGCGGCCCTGACGCTCACTCATCTGTGGAGCCTTAAGACCCCCATATAAGGTGGCAGGTAATGAAAGCAGGGTCGCCGCAGTCAAAAGGCAGAGGTCGCCTACAACATGACACTGTGTATAAACCTGTATCTCGTATCATTTGAATAAGGGAGCTACTGCAGCTGCAAACCCTTCAAACATTTCAAACCCTTTCCAGGTGTCAAAACGCACAGGGACTGATATGCTTACTTGGTAGGTTAGTCACAATATCGGTACATACAAAGTAGAGAAAAAGGTATTTAACAGTGTAGGACAGAGGAGAATAAGTTCATGCACCAAGCAAAGCGAGAGTAGTTTGCAAAAATAGGATTTTTCCATATCTTGTAAACTGTGAAATTGTCAGAATTGCACCAAATTTGAGGTCATTTAGATATTAGTCATTTTTTCCATAATAGGTTTAGCATTGATGGTTATTAGTATTCAGACTCTTCAGTAATTTGGTCTTTTTGAGATGGAAAAGGGCTTTTAGATTTTTTTTTAGGGAATTTTACACGGAAGAAAAAACAAAATTAAACAACAAAATTAGCTGCTTGTCCGAGCCCTCTAGAAAAACACACAGGGGCGTTTTCTGATCTGACGCCGCCATCGGCAGAGCGACATCACATGTCTGCTCCCTCAAAAACCGTCACAAATCACAGTTGAAAGATAAATATGCTTTGTGATGTGAGAACGCTAGGGTTACGGTTTGGTTAGGTTTAGGCCCAAACACAACTTCAGATTTAGGGCACATCGTGATTTGGGTTTAAAGTGCTGCTTCGTTAAGGTTAGGGTCCTTCGCCGCTAGTAAGGTTCGAGAACGATCATGCCGTAAAAAAAACATTGACTGTTGGTTGGAATCTGGAAATGAGCGGCTGTCTCCCGTGTTACAGTCGGATTTATGTGTCGACTTAACAATCCACCCCGGCCTCCTCCCTGCAACGACTCTATGTCGCTCTATAACAACATCACCTGACGTCCTCGTTCTCTCCCGCCACATAATTCCCGCGACCGCTAGCGGACTTCAACAAATGCTGTTTTGAGACACTTCCTCTACATCAGGAAATTCAGCTCAACGCATCAAACGTGTGGATGTAAGATTTTTTTTATGTGCAACCGGGAGTTTGGGAGTTATGAATCAAAAACGTGTTAAATCCCAAATTATAGCGCCCCCTTATGGTGGACAGAGCCCGACCGATAAATCGTAAGTAACAAAGAAATTTCAGTGCAGAAATGCCAGAGATACCGTACGTTTGAAATATCTGTCCACCCGCGAGCACTGACAAGTTTATTCTTCTTCTGTAAAATTTCCTGCTAATAACATTCTGTCACAATTCTGCAAAAGTGTCTATTTACTCATGTTATTCGTGCAAACAAAAAATTGGCCAACAATATCTTATGTTTTTAAAACCCAAAATGTAAAATTCCGTATCGACCCCAAAAATCCTGTTCTACACATTTAATAACGACGCTGGAAATGTCACGCTTAACTTTTGGGTGCCAGGTGACAAAACAATGACAAACAAATACGGCACAAATACTAATAAGATCAGGTGGGATCCGGCCGCTGGCGTCAAGTTTAAGAAGTGCTTTAAAAGGTGGTGCTGGTCATGTCTGCGTGAGTAGCTCTGAAGTCTGAAGTGACCTTCACCTCTCAGTGGTGAACTTCAGATGAGAAATGTAATACAGGAACAAAAACAATCTTTCAGACTCCTTGTTAAGCAGATGTATCGAAGATGTTCCGTCTTAAATCTCAATATAGAAACACCGTTAATGACGTGGTCTCAGCACGTGCCGTTGCTACAGGCTGATTTTAATTGTCCTATTTTGGATATCACTATGACGTAGTGGTAAGGTGAACCCGTAGTGACATTTAAGCCTCAAGTGTCACTATTTCAAGCACGGGTGCGTGGTGCACTGATATTAGTCGAGCACCGTATATTTCAGCCTGCAGTGTCGAGTGGTTTTCCATGGATTCATGAAAGCCAGAACGACACGCTGACGCGAGAAAACTCCCCTGCACTCAGATTTACATGGAACCTGGTACAGAATGTCTATTTTTGTTGCCATATTATTCCCTGTGCAGGTGGATATCTGAGATATCTGCAAGGGACAAGGTTTTGGTATCAGAAGCGTTCTGTTTTCCGTTCGTAGTCCGAGTAGTAGTGACCAATCACATCAAACAAGCTGTGTGGAGAGCAAAAGAGGCGGAACGCATTGGCCACATCATCAGGTCAAATTTTTTATTTATCCAATGCTTTTAGCTGTCTGGCCCTCAGCAGTATGCCCAGTTGTCATGGAATTGTAGATGTTCAAAGGTCCATTTTTTCGGAGCACTTTAAGGACGTTTTCAGCTTCAAAGTTCACTCTTCACCTTGGAAACAAAATAATCTCAACAGAAGGTCCGTTTAGTAGCCGTTCTGGAGCTTTCCATCCTATCATCCTCAAGCGTAGCTGAAATCGTCCAACAATAACGTAACCTTAGTTACTGCACGCATTACATCTTGGTTTACTTTAATTGCCTAAGTTCATTTTACTAATTTATGTTGTGTAATTTTAGCCGTACACTGATTATTTTAAGGAGATTATTTTAGAATTATTCCAGAATTAAGAGTTATCATTATTACTCAAGTAGATATTTGTTTTATTACCATTAACAGCACTATTATTGTTTCTGTCTAACATTGAAGCTGCTTACTCCTGTCCCCTTTGCTTCAGGGTGATTTTAGTTGCTACCCGCTGTTGTTTTATGGGGGAAGTTTGTGTGTGTGACAGTAACGGGTGTAATGAGTGTGTCTTACATGAATCCTGAGAGAGTGAAGTTGGGCTTGTTTACTGTCTTACTATTGTTTTAAAGACGATTTTATAAAGGACAACTGCAGCCCGCTTATTCAACCCAGAGTGACTGGATTCAGGATTACAATAATAACCCAATCCAATCTAAAACCAGAAAATCACTTTTATCTAATTTCCCTGGTGTGAATCATCTTTAAAAGGCCGTTTGACCTGCTAGTGAACCCAAACCGCTCAGCAGTCGTGCAGCTACCCTCCTCAGAAAGACTGGGCATGACGTGCTGTGGCTAAAAACCATGACTGCTGTTGGAAAGTTTCTTCAGAAACCACCTTTTTCATCCAGTGGCCGCAGGAGCTGTTACGTCCCAGATTTCTCCAATCACTCACACTATTCTACAAGCTCAGCTGGATAGAAATAAACCTCCAGACAGTCAGTGGCGCCCTGCCAGCTGAGCTCATAGAGCAGGCAAACCTTTGGCTGGTGGCTGGTGGCTGGTGGAGGTTTCCCCATCACAACTATATCCCTTCTTACTGAGTTTGAGTTGCGGGAGCTGTTTGGATAACTGCTTCCCTGTTCAGCCACAGCATGGTGTTACTTTATTATTTGTGTTGCACCTTTCAACAACAAGGCAATTCAAAGTGCTTCACACGAATGCTTGTTTTGGGGTTCTTTTAGTGAATGAATCAAACTGAAAGGTTTTTGCGTTTGCAGTCTTGTACCTCTGACTTTTGATCAAAAAAGGTTAAAGACAGATAAATGCAATTAATTATCTTTTGTGCTGATGTTTTAATCAGTTTCATGTCCACCCAAGCCTTGGAAATGCTCCAGCTGTCAGACACCTGACAAACAAGGCGGAACCACGGTCGCACAAAGAAGCTCCTCCAACTTTGCAGCTCCTTAGAGAGGCGAGGTCGCTCCCCTTCCGGTGTCTCCCATGGGACCTTATTTCAGAAAGAATCTGTACGGTAGTCAACGGCGAGAGACAAATCATTTTTGATCCCGTTCAGTGAATTGTGCCACGAATCACACATATGGTGTTTGTCAAATGAAAAGGTTATTTTTCACGTCAAGAAAGCCACAGTTTGTCATAAAACTGTTGAAGTGTAAAACTGTGAAAATACCCAATAAGAAAGACTACGCACCCGAAGGTCACACAAGTGGCGTCACGGCTTTCTCTCTCCACGAGCTGCCCAGAGCCGCTAAAGCTACGCCGCCAGGGTGTTTCGTACGAGGGCGTATAAAGCACCGGATTTAGTCACGCCAGCAGCGGGTGATGAAAGGACCAGGAGTCGCCTGATAAAACCCATCAGGTAAGCCAACGTCACAAGGTGTGGCCATGTTGTTTCACACAAAACTAAATGGAACTACGACATATCTACGACTTTCTTGACTTTTAAATTGACAATCATCATATGTGTAATTCAATTCAAACGGGATCGAAAAATGATTTGTCTCTCGCCGTTTACTACCATACATATTTCTTTCCACCATGGGGTGGAGCAGCTGGAGCATTTCCAAGGCTTGGGTGGACATGAAACCGATTAAAACATCAGCACAAAAGATAAACGACTGCGTTCATATATCTTTAACTTTTTTTTAATAAAATAGCCAGAGGTACAAGAATGCAATCATGAAAACCTTTCAGTTTGATTCATTCACTAAAAGACCCCAAAACAGTGTCTGAGTGACATCCATTTCCAGATGGGAGAAGCTCTGGGTTGATGCTAATCTTAGTGGCCTTCGATTATTACCGTGCGCTCACAGCCAGGGGTCAGGTACCAGACAGCAATGTTATTTATTGGGGAGGACAAATAGAAGTGCCCCCAATTCCCCAAGCAGGCCGTGCAGACTCTTCTCCCATTATTGCGCTCCTGATGGCTTCATTCCACAGAACGTTGGGAAGCTGGAATTTTCATATTTATTATATTCAGTGGACACAACACACAGAGCTGAATAAAGCCATTTCAATATATCGTATTGTACATTGCAGTATATACAGTACACACACGAGATCACAACTCTGAATTTGAGCAATGTTCAAAATTCAGCCAATGAAGGGCTCTGAAGTGAAGAAGGGCCAATCCGATTTCAGCTGGGGCCAATCCCCCTGTGGCCCCGCCCCTGGATCCATCCATGCTAAAAGCATTTAAGCTTTAGTAGTGAGTGACTTTTATTGCCCCAGATTTTGCCTCATAGGCAACATACAGGCCCTACCTTCTTGGCGGTGGTTGTCGGGGCTGTTGTTTGTGAGGAACACTGCAGACGCTACTCAGGTCAAAAAAAAAAAAGAGTCCGCCAGCTGTTTTTATTTACAGATAATTGCTGAGGCATCGCTAAGTGGTTGTTAAGCTCACGTGAAATAAATCTGAAGTACAAGACTTTATTATTGAGTTCTGTTTCGCCCTGCTGTCTCCAGCCTGCACATGGCTGTGGAGGTTACTCCTTTCACTTTCTATAATATGTAGCATTTAGAAAATACTTAAAACACTGTTGAAAAGGCAAATTAAAATGGGCCCAGTATACTTAATCTAATTTACTTCTCTTGCGTCTTCTAACTCTAAATCTAGCATTCAGTTTTACAGAAAACATCTGCTTTTGCGAGGTTATAAGGATCGTTTCTCTTTAATTTATCCCGGTGCCGTTTCATAAAGGCATCATCATGCAGCTCATGTGCAGACGCAGTCAAGCAACGTTGAGCTCGGCAACAATGGTTTTATTTGAGGAGGTGCACAAAACGAAATAAATGGGGAGATTTTGCTGGTATGATTCTCCTGCTGATCTGTTGAGAAATAAGGACTTTGAACCAGTGAAGCGTGAGGTCAGAGGCATTTAGGGAATAATGAAATCCATGATTGAATCAATATTATAGCTCTTGGACAGAAATCATGATCCAAATTTGACTGAAATCTTAAACAGTGGATTAATGACAGGAGTGTATTTGTTTTGGCTGTACTGTAAAGTTATCCTCCGTCTGCAAACAGCCACCGGCATCTGAGGACTCTGTATCTAAAGCCCTCCTGCAGCGCAGACGACTGACTGCATTACTTTCCCCCTTATGGTGAGTTACAACGACCGCCAGACCTCTTTGGGCCTCCTCACGAAGCTGATCGTTCCCTTATATAGTCATTTTTGAATCCACATGCCTAAATCAAATTGCACAAGAAAAGCGCAAAGTTTGAAGAGCTACAAAGTTGAGCTGGTGAATTTGGACAGTTGCCATCACTTTTTAAACTAACAGACCATTGGGAGCTCTGCACAGTTGCGTTAAAGTCACCTTGTGTTGGACGTCACATTAACCATCACATGTAAAAGCTCAGTGTAGTTTCAAATCAGCAGCAGAAATGAAAAGTTTAAACTAAACACGATAAACTTGCATTCCCAACTTTTTCAGCATTTCTTTAATGTTTTTCCTCTTGAAACAGGATTTTGGGATGGGACGTAATGCAGGAAAGGATCGTTACAAAACCAAAGGGATATTAGTTAGCAAGCGGGAGGCAGTTGGTTCGTTTTTAGTTTATATCAGAGTTTTTATCTCGCACTTATACAAACAGCAAAAACACAAATACCAGAAGTGGAACTGATGTGACAGGAGAGGTCAAGAATTGCTAAAAAAAAACCAACCCATATAAATACAACTTAAGGAAAAGGAAATAAGAGACAAAAGGAACAGAGCAATGCAGCACCAATCAGCGTACAATAATAATAGGAAAAAAAGGAAAAAAATAGGAAATTAGACATCATGAGCTAAATTTAACTGTAACACGAAAATGTCATTTTTTCAAAGTAAAACAAGGTAGTAATTCCTTATCTGTGCACCATGATATTTAGGGATTACCGGCCATGCCTGGTTTTACAAAGAAGAAGGTGACTGACCCGTCCACCTCATGATGTCGAGATTTGAGTGTGAATGAAGTTACTAAAACATTAAATGGTGTTGATTTTTTTTAAACATAAAATACAAAAAGTAAAAATGTTTTATAATCTTCTGTCATTTATGTTGATGGACTGTTGAGCCATGTTAAGTAGTAGCCTATTTTATCCAGCCGATTGTCACCAATGCCAGTGGTAGTACAATATCTTTCCGTTTACTCATTAGACAGTGAATGGGGAACTTGTGTAATGGTGCCGCTCACGTTTTCCAGAAAGAGAAAACAATTAGCCTACCGATCAGAGAGGCCAGAAATGCTAGCGCGATCTATATTTACCCCGGGGACACGTCTCACATTATCATTACAATATATGAGCTGAAACAAATACAGAGAAACATGAGCCGGTGGATGTTTCTGAACTGTATTTCTGTCGCATGGATCGACCGTGCGTGACCTCCTGTTTAGTCAACAACTGTTGAGGCGTGTTTAAGCTACCACGGCAAACAGGCAGTTTGTTTACAACATGCGGCGTTGTGGAGGCGTGTGAGAGCTGCAGCTGTGACGTGAAATGGAGGTGTTTAGGGATCCGTGGGATCGCTGATAGATTATGAAGCGATAGCCCCGGAGTTTCCCCTTGTTGGACTGCCGGACTCAAGTGGGGAGACCCTAAAAATACCCCTTTTAAAATTTCACCAAACAAACAGCTGCGTCTGCTGCACAGCGTCCAGCTGAGGCGGAGCACAGCCGCTACGTTTAGTGCAGTGTTTGGGTCATAGTGGGGTGTATTAGCCTGCTTCGACGAACAGACCACTCATCAGGCCAATATTACAATATTATGTAGCAAAACCTTACGTTATGTGTTAAACGCCGCATTCACATCATGTCAGACTGTAATTAAAAGCAGCCAGGTGGCAACCTACTGAAAAGTCCACAGCCATGCTAGCTTTAGCATGCTAACATGTTCATAATGTTATGCTGATGTATGGCGACTAGGGTCACACTAAGGACAGGGGGTGTCATGTGCTGTACAGATTGTAAATCCCCTTGAGGCTAATTAGTGTGATATAGTGCGTTGCAGGAATGAGTCCTAAAACCCAGAAATTAGTTAGCATTTTAGCACTTCCGGTTCCCTCGTCTTGAAGTCAGTGGGTTTTTTTAATGGGTTTTTGGTTAGATGCCTGAAATAAGGTCTGTGGTAAACACGAGCTTAAGAGATTTTCACGTTTTGTTCTACGACATAAAATACGTCAGCTTTTACGCGTCTTAAAAAACGCGGTTGCTAACAATCTGTCTGGGTTTTCTTGTTGGCAACAGGGAAAAGGACCCAAACGCAGACAGCTCTGATGATGAGTGGAATATTTATGTAACACAATGAGAATAGGTAATTTAAGCTACATATCTGGAAAGGCTAGCAAACCGTCTTGGAATAATTTATGAAACCATAGCTTTAGCTTTTAGCGGGCCTACTAGTGTTGCATAGCTATGTGCATGTTAACATGGATGTGAATGCTAACACTTATACAGTATGTTAACATGAGTGTGTTCCATGTGAATGTCAACGTTAATGTCATGATGCTGAAGCTAACAATACCATGTTAACATGCTTACAGTTAGCATGCTCATCGGAATTAGGTCATCGTTTTTAGGATTTTTTTATATGAACTGAAGTATTGACAAGTACATTCTGAAGTGTTAATGAAAAGTTAGGAAATGTCTGGGCAGATTTCATGGACCAAAGTGTTGCGCTGACAAGCTGACTGAGCAGCAGACTTGCTATCCATTTACATTTAGTCATTTAGCAGACGCTTTTATCCAAAGCGACTTACATATGAGAACATTCACAAACCGAAGGCGCAGCTTCGGGAGCATTTTTTTGGGGTTCAGTACCTTGCTCAAGGATACTTCGACGCATGGCTGGGGGATCGAACGGCTGACCTTCCGATTGGGAGGAAACCGTTCTGCCACCAAGCCACGGCCGCCCCGTGAGGAACCCCAGAGGAACTCTGCTAGCATATCTAAGAATATGATTCATTCAGCTTCTTTTTTTTTTTACTCAAATTGTTTAGAAAAGATCATAACTGAGCTTCATGTAAGAAAGAAATAACAAAAGTATTATACATTCAGCTGCAGTGTCAATTTCTGAACCACTTTTACTCCAGACACGTGCTGCACAAAGACATTAGGACACGTGGCCCGTTTTGGAAGCACTTCTGGGGTCAAACCTGTGACCTTCTCATTACTGGATGAGCTTTTTAACCACCAAGACACCCTGCTGCCAACATACCTCCTCTACCACCTATCCACTGTGAGTGTCGCGTGTCGACCGCGGGCCACAGCTGTCTGAGGTTTGATCCGGGCTGCAGCGTAAATCATTGAGCCTCATAAATAACTCTCCCTTGGGAGGATCTACAATATATTTGGTGGGTTATATAGTTGGTTTATTTACATTTGTTGCGTAGGAGTTTGACGTGTAGATGGTAACCACTTTTTTCAAACCATCTCTCACTGCAGTGGTTGCAAGCATCACGATGCGATTCTAATCCAATGCTCGGCTTTTTGTCAAATGTCTCCTCGCTGTACCCTGGCTGTCCGTCCAGTGTGTGCACTCCGGTGTCTGTACACAGCCCCTGGCTCTGTAAATGGGCTGCTAGCCCACAGGCTGAAGTTAGTTACATTACTTGCTGTGTCGCTGTATATTCATGGTATTTGTAATGGTGTTGGGTTTCTCCAGAATTGCGTACCCCACCTTTAAGCCAAAAGAGCATTAGTGAGGGGTCCAGCACTGATGATGAGTGATCAGGTATGCGTGCTCACAGTCGGTGTTCCAGTTCATCACCAAAGGTGTTTGATGGGGTTGTGGTCAGGGCTCTGTGCAGACCGGTGTCAGGTTCTTTCACGCCAAACTGGGAAAACCATAAATATTATGGACCAAGCTTTGTGCACGTGCGAGGGGGGGGGGGGGGGGGTTGGGGGTGCTGTCATGTTAAAACAGGAACGGGGCAAAGACAAACTGTTGCCTCAAAGATCAAAAGATCAAAGCACATTATTGTCAAGTTATTTATTATGTACAAGATTGATTTATTGATCATTTTACAACACAGGGTTGTATAATGAGACTTTCCCTTTATGCTACTCAAAAAAAAGTATGTACATTAGATCAGTGAATAAATAACAAGTCCTAGAAATAGAAATAGAGTACAAACAGAAGAGCGGTTAGCACCCCTGCCTTCCAATAAGGAGATTGTGGGTTCGAATCCCGGACCAGACCACGACCTCCCTGGGTGGAGTCTGCATGTCCTCCTCGTGTTACCGTGGGTTTTCTCCGGTTTCCTCCCACCGTCCAAAGACATTAGGTTAATTGGTGACTCTAAATTGTACCTAGTGGGTGAATGTGTGCGTGAATGGTTGTCTGTCTCTCCGAGTTGGCCACTGTCCAGGGTGCACCCCGCCTGAGGCCCAAAAAAGCCACTGGGATAGGCTCCAGTCACCCGTGACCCCCAACGGGAACATACTGTAGCCTAAAGCAGACCCAGACCAAAACTACAAGATGTCCACGTACTTTTGGTCATAAAGTACAAGTAAGCCGAGGTCTGAAATAACAAAAAGTGACAGATTTAAGGAGGTCTGAAATAACAAAAAGTGACAGATTTAAGGAAGTCGTGTAGGCCTTAAGTGTTTCCATTTCCAAGATGTCGTGTAGGCCTTTGGTGACGGTCAAAGCCTCAAAGTGGAATCTGTTTTGGTGACGGTCAAAGCCTCAAAGTGGAATCTGTCTCCAGTGCTTGGCTGTTCTTCTTCATCACGGCGCAACGCTGATAAGGTCACGCTGTGAAATGACTCTATGAATCAGAGTTCGTCTCTTGAGAAGGTAAACTGTTTACACGGATCAGTTTGCTTATCTGGGACTCGATACGACACCACGCTGGCGTGTGGAAACCCTTCGGTGTAACACCGGCAACCCGGATGACAGCTTCTACGCGGCCCTCGAAACAAACTGTCTCTATTTACAGACCTTCAACTCACTGTTTGCTCACTTTTTGAGTTGCAGAACGAACGTCCCCGTTTAAGGATCACTTGTTTGAGTTGCAGAACGAACGTCCCCGTTTAAGGATCACTTGTCCTATGATGTCATTTCAGAAACTTGCATCTAACGAAACGTTAATGTCGTTTTAGTTTCTCTTTTTTGAGAATTTTTCTCTCAGTTTTATGGTTTGTTACATCAACATCAACAACATAAATAATTGGATGTCAACATCCTGCAAAAGCCAAAAAAACGAAAAATATCCCAATTAACATAACGATAACAAAAACGCCAAAAAAACGAAAAATATCCCAATTAACATAACGATAACAAAACGCTGAGGAGGAGCAGCTGCTATTCGCCGGGGGCGTCATGGCAGAATCGATAACCTCCAGCCTGCCAACTGGGATCTCAACGGACAGAAAGACCTCCAATTAAGAACCCTTCCTCATTTGAAACTGTAAAACCCGGACATTTTCTCACTGAAACGTGTATCCGAGCGTATGTACAGTAAATCAGGTGATATAAAGGCTCTTGGACTCCCCATTGTACATGACAGAGCTTTTGATTGACTCCAGACACCCGTCCAAGGTTCTTCCTCTGACGCCCAAACCCCCCGCTGCTGTTTCAGGGTTGTCTTGGCGCAACCCCCCCCCCCCCCCCCCAGCTTGACCAATGACTGCTCCAGTTCACCGAACTGACTGTCAGAAAGACGACGGCCCTGTGGTTTCAACACGTGGGAGATCCTGGCTTCTCCCCTGAAACAACCATTAATAATAGGCAGCGGTAACGTGGTTGCTACCTCTCCACTGCCAAGATTCTCTCTGGCTGAGTCACGGGGCCCGCTTTCATCCAGACCTGCAGCCTCGGGGAACTCTGGCCTAGTTCAGATCCAATAGCATACTAACCTTTGTCAGGAGGACCCCAATCCCAGCCCGCCCCAGCTGTCAATTTCAGCAACAGTTGTTTGTGCTCTGCAACTTAAATTGTAAGCTAAAGTCTGAAGCAGTGACAACCATTTGGTTTTTCACAGTGACTGGCAGCACACGATCAAAGAATTCACCTTAAAATAGACCATTCGGATCTTTGTTTTTACACTCTTCAGCATGTCCCTCACATGATGCGGTTCATTGTTTGAAATACTAGCTGGCAGATTAAATCCATACATATCCAGAGCGAGATTCCTTCTCCAAACCATGGGCTACTATGTTTTTTATTTTTAAGTTTACCTTCCAGGCAGCTCTTGGCGCTATGGATTATTTCAGTTCGCAATGGAAGCCATCTCGCACAGGCTGAAACCTTGATAGGTAAGATAGGTAATCCATCATGGTGGACGTTTCATCGCCTTTATTTTCTTGTCCAAGTCATGCTATCATCACTTGCTAATGTGCCTTCGTGGTGCATTCAAGAACAGTCAAATTTGCGACAGGGCTGCCAAAAAGCATTGTATTAATGGGTTAATGGTGCTGGAAAATCAAGTGATCAGCAGATGTGAACGTTGCGGGAAGGTTTGATGAAGAATTTGCTCATTTTCCCGATTTAAAAATGGTGGTTAGAAATCTCAGTGTTCATAAACACATCACCAGTGAGTTTCCTGAAATGAACTAAAACCAGTGGCTGCCTGGAAGGGAGTAAAATTATCTTAAAATGATAGTTCGGCTACAGTATAGCATGGACGACGAACACATCTGGTTTTCTAGCACCACTGTTTCATTTATTCCATCCATTTTGTCCGTTCTCACAGGTGAAAAATGCGATCCAGGAACTGCCCCATGGAGGGTTCGTGTCTCATCAAGCGGGAAGAGGAGAACACACCGGAGCTCGCAAAGAGGAAGATGAAAGTCCAGCCAGAGGAGAAGGACGGGAGGACGGCGGTGCCTGCGTCGCCTAAGAAACCGCAGAAACCTGCAGAGGGCAGGAGGGCCGCTCTGCCGGATCTGTCTAAGACGGACCTGCTGCACCTGCTGGGAGTCATGGAAGGAGAGGTTCAGGTACGAATCAGATTCACTATACAGGAATATGAGATCATCCTCATCCTGTCACAGAACCACGCCAAACTCACACCTAAAGTTAAAACCCAATGGGACCTACTAGAGCCGTAAAATGGGAGGAACTGCTGGCCCCCCCCCCACTGCCACTTCACATTAATCAACAAGCAGAAATAATTCCTTTCACTTCATGCCCGAACATAATCTTTGATGATCTCGTAGGAAGCCATTTCTGCTGTAACTGGTCTGGAGTTTGGTTTAATTAACATTGGTTTAAATTCTGAACTTACTCTATCAATCAACAGCTTCTTGCCCTTTTTAATGACCACCTTGCTCAGTTGCAGTGGGAGCTTGGGGAAATCGGGGAGTTATTCATTGAGATGACTAAGGAGTACTCATTTGACAGCTTGGTTTCCATGCCAACTGAAGACGAAGGAAGGGCTGAAGATTGTCGCTTCACTGTAGTCAGTTATCTTCTTTTTCAGAAACATGCAGCTAATCGGAAATCTTCTTTTCTCACCTATAAAAGCAGCGTAACGATGTCGGCAGCACCTGCAGCTTACAAACCCATAAAAACAGTGGGGTGTGCCATGAGTGCGGCGACACACTGACAACATTTCTCGGCGTGTGACGGGTTGGACTTTGAAAATAACCGTTGCCGGTGTGGAAACAGCCCACCGGCTGCTGCTGGGTTCCAGGCTGATAATGATTTTCTAATGGAGGCCCGTTTATAAACTCCTCTCCGGAGAGGCAGGATGCTGCTGCCTCACCCTCGGCCTCCATCTGTTTTGGGCGGGTTAAATATTTTCCATTAGCGATGGGACAGAGGAGCGCTCAACACGGAGCGACACTTCGCACAGGAAGTGCTGCTTTTGTTCTGCTTTTTTGTCTCACATGGCGCCTTCGACATGCATCAAAATGTTAAAAGAAAGACTCTGCGGTTAAGGATGTCGCAATATTATCACCATTTTTGAAAGAATGCACCATTTCCTCCTGTTTGTTTGATTAAAAACGACAGTGACCAGCTGTTTTAAGAAATTACTGAGCCTTTTAAAAACAATGAAACTATATATTTATAAGACTTATTTTAAAGGTCTTCAGTAGGAACCAATGGGCTTGGAGCCGAGAGCCACAGGCAGGAAGTCAGAAGGTAGTGAGAGACGCACTGTTGCTTTTGCCTTTATTCTGTAACATTTAAGAAATTCTTTTGCCGAGTAAAAAAAAAAGAAACTGTCTTTCGATATCTTACTTTGAGAAATTTAAAGTATGGAACTATCATTTTGGACTTGTTGACAAAAAGAAAAATATAGCCTGGAGAGACGCCAGACTTACCCTGTAGGCATTATTTACTGCACTCACTGAGATTAAAATCCAGATTTCAGGACTGCCATGGTCCTCACACGTTAGATGAACTGTCAACACTGTGACATCAGAAGAAGCCTCCTCCCGCTGCAAATGATTTGCATCTTAAAGATGTCAATGCCACATGCATTTTAAAGTCTTTCTGCGGATGCGTCTAGGTGGAGGGAAGGTCTGTGCAGATGTTGAGGACGGGTGGGGGACACTGTTGGATGGACGAATTTACCCGAGTGCGGTGCTAGAGCCCAACAATAGCTTTAATGAATGAAATGATCCAACCTTCCTGCGCTCAGGGAACAGCGATGGCCTCGATGTCTTTATATGCAGGAGAGGTGCTGTGCAGGGTAGAGGGAAGGAGGCAGCTCCCTCTGCTGGCGAATACCCGCCTTCTTCTTGTGCGACGTGAAGACCGTGATGAGGAAATCTCTTGGATCCACGTTCAGATGACGTTAGCAAAGCTGCCAGTCACATTAGTGTGACTCAGCCGAGGTCAAAGCATCACGGTGCAAATATTCAAGGCCTAAACAGAAACTGTAAGCCTTTGACCCTCGCCTGTTTATCTCTGGGAATTCATGCTGATATGTCAATATAAAGGTAAAGTGCTAATGTGCATCCTTGATATGGATTTTAAAATACTTATGTTTTAGGATTGAAGCCACTGGTAGCTGATGATGTTCTGTACTTGACTGTGTTAATGCTTTTTCAAAACTAATAAATCAAAGAAAAGCATTTTTTTGAAGAGATTATTTAGGTTTTTCTTGTTTTTTTTATTTGATTTGATTTGTTTCTACTTCTTGCATTATATTTTACTGGATTTTGCTCTCCCATATCTTTTTTTTGTCCTGCTGAACGTTTTTTATTGATTATGTTTAGCCATTTGTTCCTGCTGTTGTTGCTTTTTAATTTCTTGGTTTGTGTTTGATGCATGCAAAACTGCTTTACAAACACAATTTTATTTGCAAAGCACTTTATTATTGTTATTATTATTATTAGACATGCTCATTAACAGTTTTAATGTGGTCAACTATGACCTCATCATATAACCTCATCAACAGGAAAACAACCTTCACTATCATCAGAAATCTGTTTTGTTTTCTTTGTTTTTTATTTATACTATATTATTTATGATACTATAATATAAAAACATTATAGTTTTAAAAAATATATATTATATAGCATAATATATTATACAACATACTAATAATGAAACTTTATTTGAAAGTTAAGGGGGTTTCATCCCTGAGTACCACCTGCAGTGTTCACGGTTCAGTTTATTAATCCATAAAAACCCGTTTTTTTGTGACAGTGCTTCCCTCCTGATCAGCCGATGCTGAGCACTAAAATTACTAAATTCAGAGTGCAGCTCGTTTGTGTACACCCCATTAAAGAGTCTGTCGTGTCTCCTCAGGCCAGAGAGGACATCATCGGCCTGCTGAAGACGGAGAAAACCACACCGGAGGCTCTGGAGGCTCACTACGGCTCAGGTGTCCCCAGCAAACCCCTGCAGGCCCTGCAGAGGGACGGACTGCTCGTCCTCAGCAACAACTGCACTGACGACGTGTACGAGAAACCCATGGCCGAGGTGAGGGAAGGACACACTGAAGGGTTTCCGCTGGGATCGGACTGCCCGAAAGCCTCACGACACAATGGTTCTACTGCTGGTTCTGGATCCACAAGTCTCAAAGAGCTTTTGTTTGGCCTTTTCATAGCGACAGTAGCTGATCATATATTTTCTGCTATTTCTGCATTTAAATGGAGCGGCTCTTTCAAAGAAAATTAACTGTTTGAGAAGTTTGTCTTAATTTTACCTTTAATAATGCCAGACTACAAAGCAGACTTTCAAGGAAATTATTAGGCAATTACAGACCTGCACGGGTGGAAGAAGTATTCAGATCCTGTACTTAAGTAAAAGTAGCAAAACCAGACTGTGAAAATACTCCATTACAAGTAAAAGTCCTTGAAAATATTACTTAGTAAGTATTATGATGCATTGTTGTCATGTTTCGTACGTGAAATCTTAGTCTGCGTAGTAACTAGTATAAAGTAGCATAAAATGGCAATACTCAAGTAACGTACCTCAAATTTGTACCGAAGTACAGTACTTGAGTATATGTACTTAGTTACATTCCACCACTGCAGACCTGTACAATAAAGTGTTCCCATTTTATTTCATCACCACGACGGTCGTTCAGAGCTCTCCTCACCCGGCCAGCACTGAACCTCAGGTGCAGCAGGACTGAATCCTGGTGGGAAAATACTGCGTCCAAAAACACCAGAATCAGTCTAAAAGTTTTTAACTCTACAACAGAACTCTGAAAACAAAATCTCAGTGTCCTGCATTGGGAGCTCCTCACAAACGGAAACATACAGGAAGGAGTTCAATTCAACATTCACCAAAATGAGGACTGAATATGTTGCATATCAAACTGATTTCAAAGAGTTTAGAGAAGTACAGGTAGCTGTCACAGTAGATAGACTGAGTACAAATATTGCCTGAACTTTTATTTTGGTGGTGCATTTACACCATGCAAGTGAAGGGTGAAATCAGAGCCTAAAATCCTGTTCTTTTGTGCGCTGAATGGCAGTGGGTTCTACTGGAAAATACAATTCGCCATGCTCAGTGAGGTCTGCAGGGTGTCCCCGAAAGGCTGAGCATAATGTGCAGTCAGTGTGAATGAAGCTCATGATTGTGTGGAAAGAGTCCCTCTGCTCATTGTTATCCCACAAACACAACGCCACCATAACCGTAGCTAATGGGTTGGGATATTGTGCCGGCAGATGCGGCTTCAGCGCGTGAGCTCTTGTTAACAATGAGCGTTGACGTGTTTCCCGTCAGCTGGACCGTCTGGAGGACAAACAGAAGGAGACGTACAGACGGATGTTGGAGCAGCTGCTGCTGGCCGAGAAATGTCACCGCCGCACCGTCATGGAGCTGGACAACGAGAAACGCAAGCACACCGACTTCATGAACAAGAGCGACGACTTCACCAACCTGCTGGAGCAGGAGAGGGAGAGGTGAGGGCCGTGTGTGGGTGTGTTAGAGGCTGTCACCACGGAGCGTGTCTACATGCACGCTTGGGATCCCACTTATGAGTCTTCTTCTGGGTTTGCGCATATTCAGGATTAGGGCTGGAAATCATCTGAAAGCTTTCGATTTCAGTATCCAAATGATACTTTATATTTCCTAACGGACAATATCAGAAAACATGTTTTTCTACAACAAAAGAAGTTCTCAAATGTTAAAGAATAAAGCCGGCATTACTCTATATTTTTCTTACTGTCAACAAATCCCATGAAAAGACCAAAACCAACAATGTGTCAGTCCGTTTCTAAGTAGGCTGCTTTCTGACTTCCTGTCTGTGGCTCTCAGCTCTGAGCCCATTGGTACCTACTGAAGGTATAAATCTTTAAAAACGCCTCACACATTTAAAAAAGCCTCAGTAATTTCCTCACACAGCTGCTCGCTGTAGTTTTTAATCAAACAGCAGGAGGAAATAGTGCATCTGTTGGGGACTATTTCCAGCGGTGGATGAATCCACACGCTGTAGTGAGTGTTTGGGGCAGCAGGACGGTGTGTGTGTGTGTGTGTGTGGGACTGAGTCAGGATAAACTACAGTGTGTGTGTTCGTGGTGATGGAGGAGCAACAGTGAGGCTCCCTGATGAGTTTCTAACAGTTTCTGGACGACAGCGGAGCTCTGAGGCCCAGAGGAAGGAGACGCACCGGGCCGTGATACGGTCAGGACCTCAGTGTATTGCCAGTCTCATCCTTAAATCTGTTCTTTAAGAGTAGCTGTCATCTTTCAGCAGATCTCTACTAACCTTAAATGCCTGATGTGAAGTGTTTGCTAAAAAGTTAGCCATATCAACTTTATATGGTGCCAGTGTTGTGTTTACAGCTTGTTCCCGCTGCCCCCAAGTGGCCAAAAATGCAGAGTTAATGCAGATTAAAGTGTACATGAGGACATAGCTGCTGAGATCACACACGCTGCAGTACTATCCTTTACCCGCATGTGATGAGTCGGAACCTTCCGTTTCTTGGAATTGTGCTGTTTACAGAAATAATCTGTTAAAAATTCATTGCCCTCGAAAAACGTGCATGTTTCTTTAAACGCGCGTTTATTTGTCTGGAAGAAGGCATCAGAGAAGACCCAGGGCATCAATTAATGAATGCAGCAGTAATATTAATCCAGAAACATCAAACATAATAATAGGAACGCTGACAGGTTAAATAAGGTTCTGAATGCAGCACGTTTACTTTTAGTGGAGTATTGTCACAGTGCGATATTAGTACTTTTACTTAAGTTAAGGATGTGAAAACTTCTTCCACCGCTGGTGTTTTGGGAGTTTTCAGGTCAAAAGAAGCCTGCACGTTAAAAACGATCTGCAAGAAATGTCTACCTTCATGAAGGTTATAATCAGTTTAGAGAGGCGTTGATTCAACTCTATGGACAATTTGGATCCTTTAGTTTAAGTCAGATTCTCAGTGACGAGGGAGATGTGCTTCTCCTGGCGTCGCGTGTGGTCCAGCCCTCCTCTCAGCTCTCGGCTCTGTCTGATAACACATTCCTGTGGGCTCCAGTCAGCGTGCAGGTTCACTGCAGGTGATATCATGAATGAATGAGTGGACCCATGAGCGCAGAGAGGGTGATGTCATCCCCAACAGACATCCTGCTGGATGATTAGAGGCTCTGTTTGCATAACAACTGTCACGGGCAAATGCAACTACGCAAGAGAGGTTTTAAGCCTGCTGTGAAAAGTCCCATCAATAACTTACTCGAGTAATCCTACTGCACTGAAGTTTTGAATTATGTGTAAATATGTGTCTTTGCTCTTTTAAACTCTACCCAGTAAAGGCTGTGTTATATTTTCACAAAAGAAAATGTTTACAGACAATGATACACACGGCAGAAACATGTTCCGAGTGAATAATTAAACATTTTAATAATACAAAGTGACTCAAAGTAAAAGATCCAATTGCAAAGATATGTTACTGTCATGAGGTACATTATACTTAAAGGACATGAGTGGTTTTGCACTTTTCGACCCATAATCATGTTGACACCACAGCTAAGCGTTTTGCAAAAGATGGTACTCTGTTTTGGAAATTAATTTCTGCCATTCCAGACATCCATTGGTTGCTGTTCATTTTTTATAGCATGATCATTTCTTATTTTTTGTTGAAATAAGGAGTGCAGACTTTTCAAATTCAATGTAACTTTGACAAAACTTGATAAAGACTTGAGGTCCAAAGACTTGAGGACCAATTAATCAACTCAAGGAACCACCAAGAGTCTTCTGGCTGGTTTTCATTAAATGAATAGAAAACAACAGCTGCCTGGATATAACAAATAATTTTTACAGTTAACTTATTGCTGACATTCATTCATTGACAATGTTTCCTCATCATGTTGATAGCCAAAATCCAAGAGGTATTATGTTTCTTTCAAAACGTATTTACTGCTGCAAATCAGTAGCGTATAGTTGCAACAGGACACACAACAGAGTCATCGACTCTGATTTGTGAGCAACTCCTTATGGGACGGTGACTTCTAAGCGCCAGGCCACCCTGAGGCCCCTGATGCCAGTCTGGTAGGGTTTTGAGTGGTTTGAGAAGTTTAGATTTTAACCAGCAAACCATGTCTGTCTTCAGAAAAATGTTGGTTGTATTCTCTGTAATTTCACAGTGGCGGACAATTCTGATTCACGTTAAAATGCAGGGTAAAAGAAGGTCCCATTTTTATCCCCTCAGTCAACAACAAACGCGTCCGGTATCAAAGCGTTCTTGTTGACTCGTCTGTTCAGAATGTTAATAAGGATGCTAATTACTGCGACTATAATTAGCTGCAGATCAGCATCTCCTGGTCTGATGTGTTTGCTGTGGGCTCGGCTCGGCTCGGTTTTACGAGTGTTTGGGGCTCTCTGACAGGCTTCTGTCAGCACTGAGCCTATGAATAGACCCGAACAGAGGGAGCGCTTTCTGCAGAGCCATCATCTGCCAACGAGGTCATAATGACAGATACTCTGTGTCCTGAGAGCGAGGGGGAGCAATCTCAGCTAGATGTCAGACGAATTAGTGAGGATTATCAGACATGTACAAGTTAAGGCTGCACTTAGCAAGATTTTTACTTTAAAATCCTTCATTGGTGTTAATCTAAAATGGAGTCTTAGAGTAATCACAGAGGAGTGTGAAACCCCTCCTAGCTGACACATTATAGTATTGTCCAATTTGTTTAATTAGATTCTGGTTTTCGCTAATCTCGTGTAGCAAGACCTCTACGTTGTTGAGGTCGGGAGAAACTCAGAAAGTTGGAAGATTAAAACAACCTGAGGGGCTGTTTCTGATGTTAGAAAACTCATTGTAACAACTACGTTTGCTGCGTACCAGGAACCACAGGGACTAGGACCCAAAGTTCAGACAAGGAGGCTGAGCTGGTGCAGTGAACGGATTTATTAAGCAGCACAGTCTGACTCTGTAGTCAGGCAGGCAGGCAGAGGTCACAACCAGAAAACCAGTCCAGATACAAGCAAACTAATCCAAAGGGAACAGGCAGAGGCGAAGTCCAAAACCAAGCAGGGTCCAGATACCAGAAACAGGCGTGAGACATTTATGAATTACAATGGGCTGGCACTGAACACAGGAAGGACATAGACTTAAATACACACATGAGGTCAGGATAACGAGACACAGGTGAAAAACTCAGGGCTATCAAAGACAGGGAGCAAAACCACACAAGACACACGAGGAAGAACATTTACCAAAAATAAAACAGGAAATAACAGAACAAAAAACCCAAAACAGTGACGCTCATATCTAATCAAATGACTGTTAAATGAGATTTTCTCTGAAGACTTTACAGAGTCGTGGCTACATGGCATTTGATTTTTCCACCATTCTGATTGAAATATCTCAAAAACTATCAGATGGATTGCTATGAAATTTTGCACAGACCCTCATGGTTCCCAGAGCATGAATCCTACTGACTTTAGTGATTCCCTGAGATTTCTTCGAGCGCCACAATGAGCTTGACATTTTTGGCTTTGAGTGAAATATCTCAACAACTATTGGATGCATTGTCATAAAATTTGTTTCAGACATTTGTGTTCCCCTCAGAATGAACTCTAATAACTTTGGGGATACTCTAGACTTTTCATCTAGCGCCATCATCAGGTCAACATGTCAATTTCTCCAATACTTTGGTTTATGACCAAATACCTGCAAAACTCATGGCATTCCAATCTGCCTCAACTGCAAAATTGTGTTTTGTGCTATTTAGCAAATGTTATCACGCTAACATGCTAATCTGGGATAGTGAACCAGGTTTATAGCCACAGTGGTGCTTTGAGCTAAATTCTAATGTCAGCATGCTACCATGCTCACAATAACAATGTTAACATGCTAATGTTTGGCAGGTATAATGTTTAAGTTCATCATCTTATGCTAACATTTGCTAGTTAGCACTAAACACAAAGTGCAGCTGAAGCTGATGGGAATGTCATTAGTTTGGCAGGTATTTAGTCATAACCCAAAGTATTGGAGAAACTGACATTTTGACCTTGTGATGGTGCTAGATGTGAAGTTAAGTGAAGTTAAGGGATCACCAAGGTCAGTAGAATTCATCCTCTGTGCATCATTGATGTGTGTTAAACATTTCATGGCAATCCATCAAATAGTTATTGAGATATTTTAGTCTGCACCAAAGTGGTGGTTTGTTTTCTTTGGCCAGCAGTGGTAGGGAGCTGACATTGTACCGTTGCCCTTCTCTGCTTTTATTTTTGAATCTATTTGAGGAAAGAGCCTGATTTAAAATGATTTAAAAAGAAGAAAATCTTGAAATGAAATTGTTATACCTGCAAAAGGTATATTATTCGCTAGGGTAAACATGGCAGGAGAAGCTTTTCACAATTTTCTCCTATGGGTCCACGCTTTTTAATTTCAACAACAAATGGCATCAACATGTTTGTTTTATTTCTAATTTTTTTTTTCTTCTTCGTCTTTCAAAACCACAAGCCTCGTCACTGGAAATTAATTGGACGATATCTTAGAGGATTTTATCCAGTAAGAGTTTAAATTTGTGCATCAGACCAAGTGATTTCTTTCCACATCTGCAAAACTACAGGCAACCAACAAAAGTGCAAGTATCTAAGCCACAAAACATAGGTAATTAATATAAAAGTGCTCTTGCATCCTGGTGATATTTATGCATGACATGTACTTGGAGTAATGAAGCGCAGTGATAGAAAGCCTCTGCATCTGTAAGCTCTTTGCACTGCTCATATTTGGCTCATTTAGGAGCCTCTGCAATGCAAACCGCAGGCCTCCTCTGCTGTCTGAAGCTATGATCTCACACACATACAATTTAGCCACTATGGAGAATTTATACCCATGTCTTTTCCCTTTGCACGATACAGGGGGATTATAATGAGAATGAGGCTGTGCAAGTCTGGCATTGTCCTCTCCAAAACAAAAACTCTCTCGCCTTGCATTTTTGCCTTGTTTCTATGGAAACACTGCTGGCTGAAAGACGGACAGGTGGCGATTCGGTCAAACTGGGGCGACATTTTAGGAAATGGATTTTTCTTTTTTTTTTAAAGAGAAATGTTTGCACTTAAAAGAGGCTTCATGTGTTATGTTTGTACCTGCTGCCCAGTCATCCCTCCTCCCCAGAGGGACAACAAAACAGGGAGGAAGAGCTTTCTGAATTCTCCTCCTCAGTGTCCAAACCAGGGCAGGGCCTCTATTGGCCATATATGGAGGGGTGGATGACATCACCAGCCAGAGGAGCGTTGCTGTTTAGCACAACATTCACCTTTTCCATTGTCCACCGATGACATGTTTGGAATGTGATGGCTGATTCCCCACTGAGTCGGGTCCCTCCCTCTCTGACCCCGTGAGAGACTCAGCAGCAGTCTGGCTCCTGCTCAGCTTTTACAACACACTCAGATATGGATCCACCTGCTCTGCATCCCAACTTGTTGGTAAGTTGAACAGAGTTTTGGGGGCGGAAAGAAGTTCTCTTTACACGGGAGGAGCAGACTGTAAAGGTCGGGAGCCTGGGAATTGAATTTGAGGATTTGGGAGGTTTTTTTCACATTCAAACTTGCAGAACACTTCTTGTGCAGCGCTGAGACCTGTGAATGTATTTGAGTGTCTGATGTGACCCTCATGTGCATGAGACCCACATTAAGGGGAAACTGCAGGAGACTCTGTCAGACACACAAAGACTCCCGCAGGGATTAGTTAATCATCCATCCACAGGACATTAACTCTGGCAGGTTGAATTCTCAGAACTTTGCTGGAAGCTCTGCAATGCCTCTTGCTATTGCTTTATACCAGCGGTTTAGTGTGTTGATGCAAGTTTAAATTTGTGATAGCATAAAAATCATCATGTCAATAGGGATTCTCAGTCATCCAGAAACAGTAGTAAGCTATCTAGACAACGTGTCAAGGCAACTGGTTTAGCTTTTTTATTCAGGTTTTAGTCAATGGTAGGACGAGAGTGTATGCGATTGGACACACATTCGCCCAGGATGACTCAAGGTGAGGAGAAGAAGCGTCCGGGCGAGTTGACAATGTTTGAGAGACAGGCGAGAAATGCGAGTCCTTGGATCTGTCAGTCGGAGCCGTCCCACATGTACACTCCACAGTGGTTTAACTTCTCACCTTGCTGCAGTGATGTACAGGTGTACTCCAGGACCGCCATGACATCACTGGTGGGTGTGGTTGCGGACGTAACAGCGAGGCACTGCTTTTCAGCCTGGTGTTAAGTTACTCTTTAAGAATAGATGGCAGATTCATAAATACACCCACTTTACTTCATTTCACACAATGATTGACCAGTGATCAGTGATGTTGGTAGACCCAAAACTCTTCACTTCATAATTAATAGAATATATACCAGCGTTAATCTGGAAAAAACTCAATCAACTTTTTGACCATCGGTGCCCATTGAGCACATAAATGAAATTCTATTAGGGGTATTGTTCAGCCTCTTGAGTGCTTAACTGTGATTGAGCTCCCAACGCAACACACATGCATATTAATAGAGTTCCTGACCTGCAGCAGCAATTCTTCCCTTAACTGAACTCTAGACCGGACAGGGTGAGCTCTGTCAGAGAGAATCACAAGTGTACAAGCCCCTAGCTGCGTCTTTTTTTTTTTTCTTTGTTCCCTCTTTGTCCTGCTGCTCCCTTTTATTCTGCTTGCCTGCCTCCCCATCCAGGATCAGGTGGTTAATGCTTTCATTCTCAGTCTGGTCTGGCTTTTTTTTTTTTTTTTAGAAATGTGCACCATCTTCCACCATCTGATAGAGGAAACTGGAGAGTACTTGACAGGGCGATTTGATAATAATTTATGTTTTGGGCATCACACCACAAACCTTGTGCAATCGGATTTTTATCATCGTAGAAATTTTGAAATATTTCAAAATTAAGATCTAGCTTAACTTTTAAAGACATAGAGAAGATTTGACATGCCTTCATCTCATCACTCCTGGATTACTGCAACTTGCATGAACCACAAATCTATTGATTGACTCCAGACTGTACAGAACTCAGCTTTTAACCAGAACTGAGAAATGTGATCACATAACTTCTGTTTTAGCCTCTTTACACTGGCTCCCAGTATGTTCTAAAATAGATTTTAAGCTTTTACTGATTACTTTTGAGGCTCTTCATGGCCTCTCTCCCTGCTATATCTCTGACCTCTTGTTACGGTACGAGCCGGCACGTACTTTGAGATCTTCGGGGCAGAGGTCTTTAGAAAACTTAAGTGGACTGAGCGTTTGCAGTCAGGATCCCGAGGGTCTAGTACAGCCTGCCCAAGGACATCAGGTCGGCCGAGTCAGTGATCTCTTTTAAGTCCCTTCTTAAAACTGTTAAGGTTTTGAATGAGGTAAGGAGGACCCAGATGCAGACAGTAGCTGAGGAGTGGAGTCTTTATTGTCGTTTACCATAAAGTGGACAGGCGAACTCGGAGAACAGGCAGGAAGACAGGAAACCAAGGTGCATGACAAAATCCACAACGAGAAGAATGTAGGATAGAAGCCACGGGAGGGCAAACACACAAGGCAAGCGCAAACACACAATGATCCCACACAAGGACAGGGAAACACACGAACTAAATACTCTCAGGGGAGGTGAAGACAACGAGGTGCAGGACAAACACAGGTGAACGGAATCAGGGACAGGAAGCAAGGTAAACCAAGACCGAGGGAAACAGACATCTACCAAAATAAAACAGGAAATAACCAGACTGAAGCAAAAAAACATGAACTACATGGACAAATACAAAATAAGACCAGAATAAACACAAGACGCTAGGCGAACTAAGCAACCTAGGAAACATCAGAATAAACACACACCCCCAAAACACACCCCATAAGACCCACAACATGACAAAAACATACTTTTATCAGAGAGCCTTTCCTGATTTCACTTGTTGTTTTTTATCTGTTTTCTTTTTGGTTTTATGACTTGTGTTTGTTGTATTTTAATGCCTTTGTGAAGCACTTTATAACAAGGATTTTGAAAAGTGCTCTATAAATAAAGATTATAATTATTTAATTTGGTCATAGGATATTGTATGTCATCAGGTGTCATGGGAGGAGTTGTCAAAAACAAAACTTTTTCACATGAAGAAACCATGAGGATCCTTTTCTGAATCCAATTCAGGATTGATGTCATCTGCATTGAAAAAATATTATGTTGAAGATATGATATTGATATGATTATAATATAAATTATATTAACACCCACTCACCCACTCACATTTGGTCTGTTTCTTAGACTCAAAAGGCTGTTGGAGCAGGAGAAGGCCTACCAGGCTCGTAAGGACAAGGACCACAGCAGGAGGCTGGAGAAGGTCAGAGCAGAGCTCGTTAAACTCAAGTCCTTTGCCCTGATGTTGGTAGACGAGCGCCAGCTGCATATTGAGCAGATCGACCAACAGAGCCAGAAGGTCCAGGACCTGACTCAGAAGCTACAGGAGAAAGAACAGCGTTTGGTGGCGGTCACCGACACTGCCAAGGAGGACGGCCAGAAGGTCCTCAAGCTGGAGGCCGAGCTGGAGCATAGAGCGGCCAAGTTTGTACAGGAACACGAGGAGATGACCGCAAAACTGGCCAACGAAGAATCCCAAAGCCGACAGCTTAGGCTGAAGCTGGCCGGATTGGCACACAAGATTGAAGAGCTGGAGGAGAGCAACAAGGCACTGCATAAATCAGAGGAGGACTTGCAGGAGCTGAGGGAGAAGATCAGCAAAGGGGAGTGCGGGGATTCGTCTCTCATGGCCGAGCTGGAGAATCTGCGGAAGAGAGTGCTGGAGATGGAGGGCAAGGACGAGGAGATAACCAAAACAGAGACTCAGTGCAAGGAGCTGAGGAAAAAGCTGCAGAATGAGGAGAACCACAGCAAGGAGCTGAGGTTGGAGGTGGACAAACTGCAGAACAGAATGGTTGAACTGGAAAAACTGGAGGGGGCTTTCAATAGGAGCAAAACGGAGTGCTCTCAGCTTCATACAAACCTGGAAAAAGAGAAACGTGTTGTGAAGGATCTGGCCAGTGAGCTGGAGACGGTGAAAACCCGGTTGAAAGACCTGGAGTGCTCAGAGTCAAAGTTTGAAAAGGCAGAAATGGTCCTCAAAGACGATCTAATGAAGTTGAAGTCCTTCACAGTCATACTGGTAGATGAAAGAAAAAACATGGCGGAGAGACTTAAACAGGAAGAACAGAAAAGTGATGATTTAAGTAAGATGTTCAAAGCAGAGCAGGGCAAGGTTACGGAGGTCACCGAGAAGCTGATTGAGGAGAGCAAAAAACTTCTCAAATTCAAATCCGAAATGGAGATCAAAGTGACAACTCTCGTTAAAGAAAAAGATGAGTTAAAAACTAAACTTGCAAGTGAAGAGGAAAAGTGTAGGGGGCTGAATACCAAGCTAAGTTGCATGAAAATAAGAATGGACGGACTCGAGGAGACAGAGAGGGAAATGCAGAAAAAGTGGGCCAACAAGGACAAAAACAGAAATCCAGATGAAGACAACAAAGTAAAAGAGCTCACGCTAGAAATTGAAAGACTCAAGAACAGGCTCAAACAACTTGAGGTGGTAGAAGGAGATTTAATGAAAACCGAGGATGAGTACGATCTACTGGAGAAGAAATTCAGAACAGAGCAGGACAAAGCAAATGCGCTTTCTAAGCTACTGGAAGAAATGAAAAGTCAGATCGCCAGAAACAAAGCCATAGAGAAAGGTGAGGTCACAAGTCCAGAGGCTGAGCTTAGAGTTCGCTGCAAGATGGAGGAGGCTAAAACCAGGGAGCTGCAGGTGGACGTCCAAGCCCTGAAGGAGAAAATCCATGAGCTGATGAACAAGGAGGACCAGCTCTCCCAGCTGCAGGTGGATTATTCTGTCCTTCAGCAGAGGTTCATGGAAGAGGAAGAGAAGAAGAAAAGCATGAGCCAGGAAGTAGTCAACCTTACCAAGGAGCTTGAAGCCACCAAGCGCTACAGTCGCGCCTTGAGGCCCAGCATGAATGGTAGGATGATGGTCAATGTCCCGGTTACCTCCACAGCAGTGCAGACAGATGTGATGGCCAGTGAGCCTGCTGAGGACGAGACCACAGCAGGCTTTATCCGGAAATCAGTCCTCGAGGAAAACCACTTAATGAGCAACCTCAGACAACGGGGTCTTAAAAAGCCAACAGTTCTTGAACGATACCCTCCAGCATCAGCAGAACTCGGGGCAGGAAAATCCTGGATACCCTGGATGAAAAAGAAGGAGGCCATCACTCTCACTCAGACCACTCCTGAGAGAACCGTTGGGGCATCCTTGCTCCATCCACCTGAGATGACCATGTCCCAAAAGCCAGGCCAGCCACTGCACATCCGAGTGACCCCAGATCATGAGAACAGCACTGCCACCTTGGAGATCACCAGCCCTCGAGCAGAGGATTTCTTCTCCAGCACCACCATCATCCCGACTCTCGGCCTTCAGAAGCCTCGCATCACAATCGTCCCCAAGCCCACAACCGTGACCTCAAAGAGCAGAGCCTGTGAGCTGACGGGAGGTCTTGATGGAGCCAAATCTCCGGTCACGATAACCACCATCTCCAGGGCCAAGAGCATGGACAAGACCAAAGGCTGCAGCTCTGACAGCCTTCAGTCGCCGGTGTCCATCATCACAGTCAGCACCACTCCTGTGGCCGAAGCATGTGCTTCACCTGAGCCCCACAATATTACCGCAGGCCGCACGGTGATCAGGGTAACCCCAGAGAAGCAACCTGGGCCAGCACCTTACAGGAAATACAATGGCAAAAGTAACATCATCACAACAGAGGACAACAAGATCCACATCCACTTGGGTCCACAGTTTAAGAGGCCTTCTGAGGGCTGCAGTAGTTCGGTGTTGACCCCCAGAAGCTCAGAAAGCAGCAAGGAAATGTCAACAGGAACGGTGCTCCGCTCCCCACGCCAACCCTCAATGGGGAAGACGGCTCCTAGCAAAATGACAAGCAGCATAACAATCACACCCATCACCTCGGCATCCTCCAGGCCGACACAGTCAGTGGTGAGAGCTTTGGAGATCATTATGTTTAATTCCCTCCATCTTTCTGTCTTTCTGAATATGTTGTGACTCCACAAGCATATACAGGCCTCGGTGACATTTTGCCTTTCATACACAAACAAAATTATCTGAATCATGTGTAATCTTTTACGTTGCAGTTGCTTCTGAAATGTTTCAAAATGAAATCAGGTGGTGTGTGCTCCCTAGATAGCACTCTCTCCAGGTATAAAACTGTGAATTTATAAACATATGATCTCACTGGTACGAACTAACACTGGAATGATCTGACGTCCCAATGAGAGGCCTTTCTAAGGGTCTCGTACCGACAAACACAAATTTACCAACTGACAAATTCACTCCTTTTAACCAAACACGGGCAAAAGGTGACCAATTTGGATGTTGCACTTTTTTGCACTTCAGTAGCCTTTTTCAAACTCTCATAATACTACCCAACCTGTCAATTAATATCCCAGAGGGTCAGGCAGTTAACCCTCACGCACTCGTGTAGATGGACCCAGTAAGCAGTGATCTAATGATTTTGCAGGCCACCAAATCAAAGGTGTCTAGCCCTGATTCAAGACCATCAGTAACTTCAACATTTCAGTCACTTAGACAGAAGCCGACTAGATGGTTGAAAATCTTCTTGGCAACTTGTAAGGTAAGAAAACGACGTCAATGCAAATTAACAAAAAACAAAATAACGCCACTGAAAAAAGTTAGTCTCCTTTATATAACAAGCCAAAGATGTTTCTTGAGTAAGTCATGTTTTTTTGTTATTTTCAAAACGGCTGGCACCGTTTTCCCCCACTTTCTAAGTTTCTAAGAAGACTACCTACCATCCTGTTTGTTCGTGTTTTCAACATTTTTCCCGTAACATATTTTACGAGCCGCTCATTGACTGAAATGTCTGAGTTACGGAAGATGGAGCGCGACGTGTAGTAGTGCAGTGATCCTGCACCAGGGCTAACCAAAACCATGCTTACTGGGGAGCTCACCTTTCCCTCATGTGCAATCCCTGCTCAAACATAACCGCGATGAATACATTACAGTTGAAGAACAGTTCAACAACAGATCAACTCTGCGTTTTTGTGCGTCTGTGATCCAAATCCTTTCTTCCGTGTCTAACTTTGTTTTTGTTGTTTACTGTCCAGCCCAGTTCGGATGTGCAGTCAGCTCGGAGCGCGGCCACACGGATCCCTGTGTCGAAAGGTATGAAACCGAGCAGCAAGGCAGTTCTGGGCGTGTCGACGGTGACGAGGTTAGAGTCGCGGGCCGAGAGCCAGTCGATGAGAATCGAGCTGAGGAAGTCGACAGTTTGCGGCCCGGCCTTCGCAGCCGGAGGCAAGAGCTGAGGGCTAATAACACGCTGCCATGGCAGCGACTCAGCGTCTCATGATTGAGTTTGTCGCCAAATGAGTTACAAGCCACATCAGTAGACTTAACACAACTGAGACTCTGTGTGTGCGATGTCGCCTTAAACAACAGCATAACTTTCCAAACACCATTTTATTTCATTCAGATCTTCAGTTTACATTTACACGTTTTCAAGAGTTTATGTAATTCCAAGGGCTTCGTTTTTAAAGTTTTATGTTATTTTGGCATCTCTTTGCATGCCTGTTTTGCATTTGAGTGCATTTTGATTAACTTCATCTCGGTGATATTTGGCAGTAGCTCTAGATCATTTCCATTTTCCATTTTCCATAGCATGTGTTTATTTCACCGCTGCTTTTGGAGGTTTCCAGTCACTGAAGCACTGTGAATTGTTTGTGACCGTATGAATTGTCGTCATTTGTGGCAGGCACCAAAATAAATACTATTTATCTCTGAACCAAGTGTGGCATTGCTTTGTAGAATTCAGTTTTTTAAAAGCGTGTGAGCGCTCTGTCTGACTCAAAAAGCAGGTGAGAATCAACCAGGAAACCTCCATAATATTAATCCATGCTGCTAAACTCAACAGCCATGAAAACTAATTTTCATAAACATGTATGTTTCATGTGATCTTTCCATGGCCTGTGTGAAAATTATTGTATGTGACTTGGATGTAGAAAAGGGTATATTAAACTGAAAACCAAGTGTACAGTGTCAAGCATTGAGTTCGTACATAAAGTTTCATAAATCTCGTTGGCTGGATAGATTTGAGGTAATGACAGAAATTCAAGGTTCTGAACTTTTAAAGCCATTTTAAACGGACATTTCACACAAATTATAAAAACAACAACATATTTTTAAGGCAGAAAGTAGTTCCAATGAAAAGGTTGTCAGTGGGTAGTGTTGATTATCCTGAGCAGAGGTTTTCAATCTGGCAGAGTTGAAGGGGGAGTACGGAGGGAGAACCGTGAGCCGCAGTTTGCGTCCAAATTTGCGCTCCTTCGTGGTGTCATAACCCAGTCAAATCTGAACACACATACATGATGCACATTTTTGTATATACAGTGTGACTTACCCATCCTGAGGATATCATTATCTGCAATGTCCATTTATAAATTTGCTTAGAAACCAAAGAAAAAATTCGCTCCTTTATAACTGCAGAACTTGGCTGAGAATCATCACGTTTTTAAGTTTTCTTCAATATCAAAATAATACAGTGATAGATGGCTGTCCATTCACGGGTACATTGCAAACGGGATCTGCTATAGCTAATTCAGGAAACTCTTAATGGAGCTAATTTGCCAAAATGTAAACAAATATAGGCAACAACAAAAAAAGGTTCACAAGTTGGACTTTTGGAGACTCCATGGCCCTCAGTGTGAGCCTCCTGATCCAGAGCAACAGGGACATGTTTTTTTATGGAAAAAGATGTTGTTGTGTTTTTTAATGTAATTTTTAATGTCGTCAGAAACCAAAAAAAAAATGTATTTCACCCCCACTGTATTGGAGTGGAAGCAGAAATCATAGAGATGAGCATCTGCTGGCTTAGTGGTTATTACACCATATAACTGCAAGGTCATTGATTCGATTCCAGCTGGGGGGACCTTTGTGGCATCTCCCCCCTCTCCATATTTTGTTTATGCCTGCACTGCATGTAAGCCGTCCAACAAAGGCAAAATCACAAAAAAATATCTCAAACCCTGGACAAATGAAGCCACCACTATCAGCATGGATAGATAAGTATTATGCTAAAACAATTTAAGGGTTGCAAACAAACAAGATACCACCAGAGAATACGTGAGCAGTTATGTGTTTTGGTCATGTTGGGTGAACTGATCACCCAACATGAAAGAAGATGGTCTTCTTCCAGGTTTACATATAGATCGAATCTCTGCAAAAGACATGTTAAAGCTACCGACGGAACTCTCCAGACTCACTGGTGCATCGGGAAGAGTGCTCTGTTCACTACTGCATGATAGTGTCAAATTTCTGTTCACTGTATATCATGTTTGATATTTTCAGCCTTACATGGGAGACTCGGTAAGCTTCTAGCTCCCTCTCATGGACAAGTGCAAAAATACTAAAATTGGCTAAGGATTCCCGTAACGTCAGGAAGAAACTGATATCATTTAGAAGTCTGACATATCTATAAACGTGTAAATCAGCTTGACGCCACAGTAGCGGCCGCACACATCATCTTAATATTTGATTGAACACACATCAATACATCACAATTATCTGCAGGCTATCATGTTTTCTAAAAGGAGACCGGGGACCAAAACAGAGGATTTGATCCCAACAAACTCTGCTGCCTTAATTAGTTTCTAATAACCAAACAGCCAGGAGAATGAGAGGGTGGGAAATACTGCTGATGTAAGGTAACAGGGGGGTTATATTAAACAATGCAGTGAGGACTGAGAGATGGTAATAGAGTCTGGAAGAAGCATCTGGTAAACATGAAGAGGGAGTAAAACACTGATTCATAACAAGCAGAGTGCTTTTGTGTTCTGCTGGCCATGACTCCCCCGCGGCTCCTGCAGAGAGATTTAGGTGGATCAAGTGCTCTTCCTGGGAACATCAAAGGCTGTGCAGGATTATTAAAATCCCATCTGAGCATGATGTTCTTGTCCGCAGTCATGCCATGCCTTTTTCCTCTCAGAAATGTGTTTAGAAACTGGACGCAGGACGAGGACTTTGAACAGCTTTGAGCAGGGCTGGGCGATATACTGAATGTCATGATATGAGACTAGGGCTGCGACTTTTCATTTTCATTTCATCTGTTGATTTTTTTATTTTTATTTTTTATTAATTCATCATCTAGTCTATAAAATTTCCCAGAGCCAGATTTCTGAGAATATTGTTTTCTTACAGCTCCACTAACAACCATTTGGCTGCTGATTTGTATTACTTTGTTTTAGTATTGCTAACCGCAGATTTGTGACAAAGCTCCACTAATCAATATCTTAATGTTAAAAAAGAATCAAATTACTCTTTGTAAATGGAAAACTGTCGCTGGCAGGGACCAACCCATGGAGAATTCTCATTAACTCTGCAGCTCTTCTGAGCTTTTTAGCCTCTTTTGGCGAATCGTTTTTTGGCAAACCAGCTCTGACAAACCCACCGTCTGCTACCTGCTCACAATCAGATTCAGAAATACTTTATTGATCCCAGAGGGGAATCACGTCAGTGCACACAAGAATAGAAGTACTAAGCAAAAAATATAATACACTATCATACAGGTCAGATAGATAAATGAAGTACCAAGTGGGTATAAGTATAAAACTTTAAAATTTAAATAAGTGTAAAGTACAATGTGGGTTTTTACCGGTTGATGATAATATTACAGTATAAAGTAATAGTGCATGAACTGTCAAGTTTGCTCTGCCATTTGCTCAGCATCAAATGGCAGAAAGACAAAGGTAGCAACTTGTTGGTGAAGAAAGTGGAACATCAAACAGCTAAAGGGCCAAATGTTTTTCTCAGGAGTTGGTGGAGACCAGACCAGAGCTAAAAGGAGAGTGAATGTTGGACTAACTTTCATTAGGTGGACAGAAAAATTACTCAAATGCGAGGATCACGTTGCTCTGAGTCTGCCGGATGTGGAAGTAAGCAACCGTTTGCTAAAATGGAAGCCATAAAAACTCAATAAGGTGATAATATGTCAGGGCTGTAGGGTTCTTTCAGTTTGTTGTGGAGTTCTTCCGCCCCCTGGTGGCCACAAAAAAAATAAAAAATCCATGACTGTAGTTTGACAACTTAATGTGCTAAAATAGTGTCTCAAGCTAGCTAAGATGTTGGCTAGGAAGAAAATAAATGCGAGTGTTGAGCCTAAATGAGACCATAATGTGGCCTTCAAGGACACACATCTGTTGTAATTTCCCGCCACAGGTCCGCTGAGTGACGCTGCCTCAGCAAAGAGCCAACGCTGAGGTGAGATGTCAGGAGAAGGAATCTGAAGGTGTCTGATGGAAGACTTTCCTCTCTAATAAGACTCCCCGTTAAAGCTCCAGAACAAACAGAGATGCACCTTTTCACTAACTCCCCCCCCCCCCGGCCCCAGCAGTCCTTACAGCATCAATACAGTCCCTTTCCATCTTGTTGACAAGACACGATGCAAACAAGGCTGCAGATTGAAATGAATGAATCAAGAGCTTTCATACAGAATGTTATCTATGTACTTTATGCAGTCTGGAATTCAGCCATAATCTGAAATTCTGTTGCCGTATTCACGAGTTAATCAAGGCTTTTCATGTTTACATCTCCATGCCCAAGTTTACATTTTTTCCCCCCCAAATGTT